>CM075471.1:4892500-5492500 GCA_037950665.1 Hypophthalmichthys nobilis
AATTTTCTGTATTTACATAAAATGCTAGCAATGAAATTAGCCTTAAATGGTTAGTTCACCCAAAAATTAAAATTCTGTCATTAATTACTCACCCTCATGTTGCGACGAGAATACTTTTTGTGTGCCAAAAAAAAAAAAAAATAACAAATTCATTCAACAAGATCTAGTGAAGGGCGAAGGGCGAAACACTTATGATGTAACGAAGCCTCGTTTACTGAAATCACGTGACTGTGACAGTTTGATACACGGTCTGAACCACTGATTCGAAACAAAAGATTTGTAAAGCTTCGAAGCTTCATGAAGCAGTGTTTTGAAATCGCCCATCACATTGTTGAATAAAGTCGTTTAGTTTTTTTGGTGCACAAAAAGTATTCTCGTCACTTCATAACATTTAGGTTGAACCACTATAGTCACGTGAACTGTTTTAAATATGTCTTTAGTAGCTTTCTTGGTGTTTGAAAGTTTTAATTATCTTGCTGTCAATGGATCTTAATTTGTGTTCTGAAGATGAACGAAGGTCTTACGGGTGTGGAAAGACATGAGGGTGAGTAATTAATGACAGAATTTTCACTTTTGGGTGAACTAACCCTTTACCAAGACAAATTACATCACCAAGCCCTTTTATTCATATCTGGCTGCATTCAGGTATTGAACGTCCACTTTTCACAATCCAATTAATTTCTAAAGGATACATTTGCCAGGCTTCATTTTCCCAATTGAATATCCTGTTTTACTCAGAAATGTGTCACATTACGGAAGTAAAAGTGTTGTGAATGCAGTTTCATGCTGATTTTAAAGGTTACTGAAAATAGCTGCAGATGCTGTAGCGTTTTTAGCATGCAAGAGCTGAGCTCAACTCCATCCTCAAAAAAAAAAAAAAAACTTAAATTCAGTTCTTGTCATTTCTTTTTAAAACGGCTGATTCAGTACTTTGCATGTGACCTCAAGTTATTTTTTCATCATGATTCTTTTTAAGTTATGTGTGACTTTCAACCAAACGATCAATTCATGTTCGTTCTTAGCAGATCAGAGGAGAGGCTAATTAAGCAGATGGCCTGGACTGCAGGCAGTTTCAGGATCTCAGTCACATACATATTCTCTGTACCAGACCTATGCATACAGAATTATTAATGATGATTAATGCATGAGTTCACACCTACTATTCGTAGCTTCATGCGTGGCTGCACATTTAAACGCTGTTCCTGACTGGTGCTGTGTGGATGAAAGCGATTCACAAACGTGCCACACTCGCACATTCATTCGTGCATGTATCTTCTGTGCGTTGTTTTTATAATGTAAAGTGTGCTGACACACGGTAACACGCACATCACACCATGTATCTCTAACATCTTCATCGTTCCTGATTCCTGCGTTCCATGTCTATGAATAACTCCATTTCTCCAGGGACAGTAACACAATCAGCTGCTAATGCTATTTCATTAGCTGTCCCCTCATGTGAGCACAACCACACATGCAGAGAAATCCACAAACATACAGACATTGCACATAGTTCTCTCTATTTAGCTTTGCACCAAGTCACCATAGAGACATTTGATAGTTATAGATCAAATTATAATCACATCAAATCAAATTGATTGGTGAAGAATGGTTTCTTTTCCATCTACTTTACAGTGTGTGTGTGTATATATATATATATATATATATATATACATACATACATACATATACATGCATACATATATTCATTATTGGAAATCTAACAAAAAAAAAAAACTACACTTTCCAATTTCATAGGGTCTCTGCATAAATCTGTTGCTGTCATTTAGAAATGAGATTGTAAAGTTCATTGAAGTAAAGAAGTGAAAGTTGTTGATGCATACTGACCATTGTTTTCCTTTCTTTTATTTCTTGTTTTGTGGATACTGTCAATTATGTGGTTTCAACAATTATATAGTGAAACAGAAATATAGATTGACAGCAGCCCTGAGACACACTAAATGCCATTATAAATAAGCACATTTACCTTCACATATGCTTTCATGCCAAAGTGACTTGCTCATATTGTGTTTGTAACAATTACATAGGCATTTCGCCAAAGAAAACATCAAGTACAAAGGAAGACCTTGGCGCAAATAACTGATGCATCAACACAATTGAAGTAGTAGTGAATACATGTTCTTAAAGTTCTTAAAGGGTGCACAGTTCTTCTTATGAGTGGTCTTGGACTTTTGATATCAGTTGGTGTGGATGCATGAAGTTGCCTGCTGTCATTTCCTACTAAAGCTGTGTGTTCATCTTTTGCTCCTCTTGTTTATGTTGTTTTAACTAGGTCAACCGGTGGCCATGTGATTTCAGCATGTCTTGGATCCACCCCATGAAGGATAAAATTGTTTTTTCTAGAAGACTCATACGTCTGGAGTCTTCATCGCATGTAAGTGAACATGGTTTTAATCATATGATATTTCTCAAAAGTAGTATTCATTTTTTAATGTGTGAAAAATGAGTGCACCTTTCAACCACAAGGTGTCAATTACAATTATTGTAGTATTAAAAAGAGGTTGTCTTTCATGTAGTTTTTAATGGTAAAATTGGTTATTATATTTCAAGTGATTTTTTGACAAGCTAGAGGACTTGTGGACAAAATTAAGCTATTAGGGAGCGATGTACCTGTAAGACAGATGATAAGACCGATAAGTGATTCAATTGTCCCAATTAGTGAATAAAGCATATGACTCGGAGCATATGTTTTAGCTTATGTCTAATTGAGCGCTGTCTTACTGAGTTATTGTATTGAGTTGTTGTGTCCTTGAAATGCAAGTCCACATCATTGGCAGAGACTGTAGATTTAATTTTAGGTGTTAAAGCACCACTGTTACTGTTGCTCATACTTTAGGGTTAGGAATTTGAACAAACCCTGTTTGCAACCCATTTGATTCCATGATGTTATTTGATTTTATCCATCAGGAAAACATTGAAACGTTGGTGTTCAAGACCTGAATGAGTTTGCAGTCGATTGTGAAGGACAACACCTATTCTGAAACACCTCCAGCACACACTTTTGAGGAGGATTTTGACCAGGATGCGATGGCAAAAGATCAAATTCACCCTCCAGAATATCTCATCGTATTCCAATGGTAACATTTGTTTTTTAAAATATACTGTTGTCAAGATTTTGAAAGCCTGCAAATTACAAATTTGTAGACACTGTCAGTTGTTGCATTTTGTATCTTTAATGGAATTATCAGTCAATTAAAAAGGCCATATTATGGCCTTTTACAAAGTTTTGATTTTGTTGTCTACTAGAATAGGTTTACATGTTCAAAACATACATTATTTTCATAAATTTGACATTGTTGCAGCACCTCTCTTCTCAGTCTGTCATTAACGCTCCTTCCAAAATGCGCAATGTGCTCTGATTGGTCAGCTGACCAGTGTGTTGTGATTGGTCAGCTGCTTCGAGCGTGTTTTGGAAATGTCACGCCCCTTACCATAACTGCGAGTTTTAACACACTACTAACGCAACTCAACCAGGCCTTGCCTTATTTTTTGCGTATTCCTTGGGTGGGAATTATTTAAATGAGGAATATTGTAATGTGTTCGTTCCCGGAAGAAAACACAAGACTACAGTGGAGGCATATCAGGGAGTTCTGAAACAGTTCTTACTGATATAGAGAAAAACTCCCTTTGGAATGGACTTTGTGCTTTGTAACTTTGCAGATCTTTTCATGCTCAAACAGCAACATTACACACTAAAGAAAGTTGAAAATGTAAAAAAGTGTAATAGGTCCTCTTTAAAATTTAGTTTGAGGCCTGTTAAACATTATCCAAGCCTTTTTTTAAAAAAACAAACCAGGTCTAGCAAAGATTAAGAGCGAGCAAGGGAAGACAAGGAAACCAAGAAGTGATTCTTGTTCTTCTAGACTGCTTGATTTACTCTCTTTCGGACATTTTTATGGATGGCAGAAGGCACTCCCTCACTGCATGCTATAACAGCGCAGTAATTGCATCCACTGCATGTCCTCCAAAGTGCTCAATTACTCTTTCCTCATCTTCACCCGACCTGGAGGCGCACACAACAATAACCTTGTCATGAGCTGGCTGTTTAAATGTCTCATATATATCTCTTTAACATCCCCCTTCTCCCACGTCAGCACAGAGCTCAGACCGTGAGAGCGGATGGGCGTTTTAATAGCACGAGAGAAGTTTGGCGTGTGAATGCGGCAGTGTGTGTACGTCAGTTTGGCTTATTGAGTTTGAGAGGTTGTCAGTAACCTCATATTTGCAAGGAGGGTTGTTTACTTCAATTTGTAGTCTGTCTGATGCCGAATAATTAATAAGAGATCTTAACGGTAGTCGACCAGAGCAAACCATCAGACGTGCTTCTTGATTCATTGATGATATCATCATCTTTTTCATCTAATTTTTCAAAACAGTTCACTCAGCATGAATATGATTTTACTTTTGCACTCAGTAAGTGTAATTACATTGTTTTCAGAACTGTTTTAGATGTTTTAGATATTGCAGTTTTATTGTATTTCAATCAAATAAATGCAGTCTTGGTGAGCAGAAGAGGTTCTTTAATGCTTTTTTTAAAAAAAAATATTAATCTTACTGACTGATCTTATTGGGCATGATTCATCGGTGCACATTATTCTCCACCCCTTCAGCATCTGTCATACAGAGAGCACTATTCACCATCCAGTGAGTTCCTGATGGATGAATTCAAGATTTATTCTCTGTGTAAACAATAACAGTATATATTCTTTATGGGTAGCTGGTGAACAGATGTTTTGTGTCATAGCTGTTACTATATTGTGTTTTAGCTTGGTCACTGTCAAATTATCATCCAGGACCAGAGCTGTATATGGATACAACACAGTTAATGATGACATACAGGGAGGATTGATAGTCATCTCCCCAATCCCCTGAAGTTGATAGGAATCTCTGTCAGTGTTCCTCTTGTACTCTCTGTCTATCACAGAAATCGTGCATCAAAACGTAAATCCATCCATGGGAACTGAGTGGAATGGCTGCATGTGTAAAATATTAAGACCCCATGACTAAATCTAATGCACATCTCCCTTTGCCTTACTTAGCACTTTGTACGTGTATGAACAGCCAGTAGATCTTTCTCCCTCCATCAGCAGCCTTCCTCTCCCAAAAGACATCCTGTCAACAAGACCACCAATACATAGACAGTTTACTCCACTTCTCAATCATTTATTTCCCTGCTACTATGCCATTAGCCAAATGGCAGAATTTCTGAAATTAAGTGCCAAAATTACACCTTCACTTTAAATGTGTGATGTGAATAATTCCCAGTATTGTTTTTTGTTTTGGTTTATTTTAAAAGTCAGTTTCTGTATAGGCGCATCCTTTAAAGTCTTAGCTGCAAAAAAAGATATTGATGTTTTCCAGCATTATTATCAAAGGGAAAAAATTGTATTTTAACAGCTGTTTATTGTCACAGATTTGAGAAGAATATTTTTGAGAAATAAATCGGATTATCTCCCACAAAATATCTATCAGTTTTATTTGAATTTTAGGCTAATGAATGTTACAGCGATTTGTTCGATTTGTAGCGGTGAGGTTGCGAACTGCAACCAATGGCAACTCACCCCTCCCTTTCAGGCAAAATAGAGAAGCTACGGTGGCCGTCTGGCCGACAGAAGTCAAAGATGTCGTCGTCTGAGACAGCAGAGAGCACGTTAGCCAGTCAAGCAATGAGGTTTCTTCTTACTTCTAATAAAGAACGGTCTCTGCTTCTAATAAACCAGATGACTACTACTACTACTATTTCTTCTTCATGCGTATTCAACTTAGTGACGATGTAAGCTGCCTCTAAAAACACAAACGATTTAGAAGAACAAAAACATAGTGACTAAACGCGCTCTGTAGAGTGTTTGTTCGTTTAGGGCTGCTGTAGAAACATGCCGGCGCATAATAACGACTTGACATGGAGGGGGACCCGCGGTGTATGAGATAGAAATGACTCATTCTAAGGTAATAAAAACACAATGGTTTATTATGTAAGGTCCCTATGTACCACGGAAAACATAGTTATGTATATTTCATTGCATTTCTGTCAATAGATCCTCCCAAATTTTACACATTGCACCTTTAAATGAAGAACTGTTGTAACACTGCAAATGAAAATAAAACATACCGGATACTAGAAATAAGACTGAGCAGGCCTTTGCAGGAGTTAATCACACGCTGCGGCCATCATTGATTAGACCCCTAGAAATCAGCATGATTGCACATCACCAATTAAAGAGATTTGAGAAGGAAAAAAAAAAAAGATGAACTAGCACATTTCTGCCTCTTGGATCCCTTAAGACTCTCCTCTGCTCATTCTCATCCTGTTTTCTCTTGTCTTTCCCACTTCTCTTTTGCTCTCTGAGCATGACTCGGCTGTTGTTGTTGTTGTTGTTGTTATTGTGTCTGGTTTCAACCTGTTCCCCCTGTGCTAACATGCTAAGCTATTGTGCTCGTTACAGTTGATTCAGATGTGTCTTGGCAGCACAGTAGTGGGTCAGCAGGCATTGGCGCGAGCGCAGATAGATGTTAATTAAAACGCACTTGGCATGGCCCGCTATCTGTCCGCTCCAATACGCAGCACATGTGGAGCAACAGAAACCTGTGGTGTGCAAATGTATACCATTTGGAGTTTTGATTGAGGACATAGAGATACTGGCCAGTGTAAACCAGAAGGCATTTAATGACTTGCAGTAGACTGCACAACTTTTTAAATTTTAATGTTGTATAATGTTATTTGCGAGAGTTAGTTCTGATGTTGTTCTGAGTTGCTTCCCTGTCTGTGTGTTGCTTACTTTGGTCACACACAAAACTTGATGCTTTGACTTCTTTTGGACTATTTTTAATGTTCAAAAAGAAATATACATACTAACTAGCTTAATTTTGTCTGAAAAGCAATTATTGATATTTATTTCTTGCAAGTAGAACTGATGTATAAAGCTAAAAGCATGATGTGACAGGCTCAAATAATTAGAGTCAGGCCTAAATAATAAATGAAACTATTAAATAAAATGGTTTTTACATTATCTGAAGAAAATGAGTTCCACTTTTTCATGCAAAACTTCAGATAAACGTATTAAAAAAAATAAAAAAAACATACCATAACCCCAAACCTTTGGAAGGTAGTGTAAGAGGTTGCCTGGATGTTGATATTCGGTACGGTGTTTTGAGTGCTTTTAGTCTGTTTTTATGCAGTTGCTAGACATTCTGGGTGGTTTCTAGGGTGTTGCTATCCAGTTGCTAAGCTGTTTTAAGTGCTTTTAGTGTGTTATGCTGTCGCTAGACATTCTGGGTGGTTTCCAGGGTGTTGCTATGCGGTTGCTAAGCTGTTTTGTGTGTTTTTGTGTGTGTGTGTGTTGTTATGCAGTCACTAGACATTCTGGGTGGTTTCCAGGGTGTTGCTATGCAGTTGCTAAGCTGTTTTGAGAGTTTTTAGTGTGTTGTTATGCAGTCGCTATACATTCTAGGTGGTTTGCAGGGTTTTGCTATGCAGTTGCTAAGGTGTTTTGAGTGCTTTTAGTGTGTTGTTATGCAGTCGCTAGACATTCTAGGTGGTTTGTAGGGTGTTGCTATGCAGTTGCTAAGATGTTTTGAGTGCTTTAATGTGTTGTTATCCAGTCGCTAGACATTCTAGGTGGTTTCCAGGGTTTTGCTATGCAGTTGCTAAGGTGTTTCGAGAGTTTTTAGTGTGTTGTTATGCAGTCGCTAGACATTCGGTGTGGTTTCCAGGGTGTTGCTTTGCTGAGGCTAGTGTGTTTCTATGTGATTGCTAAGGTGTTCGGGGTGGATTTAAATGTGTTTCTATGCATTTAGTTGCCAGGGTGGTGCTATGCAGTTGCTTAGGTTTTCTAAGTGGCTTTTATTAGTGTGTTGCTATGCAGTTGCTCAAATGGATGTTTCTAGGCTGTTTTGGGTGGTTTCTTACTGGCCCGAGTCAAAAGAGCCCAGCCCAAGTCTCTATGATATTGTGACTTGAGTCCTTCCTTCAAGCAATAAAGAAAGAATTCATACTGATAATCTTTTAGTTCTGCAGTATACAACCACTTTCTGTCCTGTTTACATTATCTTTTCTTGTAAACAACAGCAGGAATGGATTATCTGATTCGATCTCTTTGTGAGTCAGATATGAGGAAACAGAAAATTCAATTAGATCATCCCTAACCAAACAGATGAGCACTACGTTTCATTCCTATAACACGTAGGACGTCCACCAGCTGTCACTGAGTCAGTCTGAAATTAAACAATGACAGGTTATCTGAGATAACAAGCCTGTTTGACAGATACATGGCATTTGACCAAACATCCACATCTGTGACAAAAATATGAATTTATACTGATGAGATGAAATGATAATGTGTACCACTCTGTACTTGCGGTTTCTGTTTATGTACTTTAATATTTTCTATATTTGTTAAAGGGTTAGTTCACCCAAAAATGAAAATAATGTAGTTTATTACTTACTCTCATGTTGTTCTACACCCGTAAGACCTTCGTTCATCTTCAGAACACAAATTAAGATATTGTTGATGAAATCCGATGGCTCATTGAGACCTGCATTCCCAGCAATATTACTGCACCTCTCAAGATCCATAAAGGTACTAAAAACATATTTGAAACAGTTAATGTGACTTCAGTGGTTCTATCTTAATATTATAAAGTGATAAGAATACTTTTTGTGCGTCTAAAAATAATAAAATAACGAATTTTCAACAATATCTATATGGGCCGATTTCAAAACACTGCTTCATGAAGCTTCTGAGTTTTATGAATCTTTTATTTTGAATTAGTGATTCGGATCTCCTAACAAACGGCTAGACTGCTGAAATCACATGACTTTGGTGCTCCGATTCACTGATTTGATTTGTAAAGCTCTGAAGCAGTGTTTTGAAATTGGCCCATATAGATATTGTTGAAAACTCTTTATTTTGTTTTTTTGGCGCACAGAAAGTATTCTTGTCGCTTTATAATATTAAGATAGAACCACTGAACTCACATTAACTGTTTCAAATATGTTTTTAGTACCTCTTTTTTAGTAGGTGCAGTAACATTGCTGGCAATGGAGGCCTCACTGAGCCATCAGATTTCAGCAACAATATCTTAATTTGTGTTTCGAAGATGAATGAAGGTCTTATGGGTGTAGAACAACATAAGGGTGAGTAATAAATGACATTATTTTTTTTATTTTTGGGTGAACTAACCCTTTAATTAATTTGTTTTCTTTCTTTGCAGTGTTAAAAAGTTTTTCCCACTACAAATAATGCTCACCAACTTGAACAATATAACCAGGACACCTGAGAGAAACAGGGTCTAATGCTGCACTGGATTCAACACACACACAAAAATGAAAAACAACTTCCTGCTTGGAAAAGTGCAGTAGAATGTCTAGTTAAGCGGGCTTCAACCTGTGAAGAAATCCACACACCAGTGATTTGTTGGTGTATGAGTCCAGATTTTGCAGATGTTTGCTGAAACAGGTGTGTGACACTCTATGATCCTCTGCCTTGTACACCTGCAGAACAGATTATCATGTTTATCCAATTTTAAGTAGGAATTTCCCACAACCGATGCGTTAGAGAAGAAAAAAAAAAAAAACACTTTACTGAAATCAAAATTTAAACTACTGTTCAAAAGTTTGGGGTCAGTATATGTAGTATTAAATAAAGGAATACTTTTAGTCAGCAAAGATGCATTTAATTGATCAAAAGTGAGACTAAAGACATCTATAATGTTACAAAAGAATTTTAAATAAATGTTATTCTTTTAATCTTTCTATTTATCAAAGAAAAAAATCACGCTTTCCACAAAAATATTAAGCCGCACAACTGTTTTCAACATTGATAATAATCAATAATGTTTCTTGAGTGGCAAATCAGCATATTAGAAAGATTTCTGAAGGATCATCTGACACTGAAGACTGCAGTAATGATGCTGAAAATTCAGCTTTGATCACAGGAATAAATTACATTTTAAAATACACTCAAATGCAATAGCTTGTTTTTCCTCAGCTCCCTTCTGCAGATGTCACTTAGACTTCAAATGCTGTTGGAAAATGGTAATCTGTAGCCAAAAACCTATTTAGGTATTATTTTAGCAAACTTTTCTCTATTCCAGATGATAAAAATCAAGTCTTACTCCACATATTTTCCCATTGAATGTTTCTCTGATAAAAGCCATACAAATGGCAATTAACTTTAAAACAGTCCAATTAATTCAAGAATCAATGCATAGCCTCCAAACAATATCGAGCAGGTTTGTAGATCACAGAGATTGTCCATGCTGAATCTACATTCATGTCGTGCCAGTTTGCGCTGGAAGATCTCTTCACATTAGCTTACAGAACTAGCAGTGTCCTGGTCAAGGGCTCTCCCAAGGACAGCTGTTAGTTGAGAGCCTGTTGATAAAAGGATGCTGTGATTGAAAATTGTACCTCAGATTGCTGCACACTTGGGCGTGGGGAGACTGAAAGACTCTCGATCTGCCCTGTTGAGCTCACCCTGTGGACTCGTGTGTACGAATGTGGAATTATGAGATGGGAGATCAGTAGCATTTTATTTTGGAGGGAACATTAAAGAGGACATGTCTGCACCCCAAAATAAATAACATAGGAGACTTAACATTGGTAGCCAACCTTGAACACCATTCTGTCAATAATTGTGTAATAACAGAGGGATACACATTAGCAACATGCCTTGCTGCGTGAACTGACTAGCCGAACAGTTGTAGCACCACGCTCATTTTCAGTTTTATAGAGAAGTTTGGTTTGTTTTTGCATGTGGAAAGCATATGAGTGAAGGAGAATGTTCGGATTTTAGTACACTTTGCACTGCTGCTAGAACTATAGGACGCTATGTAAAATATACAATACGTTGCTAGCAATAGCGAGCTAGCTTTGAAAGCATAAGATCCCACCCTCCCTTCAGAGCGCTCTACAAAGCCACACCTCCTCCAAAACACATGAATGAGTACAGCAAGGACAAACAAAACTGTCACGAGACGGCATTAAACTACCTCATGTCTCAAAGCACACAACATTTAATGAACGTAAACAACTTAAAGAGCACTGACCTTTACACCTGACTGCTGCAGATTCATTTTGGCATTGATAGCGTTGCCATTGAAACTCGAGTCACAAACTGCTCCACGTATAATGTCACGGGTTTTTATATTTTCCAAATTACGGTAGTTATGGCATGAATGCAGCATAAGCTCCTTGCTTTGGTTCAGGACAGGAGGGACTGTAAAAGGTAGCTGCTGTTTCGGTGCTCTGTGACTGACGTCTGTCTAACTCTGCATAGCATGAAACACGCTGATGACTGAAAGCAATGATTGAACGAACATTTTATGGTCCTACACCTTTCACAGACAATATATATACATTTAAATACATTTAGCCCTCTTAACTTAGTGATTGCTATCAGGATGTGAAGAGACTTTCAACAACAAAAAATGTTTCTGAAACAAATCGCCTACCCTGCCTTTAATTTGATTATCGTAATCAATTCAATACAAATTAAAGGAAAAACTTTTAATACATTTTGGCCATTCATTTACACAACAAGTGTGTTTTGGGGGCCTAAAAAAAATTTAAACTTTTGAAAACAGATTTCAAAGGGCAAGTTTTTGAAAAAATACCGTTATCGTCTCTGTGTAAACTACAAAAATGGAAATTTGTGAAAGCGGTGATGCCATGCACACGCGTATTACATTATCAGTCTATAGGCATGTAGACATCGCCAACTACTGGCCTGGCATGCAAAATACAGTGTTTTTAGTCGTTTCCGCAGATCCGTGTGAACGGGGATCGTTTTGACATCGCTGATGTCTGTACGCAAAACTTTCCAAAAACGCAAATGAAGAACTTTTCCGTTTTTAGTACATCGTTGTCATGCAAACATACACTAAATCTGTTGACAACTAGTAGACTCGCTGTCTATTCTGTTGTATGAAGTAAAAGTCACTCGTCTTCATGCGGATGTGTTTTGTTGACGTTTGCAACACAGAGCAAATGTATAATATTTTTCTCATTGTTTATCATACCACTTTTGTCAGATAGATGCAATTTTCTCTCAAATGCACCAGCAGTCCATCTCAGCACTTAAGCTTTTGTTTGGCCACACTCATTGTTGGAAGGAAATGTTGAGAGCTTTCACCTTAATTTACTGAACATCTGAATAGATGGATGGGAAGGCAGATGAATGGATGAAAGTTTTTGTCGCAGTAGACATCTAGTCTAAGTTATAAAGTGAACGGAAGTCTTTTGAATTATCATTGCAGTCTCTTGTGCTTATTTAGAAATATTTTTTCATTTATTCTGTTTCTGAGACACATTTAATTTCCCTGTGCAGGAATATTATACTACTGAGACAACCTTATTTGTGAGTTGCTGTCTTTATCATTCTTTGCTTTATAACATTAGTGTCTCTTGTCAAATCTCTGGTTATTCCGACTGCACAGCATGACATTATATATTAAACGGCACAAAACACAATGTTCTTGATGTGCTCATTTGATTAGAAGAGAGAGCGATGTTATCTGCCTATTTTAGCATTGTAAATAATTGAAACATCATCGTTTTTTGAATAGTTGTGTTTACATAAGGGCTGAAATAATGTGAATAGGAGAAAGCAAGGATTTTACAGTTTTGCTCATATTGACTATTTTGTAGACTATTCCTCAAACAGCTTTGACATGTCCTGCAGTCATTACCCATGTCAATTAAATGTATAACTTAATTGAGTAAGCTAGAACTGCACAAAGGGTAATGTTATATTCATACCACCTTGGCTGTATAACAGTAAATAATGTGCATTTTTGTGTATTTTACTTGTGCATTTAGTGGACTCGTCCTCAGATTATGAAGGACAGACTTCAATAGTGCATTTAAACTGTATGTAAACACAGCAAGACAATCAAGCTGATATGGAAAATACATATTTTAATAAACTTCACAAAACAAAAAGAGATGTTTTTTTTCTCTATTGAGTCTCTTGAGTCTATTATGATAGCAACAAATAAATAAAATTGCTTTGTCAATGTCCATTTTTTGCTTCTTTTATCATTTTAACAGTTTTGTTGTTTGACAAGTGCATAACAAAGTACCTAATCCAGGTGTTTAAGAGTAAAAATGAATAAAAAAAGTCACTTTAAAATACAAACGTGCCATTTCTACCTGATACTTAAAAATTACTTTTATCAATAATGTAACCCAGGGTAGCCAGGTTACTATTTGATATGTTAATTTATTTGTTAATTTAGATGTTACCATGGAATTTATTTTTAGGTTTACTGGCTTACAGTATTGACATCATAGCTCTACTAAAGCTCTACTGTAGTTTATTGACCTCCTTTTCTAAATGCATATATAGTTAGCATAGGAGTTATTTTTCAAGAATTGAATCAAAAGCAACTGTACTGGATTTTTCAGCACAGCGGCTTTCTCACGTGTCTTATGATGGGGAATCCCTGGCATTTAAAGACATTTGAACACTGGGACTTGCAGACGCAGCGGGAATTGCCTCCCTGAAGGTGTGAATTGGGATGAAAATGCCAGGTTTAAGATGTTACAGTGTACAGATGTTTGTGAGTAGCTGACAAATTGGCTCAACATTACCTCTTTTGAACTACCAGTCCAGTCTAAGATCTATACACTACTGTCCTCAAATGTGTGACCCTTCTTAAATGCCAGGGACTTCCCACTATCAGACTGGAGAAGTCATTGAAAGGAGGGGCAGGCGCTTCTCAGCAAATGCCAAACGAAGTCCACTAGAGTCAATACTATGGACTAATGGATTTTGTTTATGGTTCGTTTTTATAATCTTTTGAGTTTTTATTTTGGGCTGGATTTATCCTTTTAAAGCTAGTAAGATTAAAAAAGAGAGAGCAATTAGTACTTTTAAAGATGGGACACAGGGACCCTAGGCAATCAGCATCTGTCATCTCTTCAGAATAGCTGAGTGGGTCGCGAGTGTAGCTCTGTGTAGCTTTGTTCTGAATCTCTATCTTACTATCATTTTTTGTCGTTTAAACTGCTAAATATAACACCATGTATTTGATATTATCTATCACGTTATTCTGAGACCACTAGCTTTTAGTGTAAATTGCTATTGTTAGCACAATGTGTTAGCATTTCGCTAGCCTGTTAACTTGTCATTTGTGTTTACCATCTCTGTTCTCTCTTGTGCTCCATCTTTTACCAGTCCATCATCAAACAACTGTGGTAGGGTGGAATCAGTCAACAAACAAAGTGAGTCATGGCATCTTCTTCTGTTATTGTTGCTTGCACTGCTTCTCAAAAGTTTAAGGTAGCCTTCTCTGTTAGCGGTGAGGGATTTACATGTGATAAATGCAGGGAAATAGTTAGGCTGACAGAGAAGATTTCAGAATTAGAGACGTGCATCCAAACTTTAATCAAGGGTGTAATATTATTAATGCAGGAAATATAAATTTTTTAAGAAGTCTTTAATTATTTCATACATAACATATAACCAAAAGTTCACAGTGATGAACCATTTTTGGTTCCACAAAGAACCTTTCAGTAAACAGTTCTTAAAATAACAACTTTTTCTTAGTTTGAAGAACATTTTGAAAATCTAAAGATCCTTTTATGGAATGGAAAGTTTCCATGGATGTTAAAGGTCCTTCATTATGGAAGCTTGTTTCCGCCACTGAATAAAAAAAGATAATTGTGACTTTTTATCTCACAATTCAAACTTTTATCTTGCAATTTCGAGTTTACATCTTGCATTTCTGACTTTTTTTCTCATAATTGTGATGTAAACTCACAATTGTGAGTTATAAATCAGAATTGCAAGATATAAACTTTAAAAAAAGAAAAAAGAAAAAAAGTCTGGATTTCGAGTTTATATCTCACAATTCTGACTTTTTTTTCTCTCAATTCTGACTTTTTTTTTCTCACAATTGTGAGTTATCAAGTCAGAATTCTGAGATATAAATTCACAGTTGCGTGATTTAAGTCACAATTATGATTTTTTTTAGCGCAATTCTAACTTTTTTTCTCAATTGCGAGTTTTATCTCAAATTGTGACTTTATATCATGCAATTGTGAGTTTATATCTCGCAATTCTGACTTCATAACTCGCAATTGCAAGTTTATATCTGGTAATTCTGAGAAAAAAAGTCAGAATTGTGAGATAAAAAGTCAACTATCTTTTAAATTGATTTATTCCTTGTCGGAAACAAGCTTCCATACTTCATGGAACCATCAATGCCAATAAAGAACCTTTACTTTTAAGAGTATATAGATATAATAAGCATATTTTAATTCAGAGACATCAGAACTTCAGGAAGCAGAAGAAAAATATCCATCCAAGATATTATACTTTCTTATGGGGTGAAATGATCGAACCTCTTTTTCTCTGACAGAGAGAGGATCTATCCAGCATGTGCAGAGTATCATGATTACACATTATATTTTCCCTCTTACAATAGTCCTCGTTTTCAATCTCCCTCTATGATGTGTGAACATCAACCAAGACAGCTTGTGTTCTTGTGTGCACCGGGACATATCGACAGGCCAAATCTGAGCAAACAAACATCAAAAGTGTGATTCAATTCCACACTTTTTCATTTTTTGAACATTCCTCTAAAATCTTTTAGATATGCAGTGAAGAGATAGCTTAGATATGCAGTGCACTGTTTGATGCCATAACACTGTTAAATTTCAGCCTTGTACCCTTGGATTTTAAACTCCTGTCAGATGTTCAGGTATGTGAAATATATGCTTTAGTAGGAAGGAACACACATTAAATCAGGTAGACAGGTGTGAGCTAACGTGCATTATATTTTAAGGTTATAACCTCTGACTTCATGCGTCATTGAGATAGATCCTTGTGCGGCACTGACCCAAGGAATATATCAATACATTATTGAGTAGCTCATTAACCTAAAGTTCAACCCAGCCACTGTTCTATGAAATACATCATAAGAATGCAAACTACGTTGTATATTTTCACACTGTTTGGCCTGTTTATTGTGTCTATAAGGGGATGAGGGTTTTAGGTCCATAAAAAGACATAGTTCAGGAGCAAAGCGAATAGTCCTACATGGACTGAAAGCCACAATTTAGTTTTTGCTGCATAGCTCAAATACTGTTCTGTAGTTTATTAGTGTTTATTTGAGATCTCATAAATGTATTCATTAATTCCAATGAATTAGGCTATTCCCAATTGATTAAGATAAAGCACAGAGATTTTCAGGAATGGAATTTTTTTTTGACCCCTTAGGAAAATGAGCGTTTCACTAGATACAGATGAGCAGCTTCAGACTGTTGTTATTGTGCTAGTGTTGTTTAAATGCACAGATGCATTGCATTTTAATTTTTAAAATTCACAACAGATGCCATGAATCATGCTACACTGCTAAAAAAAATTATTTTTGCAAAGTTGTAAATAAAAATTATGTTTTAGAAGAAAATGCTATTTCAGTTTTTCTACTTCAATATTTCATGTGTTACTTGCCGTTTCTTTGTAATTGTTTGTGAAATTTACTAGCAATTTCTAAAGGAACAATTTTTCTACACCAAATTTTTTTCAATGTACTAAAGACTCATTATTCAAATTATTCTTTAAAGGATTAGTTCACTTCAGAATTAAAATTTCCAGGATTTTTCTCCATATAGTGGACTATAGTGTAGTACAACGGGTTAAAGGTCCAAATTGCAGTTTCAGTGCAGCTTCAAAGAGCTCTACACGATCCCAGACAAGGAATAAGGTTCTTATCCGGCAAAACGATCGGTTATTTTCTAACAAAAAAAAAAACACAAATGCTTGTCTTGCACTAGCTCTGCGATGCACCATGCATTACGTAATCACATTGGAAAGGTCACGTGTGGCGGGGCGAAAAACTCATTTTCTCCTCCAACTTCAAAATCGTCCGACATCGTTGTTTTACTTTTTTTTTTCTAAAGGGCGCTTGACTTAGTCTTTGCATGTTCGCTTTGTAGACACTGGATTGTAGACACTGCGTGACCTTTTCAAAATGATAACGTAATGCGTGGCACATCGCAGAGCAGTGCAAGATGAGCATTTGTGGTTAAAAAGTATATACATTTTTATTTTTTTTTAGAAAATGACTGATCGTTTCACTAGATAAGACCCTTATTCCTCGTCTGGGATCGTGTAGAGCCCTTTGAAGCTGCATTGAAACTGTAATTTCAACTCCTTGTACCCCAGTGAAGTCTACTATATAGAGAAAAATCCTGGAATGTTTTCCTCAAAAACCTTAATTTCTTTTCAACTGAAGAAAGAAAGACAAACATCTTGGATGACATGGGGGTGAGTAAATTATCAGGAAATTTTAATTCTGAAGTGAACTAATCCTTTAAGGGGTAGTTCAACCAAAAATGACAATTTTGTCACAATTATAGTCTTCTGTCTTATGCGGAACACAACAGAAGATATTTCTAAATATGTTTCCGCAACAATGCTATAGAAGAACAATGTTCAAATATTTTGTGTTCACAGAAGAAATAAAGTCATACAGGTCTGGAACGAAATGAGGGTGAGTAAATGTTAACAGAATTGTTATTTTTCAGTGAACAATCCCTTGAATACCTTTAACCATTTTGTAAAATGTCCATTGTCTTATTTTTTCCCATTTGTTCTTACTTGTTTCAGAGCACAACAGAAACGGCAGAGCAAGCCTGGACATCTGGCAGTTTCTCAGTCGTCTCCACCTCCATCACACTATTCGCCTTGTGTTTGACGATGTGTTAACACATGATCTCCGGTGCTATGGCATCATCTGACCTTTCCTTTTTGTACATGCCCAGGATTGTCCTCATTTAAAAGGTCCCTAGGTGTTGACTTTAGGTGTTCTGTGCAGCGTCAAATAATTATTGAGATTCCTGATTCGTCAATATGTTTACAGTCAATGAGGGGCTGTATTAGTTAACGGCCGGCCATCGCTCTACATAATTACCTCTGGATGACGAGTTGAATAAAACAACCAAATTAGCATTGGATATTTCCACCTGATATTTTAAGCAAGAACAACGGTAGAGGAAGTATGGCTGTCAGGGTTTTGACAGTCCAGACCTCTTTTAGCCTGTAATATTAAGTAGAATGAATAATACACCCAATGTGAACCATTTATTTCACTGCAAAAATGTCAAACACCCTCACCCAAACACTGTATATTTATGATTGTGGCCTTCAGGCTGAGTTACAGGGGCTACCACCAGCTCAGGTTTTTGTGTTACCTAAGTTGTTGCTTTTGAAATACTGCCACAGCATCAGAATTGCCTTTGTGACTGACTGGAAAGAAAGAAGTTGCAAACATGTTAGCTGAAATTCCAAGGCTCCTCTTTTGTCTTTGTTCTATAATGGTTTCTTTCAGCCCTCTTACAGGCGAGCGTAAAATCTAGGCTCTTTTTGATACTGTTGTGGTGTTTTCTCAGAGGACCTGTGTGGCATTTAGCTTCTGTTTCTTTTGCAGTGAGTTTTAAATAAGCAAATCACAGTGCGTCAAATCCACACAGATATCCAGTCTTTTGTCTCAACCAGTCATTTTAATAGGATGACTCTTCTTCAGCGAATTTTTCCCCCCGTTAACAGGATTCAACAAATCTTGAGAGCACTATGGAGAGAGTTAAACTCTCAAGGGATGGTGTGAAGCTGTGAATTTGGAGGAGTTTCAACTGGAGCAGATGTGCAAGGACTAATGTGTGTTATTGATGCTTGGATTTTCCCTCTCCGCTGCTCTTCTGTTTTGGTAGGTTGTTTCCTAAATCCTCACTCAGTTGTTTTCTCACTTACTGCCTTTCCATTTTCTTTTCTACTCTGTCACCCCTTTGCAGTTCCCGTTTTTTCCTCCCACACTCCCTCAAAGTGTCACCTATGCCTCTCACCTCCTGTCTTATCATTAATAGTGGCATATCTATATTTGTTTGCCCTGATAAATTTTCCCTCTGAGGAAATGAATTAAAATCTCAAGCTTTCAGTTTAATTTTATCTTGTAGCTCTGGGCTTTAGGCTACGCTGTTGCTTGCACACAGTATGATGTCTCCATCACAACGTAAACAAAACAGATGTGAAATGGGCGCATAAGCCCCACGGAGATATGGTAAATACCAGAGAAAAACATCTTGGTAATCCTTTCCCTAAGTGTCGCTTTCTGGCATTGTCTGAGAGGCCTGACTGCCTGTGTGTGGCGTGAACTTTTGATATATGTTTTTTTCCTAAGATACTATATAATAGATATGAATACAGTTTTTAATCTCTCAAGATATTTGATGTGTAAATAGTCCAACAAGTTTTGTAATCTGACATTGCTATCAATTGAAATATTTTACCTAGTGTCCTTTAGGTCACGGCCATGGACTGTTGGCTTAATGTCTGATGCTTATGCACACAAAATTGGAAACACTTCAGGAGCTTCAGAGTTGTGGAATTCTGATGTGGAATTCTACAGGATTTCCGGGAAACGTATGTGTCACTTTCTTTAACGATCTGCCTGGAAACAAAGCCGCTGTGATGCCAAACCCCCTCATGGAAGAAGAAAGCTGTCACAATGAGAGGACCAACTAAACGCTGGATTTTTGAAAGTATGTGAAGTTCACGGCATAGACTTTTCAGTCTGAAGGTCTGGTTACATGAGTTTAAGGGTGTTTTCACACCAGAGCGTTTGTTCCGGAACCTGGTGCGTTTTCTCCCTTGGTTCGTTTAGGCATATGTGAACACGGCAATCGCACTCAGACCCGCACCAAAACAGTCGCTCCGAGATCGCCTGAACAAGGTGGTCTCGGCCCGACTGCAAACAAACTCTGGGGGGGCAGTTTGCTTGTGATGTGAAAGCAATCCGACCCAACAGACCAAACGATATCATATTTCATAACGGGAAATGTGTTATATGAAATGTAGCAGTGTCCAATTCTGAGTAAGCACATTAGTTACTGCAGTTAAAAACCAAACCTTTTCATCTTAAAATGTTGTGTAATCATGCTTCTCCTTTCAAGAATGCGGTCCCAACAAAGCCTTGATTCCCGCTCTGCTGCATTGTAACATTCGTATAGTGTTTGTGTCTCAACACAGTTAGTCTATTAGACAGTGCTGGGAGATACAGAGAGATCACGCTTGAATTAATACGAATGTAGTATATAATTTAACAGCGGCTACATTCGTATAGTGTTTGCGTGCGTCTCGACAGTTAAAAAAAGCCACAATAAGCTCATGAAGCGAACTTGCCAATAATCTTGATGGATGATGCAGAGGAAACTCTGACCAATAAGAGGACAGTTGTACACGCATGTGACTTGCATAAACGCATTTTGGTACGCTTTGAAATATTGCCTTCTGAAAGCAAACCAGACAAAGAAGAAAAGGCAACATTGTAACAAATTAAGTCCCTGTTTCGGAACAATGCAATCGATCTACAGGTGTTAAAAAACACCCTAAGTGTCCCTCTCAAAGTTACATATTAGACAATAGAACGGTGCAGGTATGACGTCAGAACCCGGAAGTCTAATTCACTGCTGGTTCCTTTGAGATTTTCCTATGGGGTTTTATAATGGGTTTATTCAATTTATGAGTAAAATAAAGCCTGTGGTAAACATAACTTGACTATACTTTGATGTTTTGTTCTATAACGTACACTGCACACACTCACACCCCAAGCTGTCTTATTTAGTTACTTATTAAAAACTTACATTTTCAAAAATGAACATGACTGCTTCAAAATGTGCGTTTTTGCTATGGGTGTGTAATTGACGTTGTAGAACAAAATGTCAAAGTACAGTCAAGTTATGTTTACCACAGTCTTTATTTTACACATAAATCGAAAAACCCCATAGGAAAAAATTATGATAGTACTATTTCTGCAGAAAAGAAATTCCATACCATGCAATTTCTTTTCTGCAGAAATAGTGGTATATCATGCTATTCTAAACAGAATGTTGCTACAACATTGTGACAGTATGCTGAAATGGTTGACATTATTGTCTGAAGGTTGTCACAATGCTGTCACAATGATTTTTTACGACGGTTCTGAATCATAAATTAAAATTATACTTAGGTTGTATGGACAACCACTGCACAACATGTAGGCTACACATCATGGTGCTGAACTGAGGCGCGAATGTCAGACTCTTCTGACATTAGGTATGAATGTAATATGATTGTAGGGTTTGAGCACTGGATAGAAGCACTAAATAGCTAGTCATGTGATGTCAACATGTAACAGCTACAAGTAGTGTAAAACTATATATTACGTTCTTCTTACCCAGATCCAACATCAGAAAAAATATACATGACATAAGACCCTTTTTCAAATATAGGCCTATCAAAAGGCTGTGGAACCTTTTGAACTTATATTTGTACTATTTTATGCCTGCCACCAAAAAGGTTGTGTATAATTTCACGTTGCAATAAAAAACAGCTTTTTCTATAAGGCTGTGACTAGACTCATCTCATGTGAGTAAATATAATTTTAATGCTATTTATCAAAATACTGTTCATTACTTACGTGTAAAACTTTTTAATTAGCAAATGACTGAGTTTAATTAGAAAATTACTGAGTGCACCTTTAAGTAGATACTGTAGGGTGCATGATGTGTCTCCCCCTGCGCAGTCGCAATGGTTTGCTCCACACCAGCGCTGTTTATACTGTTGAACCGCTGCTTCCCTCAGTCACTGCGCCGCTGACAGCTCCTCCTCACTCACTAGCTCTTGTTGCTCTTTCAACATTTTTACTCTCTGACATTTTCACCGGTGAGTACTTTCTTATAATTTTCTCTTTTCTTCATCTTTACCTCTTTTCTACGTCCTCTTTTGATTTGAGAAGTGCTTGAATTTTGTTCTTCTTCTGAATTCAACTGACAGCCGGTTTTTAACGTTTTACCTTCTTGGAGAGGGGGAATGTCAGGTTTTGGTTAACTTTGGTTAACATTAGTCAACTCTTGAGTGTATTCGTTTCTTTATTTTGTACTATATCCTGTATAGGAGCAAGTGCTGGACACGATTTTGTTTTGCTTTTGAATATTTTTTCTTTTCTTTCGTTCTTTGTATTTATCAGTTGGACGTTTACATGCTGTTCCTGACGAATTACTTCAATGAGAACATTTTTCTTATTTTTTATTTTCTCAGTTTTGAGAGAACAGTTATGTTTCAAATTTGTGGAGCGATTTTTTTTTTTTTTTTTTTTTTTTTTTTTTTTTAATTGATCAAAATGATATATTTTTTCTGTGTGGACTGATGTGATGTCAGTGTGTTTTGGAGCGCGTGTCAATGCAGCGCGCGACTCCTCCACTGCAGATCTCTGCGAACATTTAAACACGTCTGGACTGTTGAATAACACCCTACACCTGCTATTCTACAGCAGTTATCAATGTTATTCTACCGCAAATGTGGACATGCTGCGCAAATACGTTGACTTGATTTAGTTTATTGAGGTCTGTTTTCCAGGGGCATTTTTCCGTTTTAAAAAAGCTGATAAAAGTAAATATCTTTTCCCAAGATTTGTTTGACAAAGAATGTTTTTTAAGTTGTTCATGTATGCTGGTATAAACTTTAATTACTGAATGCTTTTATAAAAGTGACATTTTAAGTTTTATGCTGATATTTCTACAAATATTCAGTGTTACATTTATATAGCCTATAAACGAATATGGGAAAACTAACTGGTCTAGATTTTGTTTATGTGTTAGGAAAATGCATATACTGTAATAACACATATTAAAAGCTGGTGTCATTGTCAGAGACATTGTTTACACATATTAGAAGTAGGGACACCAAAGACACCCTATTTGTGGAATGACTCTTCAAGCATGTTGTGAAATTGCTTATGTGGTTTTCTGGCTGTGTCTCAAAACGTAGTGAGCTGTCTACTTAGGCAGCATTTTGGGGCATCATAGGCATGTGCAGCAGTGCACGACAGACTGGAAACATACTATACGATCCCAAAAATGTAGTCTAGACGGGCCCCCTTGTTTTACCTTGTACAAGATTCTTGAAAGTCAACTGTAGCTTTTTAATTGCATCTAATTAGAAGTGCAACAGTTTGATCTGTAGAAGATGTAAATGGATTAATAAAGATTTGTGATGTGCAACGACTTGGTTTGAAATGCAATGTCCATGAACTAAAATAAAAATATGTATATATTCAGGTATGTTTGTTTGTCATGTTTAGCCTAAAGGAGCATAACTGAACACTTGTAAAAATGTGATATGTGATAGAGAACAAAAAAGGTTGAAGATATAAGTCATATTTCTGCCCACGCTGCCACTTCAGCTGCCACAAGACTATATTTGGAGGTCCATTATTACATGAATCCAGGTTTTTTGTTGTTGTTATTGGTTTTTTTTTTTCTTTTTTTTTGCCACACGGTTTCGTATTTTAAAAAAAGCATACGGTTTGACCTTCCAAACACAGTGAAGCACTTTAAGCCATTTGTTCACTTTTCTACAGTAATGCTTTGTATTGCTCATGCCTTCCTATTGATGCACTTCTATTTTTGTTGATAAAAGTGTTTAAAGGACTCTATTATGTATTTTGTCATGGCATTAAAGGAATATTCCAGGATATGCACAAGTTAACATCTTTGTCATTAAGTTGTAAATAACAGAATATTCCTTTAAGGTAGAGATGTGTGTGTAGTTTTTTTGGGGTGATTTTTGTTGTTTTGGTTGGTCCATTATGGTCTTTCTCCGCTTGTACTGCCATTTAGCTTATCTAGGGCATTAGTTGCCTACCTCAAGGACAGCCAACTCAAGTTGACTACTTACAGCTACTGAATTCAAATAACAGAATGCAGCGCCAGCACGAAAAATGAGGCTTTAATAAAATAAGTTCATGCCTTCAATTTAAATTAAATCCTACACATTAAGACAAAAGTTTATATGTTTGAAATATAGTAAAATATGTTTGTGTATATACTATTTAGATTTTTATCCAAAGCAGCTTATTCAAAATAGTAGAAGTGATGAATCCAGGGAGAAAATAATGCAAAAAGCACTAGTACCAATTTTTATAATTGATTTATTCAGAAGCTTCACATTTGTGTGTGTTCACACTTGTCAGAAGGTGGTCTTCTATTGCTATTAATTATTTCTCAACTTCTAGAAATGTACTTTATATTGGTAAGGTCATATGCTTTGTCTTGTGACTATACCCAATGTTCAAGATAAATAACCCTGCTTTAAGTAGTTAGCAGAACCACTGATGGGACATTGACATGGCAGTTGTATATATTTGGATTAGCTTGCAGCTTTGTAGTGAAAAGTTCAGATTTTATTAGTCATTATACATTTTTCTTCCATCAAAAGCCAGTGGCAAAAATTACTTTAAGCCAGCTAAATGTCAGGAATATTAAAGTCTCATGGGTATTTTTATGTTTTCAAACTTTTTCACATTCTGGCTGTACTCATATTATTGAAATATCAAAAATTAAAAAAAGATTATCAGACTAATTAATTACTTCTGTCAAATCAAGCACATCGTGAATTAGAAATTTAGATTACATGTACATGAAAGTTTTATGAGTAAATTGGCAGTTGTGCTGGTAACACACTCTGGGTCTCTGTGATGTGTAATGAATTAAGTCAGCCAGTCAGAGGAAATCACAACCTCGTTATTTCACCCACATAAACTAACACACACAAACATACACACGCACACACACACCATAGTGCTCCTGTAGTTGCATGTAGATGTAAACCATTACTGCCAGTACTGGTTTCTTATCACACTGTAAAAAATGCATGTAATTTTAACAGAAAAAGAAAGCAAAAATGCTACAGTAAAAACCTGTTAACTACTTATCTTACCATATATATGGGGGGTGTTATATTGTAAAAAACAATACCTTGCTGTAAAATGTTGTATATATAATCTATTATATATAATTTAAGGGAAAAGTGTATTTAACAAGGCATTGTTGTATGTATGCTTTTATGGTAAAATAGTGTGAAAATGTTGCGTTAGAATTAATGTGAAAAAAATAATTGTGTTCTAATTTCCCTGCATGAAACATCACATTTGTTTGGGTTTTATTTAAAAAGATTTCCTTTATAAATTGTCTATACATTTGAGTGTTTTATGTGCATTTTATGTTATTTAGTTATAGTTTATTGCATTGTTCCAATAATGTTTGTGTTTGTTATTACAGTAACTTACTGATTTTAAGCTCAAGTGGTTTGTATGTTATATTAGATAACATTCTATAATTTAATGCTAAAATACTGTATATAGTCACCAAAATGCCATCCTCTAATATTTGTAACATCACCACTGTGTTTTTATGTTACAGTTCTGCCAACCACAATGTGTTTTTATTGATTTATTTATTAAAGAATTAGACCATTTGATTCTAAATATTTGGCATTTCAGCTTCAGTGTTTGATGTCGCCTAACATTTCTTTTTCAGTTAATGTTACTGACTGATGTTTTGGGAAGGATGCGTGGCATGACAGTGTCAGTGCTTATTGCAGCAGGGGGCAGTGGCTGAGCACACGGGATATTGTATGACTGGAATGCTCCTCAAATGTCAGTGGCTGCCGCCACCCAAATATCTAATCCCATGATAAAGCCCCTGCGACACATTCAGAATTAAACATCAGAACTGTGCGCAGATTGATCATCCTCTGCTTGAGTCTACATTTGGCTGGCCTTGATGTGAAACAGGCTTATGTTTGTCAGCATCTTCATGATTGAAATGATGGAATATCTCAAGTTACTCTTTGAGTTATGCTGTCAATGGAAGTTTCCATTAGGCATGACTACGGAAGAAGAATCTTCAAGGGTCAAAATAGAGACATTGGAATGAAAATATGATGTTTTTTCAATGGAAAATTCCATAGTAAAAGTAAAATTGCTTGTGAACTGGAAAATAACTATTTAAATCCACATTCTGCACTGTGTTACAGAGATGAATGATGCCTTAAATCATGCAGCTTGTACTTTTTTAGTGATCTGGCTTGCTATTTTCACCCATTGGGTGAAAAATTCCCATAGACCAGGGGTGTCCAAACCTGCTCCTGGAGGGTCACTGTCCCGTAGTTTAGCACCAACTTGCCTCAACAAACCTGCCTGGAAGTTTACCTTGATCAGCTGGTTCAGGTGTTTAATTGGGGTAAGAGCTAAATTCTGTAGGACAGTGGCCCTCTAGGAACAGGATTGGATACCCCTGCCATAGACTCACACTGATATGCTCTTTTGACTTGTGCTAATAAGCAACCATTCAGAAAACCCTAGCAACTGCATAGCAACACCCTGGTAACCACCCACAACATTGATGCAGTAAGGTCTGCACAAGAAGGCACTGCTATTTTTTTAAACTGAAAATGTAGTATTATTCTTGTGTTCAGCTGCTGAAATCATGCTACTAAAGGTATTTGCTTTGTTTTGAATCGCAGGATCCCTCACACACTCCAGGTCACTAGCGCTGGGAACAAGCAGCACATCCACATCCGTCACCCTGGTCACAGAAGAGATCTGAGAGGTACGTGCAACTTCAGTTCCCAAGCCTGAGTCTCTGCAAACATAGACTTAGCTCTGTTTGATCTGAGCAGAGGTGTTAAAGTTCAGCGTTTACTGACAAATGTTAACAGGGATTTTGTGCAGAACTCTCATTGGGCCCAAAGCAGCATGCAAGTACTGAGAGGGGATTTTAAAGCCACTGCATGTTTTTACACACATATTGTAAGGGCCTGTTCACACAGAATGCATTTTTGCGCTGATTTTTAATTGTTTTTCTAGGTAGACATGCACTAGATGGACGTCTTTGATCATTATACATTTTTAAAGAGGACGTATTATGCCTTTTTTTACATTTTCAACTTTCTTTAATGTTGCTGTTTGAGCATGAAAAAGTTGCAAAGCACAAAGTCAGTTAAAAGGGAATTATTCTCTATACCAGTAAGCACTGTTTATAAACTCCCTGAAACATCTTGATTGTTTTCTTCTGGCAACGTACACATCACAATATTCCTCATTTAAATAATTCCCACCAAAGGCATACGCTAAATAAAGGGCGAGGCCTGATAGTTGCATTAGTAGTGTGTTGTTACTATGTCCAAGAGACACTGTTTTTTCCACTATGGATCTAATTTATGGTAAGGGGTGTAACATTTCCAAAACACACTCAAAGTGGTTGACCTATGACAACACACTGGTCCAGCCGACCAATCAGAGCACGTTGTGCTTTTCGGAAAGCGGGGTTTTATGGAGACAAGAACTAAACGGAGCGTTACTGACATACAGGGAAGAGTGGCGCTGCAACAATGTAAAATATGTGAAAAATAATGGTTTTTGAACAATTAAGCATGAAAACGTATTCTAGTAGAGCCCAAAAACAAAATCAAGACTTTGTAAAAGGGCAAAATATGTCCCCTTTAAGACGCCATGTCAAGTTAAAAGAAGTGCAATGTTCTCAACCCTACCTTCGTCTGCAGTTGGACACTATTGTGTGGCTTCTCACGTTGCGTTCTGTGTGAACAGCCCCTAATATTGCCAAAAACTGGTTTGGTGGAACTTTTAGTGGTTAGTTGATTTCTTTAGTCTGTGTTTAGCTGCTGATTTCAGTAGGTCTTCCATCATCACTCTTGTGATCTAATTTGGTTTGTCAGATTTGAAAGCATTAAAATGTTAAAGCTGTTGAATATCAGAAAACCAGAATATACAAAATGATTCACAGACAGATGTTTCTAAATGGCTAAAAAAAAAAAAAAAAAAAGTGACCCACCCCCTAACTTTTTATGCTCTTTGCAAAGCGTACAGGGCAGTCACAGAGACAGTGTAATTTCTCAGGACACCTATTTCAGTGAAATCCCTCAGATACAGTGCAGCACATTTTATATGTGGTATTAAAAACATTGCTTACAGCACCTTTAAAGTTTAATAGCCAAGGCATAAGGAAAGAAATATCACAAATGAGATCTCTAATATCTCAGTTGTTTTACCTGAACAGTAGACAGAGATTAAAGGCAGTGCAAATGGCGAGTTTGCTTAAGTTTCCTTCCTTCTAGAAGTTCTCATCTAAAATCTCACATCTAAAGTCTCCTCTAGAGTTTCATAAGGGTTCATAGTGAGTGCTCAGATTTGCCAAGATACTAAAGTCTGCTATCAATCTTCAAGACCAAATTGTCTGAGCTATGCTGCGCACATTAATTTGATAGCTTTTTAATATTACTGTATGTAAACAGTTGTCTCATTTATGTCTATTTTTTATTTCTCCTTAGAGGTCTCTGAGACAAAGTTGATACTAAAATGAAATTTTCCCAATATTCTGAGCTGAGCAACCTCTAAGCAATAAAGTTGTCCTTTTGTTTTAATAATACAGCATGCTTATACTTCTAGACTGCATATATTAAGTCGAACTGAAAGGGTTTGTGAATGTGATTTTGTGTTTATAAAATCTGTGTAGTATGTAATTAAATTTGATCTTTTCAATACATGCATATAAAATCACTCTTCATTCAATCACTAAACAGCAAACAATCTTGTAATTTTGAGAATATGATTTGCAAATTTGTTTTGAATGTGGGTGGGCTGAGTATTTTTAGACGAACTGAGCTAAATGTGTTTGGCATGAAAGTCTTGAATGAACATTAATTAGAGGAAGCATTGCAACAAGGTCGGGCTCGATTTGGCGTTTTAGACAAGAATGTCTGGAATGAGGGTCTTGATGAAAGTGTTTTGAATGGTAAATGTGCATCGGAGAAGCGGTGAGCAGATCCCAGCAGTGATTCCAGCATCTTTCTGTAATCAGCACCAGCTAAGAGAGGGCACGTGAATTATAGATTCACCTCTGTGAAAATTTCATGAAAATGTTATTCATGCGTTCAGATATGTCAAACATCGACCACAACATTGGCCAGAGAGCATGGCAAATCCTGCTTACTAAGAGAGAGAGGAGGCTAAAGGAAGCCATACACTGCTTCACTTAAGTTAAATTAGCAGTCAGAATTCATTCATATCTACGGAAGGGAATACAAGAACTTCTTTTGAAGTCAGCTATTTCCATCACCTGCCTCACCAGGACTGCAATTAGGCCCATGCTTTGCCAATCAGACACAATTATGTACGTTCAGTAAAAGCACATTTTTTAAAGTAAGAACTAAATGAGATTGCAGTGAATATATCCGATGTGTTTCATGGAAATGAGTAAGCCTTTTCTTGGAACGCTATACATGGGGGGCTGCAGCCAAGGGTTAAATTGGGATTTTGGAGGTGGGCGAAAGCATAATTACTTCTGTTTAAAAGTTTGGATTCAGTAGGGTTTTTTTTTATTTTAAGAAAGAAATTAATACTTTTATTCAGCAAAATCCATTAAATTGATCAAAAGTGACAGTAAAAATACATTACTGAAGAAAGATTACAAAAGATTTCTATTTCAAATAAATGCTGTTTCGAACTTTCTATTGTTTGTCATCACATGAATTAATTAAATCTATTTGTATTTTTTCAAATATAAATATTAAAATGTAAATATTTTAAAATAAATCCAAATGAGAAAAAGAATATTTCACAAAATTACTGTGTTTACGGCATTTTAGATCAAATAAATACATCCTTGGTGAGCAGAAGAGACTTCTTTCAAAAACCTTAAAATATCTTGCTGACCCCAAATGTTGAAGCGTTTTGTTGTTATGATGTACGTATAGGGTGTTTACAGTAAAGTAGGGCACTTTTTGTATCAAAATGAACTTTAGTACCCCAAAATGAACAACCCTCCCCAAAAAGCATAATAAAATAAACACACTCAAATGGATCAATATACAAATATTAGATATGGGGTATGTGTCATTCTGGCTCAGTTTAACCTCGGCCTGTGGCTTATTTACAAAAGTGGTCTTGTTCATTGTACAGAGCTCATGACAGTGGTCAATTTTGCTAGATGAAGAGAACATTTATTTGATGGATGGAATTCCAGTGAGCTTTAAGCCAAGTCATCTGTTTATTATATATTGCTGGGTGTTTTTCTATCAATAATAAATGTTCTTTTCCTGCAGTATTTGCTGAAAGGAATATTTTCTATATAGGAAGGCCTGACCTCTGCCATGAGTTATGGGTTAATTTAGGCTTCCTCACGCTCTCTCTCTCTCTCTCTCTCTCTCTCTCTCTCTGTGTGTGTGTGTGCATGCGTGTGTGTTTAGTGATGTATTACACAGACACCGTACCCCTGCTATCTCTCACTCTTTGCACCAGTTTGTCTAAAAGAAACACACAAACATTTCTAATGAAATATTAAACATTCTGGCACCTAAGGAGAATTGCTGCTAGTGTTAGACTTTATAATAAGGACATAATTTTCACAAATATTTGCTGCATTCCTGTGTAATATTCATATTATTTCAATTCCAAATAACTTTTTTTGTTTCGTTTTTTTTTTTTTTTTGCGGGGGGATAAGAGATGGAAAATGCACCTCACTGTATGACTCAAGTTCTCAAAGACATTAGAAGTATCTTGTACTATTCAGCTATTTTCTTGAAATAACAGCACTTAGAGATGCGTGTGAGAGTGTCACAGCATTTGCTGCTTAAAATAACCTCAACTAAACCTCATTATCAGCCAGTGGCCATTATACAAAGATTGTCAACTTGTCTTGCAAAGTGTTTCATCTTTGTGTTTGCTGGCACTTATTGAATGAAGTAAAATACAGTATCAAAAATATATGTTTTCACATTATATTATTCTGTGTTTAAAGTCAAAAAACATAATTGGCATTATTATTTTTCTACTTTGCTTACTGTAAGTCTACTGGGGTTTTTTATACAGAAAAAAAGGCTATTTCACATGAGTTTCAGAAGAGATCAGTGACAATCTGCATGGTCTGCACTCAAATGCCAGAGATCTCAATGAGAGCGCAAATATTTCTCACCAAGTTATCTAAGCTATGTTATTCACAATTTTATAGCTCTTTACTTTTAATGTACTGTATGTCACCTTTGGACTCATTTAATTATATTTTTATTTCTTCCAAGAATAATCAGACAAATTTGATATTTTAATGAAAGTGAATGAACTGAAAACTCAATTAAGTTTAAACAATAAGTCTCCTGGGCTATAAAAAAGCAATCTCTGAGCAACAAAACAATGTATATGCACAACAGTAATGCAGTAACATGCAACAGTGGCTCATAACGTTTAATAAATGCTAAAAGCTGTGATTACATTTTGGGTGATACAATAGAGATGCATTTAGTAAATGCATTTCTGCCAAGCTCTGGTGGTGCACATTCGTGTCAGATTCTATAGTTCATGAGTCGTTGCTCGTACCCCCCGGGGTCAAGCTTTTGAATTAATGAAGGAACCCTTTGCTGCTACAATATAACGTCTGACAAGACTTTTGCCATTCCGTGCCAAAGACCTTTAGTCTCTCGCTGCTGCTTTTCAGCTCTTATTGGACAAGCTTATTGTCTATGTAACTATAACACATACAGCAAAACATATATTTTTTAGATTATGAAAAATATTTCAAAATATACAAATATATTTATGTATTATTACATTGGAAGGTTAAAAGGCAAGTGAAACTAATTTTAGTAAGGAATTTGTTAGTTTGTGTATAATGTTCTATAGAGGTTAAAAGACACTGCTTCAATGCTGAGTCTCAGTTTCTGTTTTTGATTGACTTTTTGCTGGCACAGCCCAAGTCATATCCCATCATGCCTTTCTTCTCTTCATTGTGTCATCTTGTCTGAACCAATTTGGCAAAGAATGGAGCATTACAAGCTTTTATTGCGCATCAAATAAAGCTTGCTTTGCCGTCTACAGTATCGAACATGTTGGTATAGCCCACTGTTGTCAGTCAGCTTCAGCGGGGCTCACAAGTACACAAGCCCTCCATTTTCTCCAATATCTCTGGCTCAGGCCTAATCAGGCATGACTGATCCTTGAATCATTTACAAGAGGAACCGTTCCATCGCATGGAATTCTGTTTTTTCGGCAGCTTGTTTCTGCCAACAAACAACACGCACGGATGAAGAAAGACCTTTGAAAGCCTCACATCCAGAAGAGCTGCTTACTGTATGTGGTCTTGGGTAAGAAAAGATGTGTTAGTGTTCAGTCCCCGTCTTTGGCACACAGATTCATTTCAGGATATTCACCAGATGAGACACATATTGAGCTTTAAAATATCTTCTCTTCAGGAACATGAACCTGGTCCCTTCAGATCTCAGACTTTGCTGTATTCTGTCTGGTTGCAGGGTCATTCCTCTTCTGCATACCTTTTGAAGTCTGTAACTCATAAATATTTAATATGTTGTTGTTGTAATCTATGGAAGTATTTCATTAAAATGGTATATCAGACTTTCAGGAATATGATTTTGTGTTTTTGCTGTTAAAGCATAAACAACATCTGCAAAGTTACGACCCTCAAAGTTTAATGCAAAGGGAGTGCAAGGTTCAATTCAACCCTGGATGTGCACAAAATATTAACATGACGGCACATGCTATGTCGATGAGTTGAATCAACTCCACAGCAACTAAATTTTATCCACTAACCGTTCAGAAATGTCCATATCAATTCTAAAAGTTGTAACTTCTTCCTGAGTCTCTCCATCAGTGTCCAACTCCGGTTTGAACAATGTAAGGCTGAACACCGTTACTGACAATCGTCATTTTAGCTGCGTGAGATTCTCCAGCTTTGTTGTTGTTGTTGAGCAACCGAAGCGCAAGCTGTTAAAGCTCCTCCCTCTTCTGGAAAGCCGGGAGCAGCAGCTAATTTGCATTTAAAGGGACACACACAAAAACGGTGTGTTTTTATAAATTTTACAAATGGGGCAAATTTGACAAACTATAATAAATGATCTGTGGGGTATTTTGAGCTGAAACTTCACAGACACATTCTGGGGACGCTAGAGACTTGTATTACATCTTGTAGTAGGGGCATTAATAATACAAAAATATCAGTCAGTTAAATTTATATTATGTCTTTATTAATTAGACAATATAGATGAAGGAACTTTTTTTTAAGATATCAAGGATACAGTAAAAACTTATTTACCAGCTAAAACAATGTTTGCGAGAAAACATTTTGATTAGAGAAAAGGCAAATTATTCACAGTAGTGAAATTCATTGTTAAAATGTATTAATAGTATAACAAAAAAATTAAAAAATTACAAATGCATCCCCATATTCACTTACGGTAATTGTGATAGAATTAACCTAACTAATTTCTAATCATCAAAAAAAAAAAAAAAAAAAAAAAAAAATTTATCCAATACATTTAGACATGCATGATGAGGTCATAGTAAATGTGGTTTGACTGACTGGTGTAGTTCACATTATTTTTCATGACATTTGCAAAATGTGTGCAATTATTCACAGGTAGTATAAAATGTGTAAGTTTGAGTAAATCGGCCATCTGCAGTCCAATCATAAATTGATTCAGGAATGGCACATTACATCATTGCAGAAAAACATTTACCTCTGTCCTCAGGTATAGCGTGTAATCCTGAAGGAGAATGAATGAGTGCGTGTTGCTGTCCTGTTATCACTAGTGGCTGTATCTGATAGGGAAATCACCACTTAATGGGAAGATAATGTGTCAATTAATTCTCCCTTAATGGCAGCGGAAAAAGGTGAAAAGAAAAGAAGATAATTGTGTTACTTTGGGCTCAGCTCTTTTGTCCTTGTCAATGCTAAGACATCCAAGTCATGTGTATCTGCTGCTGTCTTGGGTGCTGTTACTTAGATAGACTTGTTGATTTATTTTATTCATGAATTAGTTAACACAAGCATTGGTTCGGAGGCATGTCTAGCTGCTCCTCAATCAATTAAAGCAGTGCATCTTTGTTTTATATGGAGGTCCAGAGGTCCCCCAAGAGAAGCATTCAGCTCTGATGAAGCAGCATTTTTGCATTTATTTTGATTACTATTGTGTAGCATATTTTCCTTTAAATATGCTTTACAGATTATTTCACTAGTTCACTTTAACTGCATAACAAATGTATTTTTACAAGCCAACTTTCACCTTATCAACTTTCACCTTAAATTTTTACTTTAGCAAGGTAAAGTTTGGAAAAGTCTAGAGATGTCACTTAAAAACAGAAGTAAGTATTGATTGTTTCTGGTTCCTGGAACAGGTCCTGAGCTTTATGGGCGCAGAAACGGTCTCTAGGTGTAATTATTCTTTTCTTTTCCTCTTGAATAGATAATTGGTTACTCGACCCTTAGAGGTCTCCATTCTGAGGGGTTCCTTGAAAAGTGTCCTTGCAAATGAGGCTCACAGTTAGTACTACAGCCTTCCATGACATGAAAATGAACACTGAACGAGAGAGATGGAATTGAATTTAATTCATTTTTTATGAAAATGATTTTAAAATTCAATATCCGCTTGCATGAAATGGCTGAAGGTAAAGCTTCAGAACTAGTCAAAGGGAATTTCTTGTTAAATGTTAATATGATTATTGAAGAATAAGACTTTGAGTCTGTCCGCCACTCTGCCTTTTGAATGCTGTACAGGCTTAGAGATGTAAAGATGAGATGTTAATGAAATTTTTCTACATTCCTTGCTTGAGTTAATTACCAGCGGTTACAAATAGTGATCCTTCACCTTATGAAATAATTTCTGCATCTTTAAAAGTTTGATGTATCCCTTTGATATCCTCAGCTGTTATTTGAATACATTTTTGAGTGAGACTTGCGAGAAGGAAGTTTCTGCATAAAATCATCACATCTCAGAGGAGCATATTTTCAGCCTGGCTTTTACCGTGATAAATCTGAACGTAATCCAGCTAGCACATCTTGTACCCTACAGCATTTACACTTAGCTTCTTTTAATGAGTGTCTCTAAGGGTTTCCACTAATCCTGGTTAATCTTCTTTAATGGTGTGATGTATCCAATAACTAATTCAGCCTGCAGGACTGGATAGCCAGAGGGGCCGCGTATTGGACCACAAACATGAGGAACTTTGGAAAAATCTGGGGCACATACTTTGGATTCACAACTTCCATTGGGGGAAAGAATTCATTTGCATTGAGCTTGGAGAAGGTGGATAGTCCTGATAGACATGGAAATGTCATGCATTTGAAACATTAGATATTCATTTTAGATGTCGAGACATTGTAGAACCAGCATTTTGGTTGGTGAATCTGGTCCTGCAACATTTATCCATGGATGCTTCTCTAGAGCTCCTGTGCTAGACGTCTTTGGCAAGCTCTGAAATGGCTGTGAAATGCATGAATTACAGATGTTTTCACTCTGTCTCATTCGACTGTCTCTGATGATATGTCATTGCACATTTCTCCTGTCAAGCCTTCTGTTGCTCAATTAAGTCCTTAAGTCAGGATGTCAGGCGTTCCTTTACTGATTCTTTCAAGTATTGAGAGACACTTGGCGATGACTTGGCACATAGTCTTGATACCATAATTGATAGGCTCTGCGTGTATGAAGACACCTTTGAAAAATAATGAGCAAAATTGTTCATGTCAGACGCTTTTAGTCATTCTTCACACCCTTTTCAGTGGCTCCAATTGAGATATCACTGCTGCCTTTCATACTGTCTTGTAACTTGGGGTGAAGTCAAAAATGCAATCTTGACCCATTTATAAACTCTGTCAACTGAAAGCCCACAGTTGGCTTTGCTAATGAAGCAAGAGGCCCTGGAGGAGCTTTATCTTTGTGTATGTGCATGTTGTTTTTGAGCATGAATTTGATAACTCAGTCAGACTTTTGAATAAGACTATGGAAATCAACATCTAAGTGACGGATTCAGAACAGTGCCTTGTTGCTTTTCTCCTTAAATCTTAAAAATAAAGGGTTAACAGTGCAATGCCTGGAGAATGTTTTTAGTCTACAATGCCATTGCAGAATGTTTTTAAGCTCTCTCTCTCTCTCTCTCTCTCTTTCTTTCTCTCTATGTATATAATATATATATCAAGTGGCATCCTCCCCCCGTTTCTTTTGATGCCAATACGGAAGTGTCTTAAACTGCAATTCATCAACTGGCTGCTAGGGACAGGCTCCAAAAAAGAGCAGAATCTCACTGAGCCTCATGTTAAAATGCCCAACTTTACAATGTTTATAGCCTGGTACAAATTGTGGTTTTGGTCTACATAGATAATTTTGCCCTTCATGACAACTGTGAGGGGGGTGAATTATTTTATAACTCACTACTTTTAAATTATATCAAGCCTTAAAGCTCTGCATAATTAAGGGCACGGCATTACATATATTTCTCATTACACACACACACACACACACACACACACACACACACACACACGTGTATATATATACATATATATACATACATAGCCTACATGAAATGAGTAATATGCAGTATGTAGTATATACTGTATGTACTAATATATATATATATATATATATATATATATATATACACACACACATTACTCATTACATATATATATGAATAATATATTAGTAATGAGAAAAAAAATTGTCAAATATTGTCATTGAATGTTTAGGATCCTAAAAATGTATTATATTTTATTTTACAAGTTTATTATATATTTTAGTAATTTTTTAAATGTGACTTCCATGATATATGAAAGACCAAAGTTTTTCCTGCTAAGCAAGTAGGTCTTTGCTGAACTTTTATTTTTAAGAGCGAATTGATCTTTGAAGGAGATGTTCTCTGTGATATCTTAATAACAGGAAATGCAAATTGACATCTGGACATTTGTTTTCCAATAGAGAGTTAGGGTGACCTTGACACAGAGTGTGTGAAGCTTTGTGCCAGTGACCTTTCAGCAAATTTCAAGTGTCTGGATCAGCTAGAATATTCAAAAACAGTTAGCATCAGATTAGAGGGGCAGAGTGATCCAGACGAGTCCCGGTGGCAAGTTCCGACACTGAAATGTCACAGGCCAAGGGGTTCGGAAATGTGGATGGTGAGGTATTTTTAGATTGGCGAGTCAGAATTAGCACTTTCCTTCAGCAAGATGTGGAAGTACATGCCAGCTGATAAGAGACTGAACTTGCTGCACTCTATGTGGGCTTTTATGTGTTTTATTGTCAATTATGTTTGATGGAAAGGCAGGTATATAGTCCCCTCACCATATGGCTGTCGGAAATGGAATTGCCTTGTGGATGTCACATTCATTGCTAAAACTGGATTTGTTCAGCCGACCAGCTTGCAGAGATACCCCCACCCCACCCCCTCGGCCTCATACACCTCTTAAGGAGAGTCAGAATTGTGACTGCTTCGCTGAATGGATTTCAGAGGCCAGTGCACATATATCAGTCTTCACAGCGCTCACGCAACCTAATACTGCCGTTATGACAGCTGCACTAAAAATTACATTACCAATTGTATCTTCATGAGTTATGAAGGATTTTGATCTAATTCACTACACTGGAGTACAGATTGTATCCAGTTGTATAAAAAATATTTAATTTTAATGGAACAGATCATCCAAAAAAATGAAAGTTCTGTTAATCTATAAGTCTGTTCCTCACAGAAGCTGTTGAATGACTTCAGAAGATTTAGTAATATATTTTATTATCACAAATAATATGGACATCTTTTATGGTATCCTTTTTTTTGTAATTGTGGAGCTTGACTGACCCAGTCCACATTTCCTCATTATCAGAAAGAAAGTCATGATAGGGGTTTGTAAAAACAATGTTGACAGAATCATTTACACTTTCATTTTTGGCTGAACTATTGCTTCAACAATTTCGGTTTTGTTTTAAAAGCCATTAATTTTTTTATCTCTGCTAGTTTCATTCATTCTTACCAAGTCACTTTTGCGTTCTCCATTGGCAGGTTTTTGCTTGATGTTGCATTAATTTTACTTTATAATTATTGCTATTTGTATTTATAGTGTTTTTACATGTTTCAAGATGCGACTGACAGATTGCGACTTAGATTCTTTCTGTTGCTCACCTGACCTTAAATATGTCAGCATTTGAAAAATGCTGTTGTTTTTTTCCCCAACATAATTTATCTAAAAATGACATATTATGATATATTAAGATAAATAGCTTGGTTTATAGATATAATGTTTTTACTCAAAAAAACAAGACACAGAAGCTAATTAAAAATAGCATTTTTGCAGTCCATACATCTTCCTTCCATCAAAATGTTCTTTCTGCTCCAGTCTCAATCTGTCTCAATTTTCCTTTCATTTCTAGGCTGATAAATACATGCATTTAACATGTGAATGAAAAGCAGCCATGGTCATGGAAAACGTGCTAAATATCTTATACAAGCAATCAGATGTTTTCAGCCCATCTGTAGAAGTTTGAGTCTTCTCTTTTTATTGAATTCTGTGTGTTTTTCTATACGAGCAGACTTCAAGGACATCATAGGCTTTTTGTATAGCATTTCTTTCATGACACACACGACATTGATCTACAGTCCTGCGTTTGCTATGAACTGCAACCATTACGGCTTGGCAGTGCCTTGTGGTACAAACTCCAGAGGCATCTTTACATCTTTATTTATTAAGATTTCTTTATTATCCATCTCTGATTATTCTTTACAACTTACTGTTATATTGTAAAAGAGATACATGCATTTTGTGTGTGCATGTATGCTCGTGCATTTATGTTCTGAAGACAATGTGAGCAGTCTTTACCCATGAAATCACCTCCACACTGCTGGATTTTCTGGTCTGTTACTGGTCTAAGTCAAAAGTGCAAAGTCTTTGGCATATTCTGCTATCTAGATATGTGTCTGGTATCATTCATTGTAAATCTTTGGAAATTTTTGGCTGGATTTATGGTCTGACAGGAATATTAAGTCTGAACACTAACAATAGTGAGTCTTTCCTTCACTGCTGCTGTTTGTGTGCTTGGAGATAGCATACAGATATTTTGTATTTATTCTAAATCTAGAAATCTAGAAATGTATTTGTGTGTGAGTGTCTTGTGCATGTTGGTGTGTTTGTTTGGAAGCAGGGTTTGCTTGCATTTATCCATGACATTACGTTTTACGCTTTCATTTCATAGATTCAGTGGTGATGTTCACATTATGAGGTGTTGTACTAATATAGATTTCATGCAAACAAAAGCTGGTTTATGCACATTTAATTCAGATCATATTCTCTGAATGAACCTATCATACTGTTCGTTATCTGCAGAAAACCATATTGAAAGAATTAAGCTAAACTGCAAAGGCCTTTGATGTGTGACCCTACCAGTAATGAAATGCACATGCGTATTACATGTTCAGTCTATAGTTGCGTAGTTTTTCTATACAGTGACATCACCAACTACTGGCCTGGCATAAATAATACAGCTTTTTTAATAGTTTTCATGGATTGTTTTGACAACATTGACATCTGTACACAAAAACTGCAAAGGTTCTTACAGTATTTGAATAGCCTAAATGATAACGAGATAAAGTGCGAGAGCTTATACCTGCATGTTTTTGGATTGTGGGGGAAACGACAGTTTGAACTCTGATATGATAAACATTTAATATATTCATAATTAAAACTCTAAGAGAGAAGCATTTTTATAAATATTTTTACGATGTTATAGTCTGTATTCAGCATATATTTACTTAACCTGTTTTGTATCTTAATTATTTAATGTATGTTTGAATAAATGTGTCATTAAAACATGTTTTTAATGACAGCCACCCGTTTAAATGATCTTGATCAACTAATGATCAAAAATGAGTTTGAGTGGTAGTTAGATCATTTAAAAGCCTCAAGTACAATTTTTAAGTTGCAGCTGCAAATGTCTCTGATGTAGACTGGTGTAGATTTATTTTAATGTGGGTCCCAGACTGGTTACACTTAACAGCATGAGAGATGGCGTGAATGCATGCTATATAATCACATGCTATAAATAATCTACACTGTAAACCTGAATAAGTTGGGCTAACTCAAAAAATTCGAGGTAATCAGTTACCAGTTGAGTTCCCAATTTTAAGTAAGCAGAACTATCAAGTTTTGAGTTTGTAGTACTCATGCATGTTAATTGCTCCTAACTTGAAGTACTGAGTTAGCTAACTCATACATTTTGATAGCAATTAACATAAAATATTTAGTTAATTAACTTTTTTATTTTGAGTTCTTGCAAATCAAATGAGTTATTTACTTCACTGTAAACCCTAAGAAAATACAAAAAATGCCAACTTGCTAACTTGCTAACATGTTAACAATAGCAAGGCATAGCTCTTACTGAGTACAGCAACTTAAAACATGTAACTTGTCCGCTCTTATACCAAGCCGCATGCGCTACTTGTCACCATGATGGTATCTCTCCAAAAACCCACATTAACAGAAACTTCTAAATTAGCGTAATAAAACATTAATCACTACTAAATCTCCCTTACCATTAATCTTGTGCAAAAAACATTATATAACTATAATTTTAGCATTTACTCTCCCTTTCGAGTGCTATGGGCAAAGCATGCTGGTAAATAGAAATCCCAGTCCAGTTTCAGTTAAACTTAAGTTAGTCTAAATTAAAAGAAATGAGTTCATACAACTCAAAACAATGAAACAGTTCAGTTTACTTGAAATATGTCAGTGCTGTGAACTCAAAAGAAAAAGAAAGTTCTAAATACTCATAACAGTTAATTTAACTGAACTAATTTGTTCAATTTCAGTTTGTCCTACTCAAACCAATTAAGTATTTTGAGCGTTAGGGTTTGCGGTACAATTTGAGTTTTAAATCAGAGGTCAAAGTTTGGTAAAGTTTTTAAAGCATCTTATACATGTTTCCATAGTCTGATAAATTCCGCTTTCAGAACTGTCACGTCCATAACGGAGAGATGTCAGTGTTTTTTTCCTCGAAAATGTGAACATTAAAATTGAAATAATTAAGGCTGCACGTATCGTGATTTATCGCAAATTTTATCGCACGCGATTTGGCAAAGGCTGCGGTTATTTAATGCGCAGCTTGTCAGAGCTGTACGGCTCTATGATCAGTAGTAAATGCTTCTCCATCTGAAAGCCAGAGGGCGCTCTTGCGCAGAAACTGCAAATATGCCCTGCAGTAACACGTGTCATTCCAGGAAATCCCTATGGGCATCATACTATTGCTGCTGTAGCTGAATAAACAGAAGATTAAAACACTTTGATTGATTAAACATGACTAATAAACACTCGACTGCCTTTTTCTGTGTAAGATGCCACAGCATCTCACAGAAGTATGCTAAACTGTCGTTATGAAATGAGTTTGGAGTAAAAACGAGTAAAAAATGTTGTCTTTTGTTGGACAAGGTTTGTGCATTGTAATTCACAGAAAGTCTACAAAATATGTTGTCTTCTATAAACTCTCTTTTTTTTTGTCACATCTGTAACGCGTGTGTTTCCCTCATCTAAAATATAAAACACGTTTATAGACTGATATTTTTCTGATATCTGGACTCTGTTGTAAGGGGTTTAGGAAAATATAAACAGATGGTTCAATATTGGTAATGAATACATTCTATGAGAATTTATATTTCAAGTTTTGACTCCAAATGTCACGTCCATAATGCTGGAAATGCCCATATGCTGGTTTTCCGTGAGCAGTAGATCAAGTGAGAGAGAGAGACTTATTGTGTATATGAGTGAAGAGTGTGATTGTGTCTGAGGAACTGGTCCAAGTCATGTAATCTTGCCCTGTGTGTATTTGTGAGTCTTTGTGAGTGTGTGTGTGCAGTACACAGTTGAAGAGGGCTTAACAGATTGCTTGCCCATTGAGGTCTGACCTTTACTGTCAGTAGAACACTATAAACCCCAGTGCTGTACCCTACAGTCAAGCGGAATACTAACTAGGCCAAGTCCAGCTGTGCTCGCTGTATCTCTTTGCCCAAGGTGGGGATGTGAAACTGAAGATTTCACAGCCATGTCAATGTAATGTGGAGATTTTGAAGGGCCTTTGAACTGCCCGGAAGGATAACCTTCTGGCAAAATAAGATCTAGTTTTCATCACTCAGCTGTGGAGGAGGATCAGCGTACTGAGACATAAAGTTTGGCCTGGAATTGATCACTAAGAAGCCAAAAACAATGGAAAATAATGGACTGGCTCATAAAAACACACAGTGTACTAGTCAACTATGAAAGTTGACTAGTCAGATGGTGAGTTTAAAAGAATATTTATTGTGGATGCATGCCTAAAATCATCCCCTTTAAATTACATATGGAATTTTATATAAATAATAATAATTATATCATCCCCTTTAAATTACATATGGAATTTTATATATATATATATATATATATATATATATATATATACACACACACACACACACAGTCAAACCAAAATTTATTCAGACACCTTGAACATTTCATTCATTAATATAGTTTATTCACTATAGTTTAAAAAAATGGTAATAAAATATGACAAGATCACAGAGTTAAACTGTGTCAGAAAAAAATTAATCTTGATTATGTCAGATAACACTTAAGCAAAACATGGTCAGGTCAAAGTGTCTGAATAATTTTTGGTTCCAAATTTTTATCAATTTTACTGGTAGTCCACTGTATGAAGAATGTTTGGGTATAATATGTCACAATTTATTTTATTTTGCTATCCTCACTTACATAAATGAACTATAGTGTCCTGCACCCACTAGTAAAAATATATAAAAAATATCAGAAACATTTGAATAATTTTATATATACAGTACATTATATACAGTATGTATACATATTTTTTTACTTTATATATATATATATATATGTGTGTGTGTACATATTTATTATATGTAAATTATTAGTATACTAAACCTTTGTAAATCATTTACTTATTTATTAATATATATATATATATATATATATATGAAAATATAGATTTTTACTTATATGTGTGTGTACATATATTTATTATATGTAAATTATTAATATACTAAACCTTTGTAAATCATTAATAAACATCTACTTGTTTATTAATCATTTATTAAAACACACATTTTATTAATAATATATATATAGAGAGAGAGAGAGAGAGATTTGTACTTAAATAGAAAAACATTTATTTAAATAGAGTAATAAATAAAAATATATCGGTAACACTTTAGGTTCCATTTGTTAACATTAGTTAACTACATTAGTTAATATAACTATTAAAAATACTTCTAAAGCATTTATTAACCTTAGTCAATGTTATTTTCAGCATTTACCAATACATTATTAAAATTTCTATCTGTTAAAATTATTTAATGGATCTGAGCTAACCTGAACAATAAACTAACATTAAGATTAATCAAAACTGTAAAAAATGTATTGCTTATTGTTAACATTAGTTAATGCCTTAACAAATGTTAACTAATGGGACCTTATTGCAAAGTGTTAATATATCAATATACCAATAGAGATATACCAATATATCTCTAGTAAATGCATCTGATTGTTGACTAGTTGTTTAGATATCCCACCAACTAGCTGGCTTTACGAGTATGTAATTTTGCACATGTTAAATAAAGATGCAGTGAAAATAGGAAATGGGTGCAACGAGAGGAGAAAATGACAGCTTGCCATCATCTTAACTACCTTGTGTTGTGAATAACAAGACATATTGTGTCATACATGAGACTGCTGGAACATACAGTTGTATGAATGTTATTTTCATGTCACTGTATTTTAATGGTCCCAGCTATCTCTTGTCGGTGCTGACAAGTTCAGATTGCGTCTGTCACACTCTAGGCTGTTTGAGGACCGAATCTTTTCCCTCTCTGAGAGCGGTACAACGTTAAAGTGGCGTTTAGAGTTCTGGCTGTCCTCCGTTTGCCCCCATATAGCAGCAGCACCCAGTTTAGTTAAAGTCACAGCCTTTTAAAATCTGCCAGGCAGCACAGTGTGTATGTGCATTAAAGTGTCTCACTGCTTAGACTACTAAGAAGGTATGTATGTGTGTGCGTTTGTGTAGCAGGGACAGGTCTCATAACAATCCCTTAAATTAATTTGCTCAGCCAGTGGTCAGTGCCAGGTTGTATTTTTTTTTTTTTTAATTCAGAGCTCAATTCTCTATTAAGCTGCATTAAAACCTGGTTTTGCTTCAGGGTTTTATATTGGACATCATACAAAAGTATACAAAAAAAAGATACCCTCAAAATGAAATCCACTGGGTTTCATCATTGATTCCTCCATGCCACTTGCTATCTCAGCAAATTCTCACTGGTTTGCATTGCAAATGCTGAGACAACTGTGTGTACATCATCTAAACCTCACCAAAGCAAGGCAAATATGTGATCGTAATGTGTACTCACCGGTATTACAAAGTCTGTTTGTATTGTGCTGGGTATCAGTGCTCCACTGGAGTTCTCTTCATGCAAAGCCTTTATTTCGTCTTTGCGAGGTTCAAAGACTTCCAGAAATTATGGATGTAAATGGAACAACACAAATGTGACATGAGGAAAATTCAACCACCCCCACCCCCCACCCAAATGTAAGAATCACAGTGCAGCGTGACTTTCTTTTATGTCGAATTGTAAATAAATCAGTCAGACTTGCTTTGAAAAGTTACTGTTTAATGAATACAGATTAGGTGTGGAGGGACATTTAGATAACCGTTATTATTACTCTGACACTGTTAAATATTTAGCTTTACGGTAACAAAGTGTGTGCACATACGCGTCAGGTTTTAAAGTGACAGCAGCTTAATATATCTGCTGCCAAATTATGAGATAATATTAAAAATATCTATATGGAAGTTTTTCCCTATGGTATCGATGTCAAAATTGTGGTCTGAGTGGCTAGTAACTCTGGAAATTATTGTGCTACCTACTTGGTTTCAGTTACTATTGGCTCTTAAAGAGAGACATGCAAACGAGAGTCCTTAGCAATGCATATTACTTACATTTTTGATAAATTTACCTTAGAAAATTTACAAAATATCTTCATGGAACATGATCTTTACTTAAAATCCTACTTATTTAATAATGATAATATATATATATATATATATATATATATATATATATATATAATGTGTGTGTGTGTGTGTGTGTGTAAAGTGTAACTTTTTTTTTTTTTAGAAGTATTTTGAAATATTTTATAGGAGTATATATGTATTTTTTTAAAATCCAAAAAAACTATTATTAACTATTGAGAGTTACTTCTGCAAAAATGTTCAACTTAACTTAACACAGCTACATAATGGCCTGATTTCACAGACAGGGCTTAGCCTGAGCCAGGATTAGGCCTTAGTTCAATTAGGATATTTAAGTAGCTTTTATAAACATACACTAGAAAAAAACATTACTGGTGTGCATCTTGAGACAAAACAATGGCACTGACATATTTTAAGATATGTCAGTACAAGTTGCTTTCAGTTGAAACAGCTCAAACATGCATTTTAGTCTAGGACTAGCTTAAGCCTTAAGTCTGTGAAACTGGGAGTATGTGTATTAAAAGACAAATCTCTTGGAAGTTTAAAAAAATCATTTTGCAGTTTTGGATATGTGGCCTTGCTTGCTTATTGTTCAACAGCATCCTCTCTGTTCCATGAGTGAGAGTTTTCACAGTCCCACACAGCTCCCACTCAAGACCTTGAGACTTCGGCTAATCAGATTCAGGTTTTAGTGCAGAACTATGTATGAAGTTGATAGTGCCATGGCCTTATCATGGATATGTTGTCGTTTGAAGGTTACATGTTCGAGAGATCGAAAAACTTGATTTAGGCAGACACAGAAAGTTTTTACACAATGCTGCACAGAGGTGGCAAAAATTATATTTGCAGAATAACCACAATCTTTGTATCACAAGAACCAGCAGTGCAAACCATAATACTGCAAATTAATGTTTATTGTGAGCTAAATTGATACATTTTTAGTTGGATTTATTTTGTGAGTTGTTAAAAGACTTTGTATATCTCACAAAGATATGTCCAGGTTACATTTCACCCTGAAATCAAAAGAAACAAAAATAAATTATTTATTTGTGTAGAGAATATGGACAGGGAAGATTTATACGTTTTTTTGACATTGTGACATTATTTTCACGACCATTAAGCATGCTTTCTCCTCAAAATCGTGTTATCGCACTGTAAAAAAGAATTGTTGGTTTAACTTAAAGTAAGTTACCTGGTTGCCTTAATTTTGAGTTCATTGAAATTAAACATTTTTTTGAGTGATTGGTTTAGATTTTTCCTGCATTATGTTAATGAGAATGGGTGGAGTCACATATTATTTATTTATTTCTCATAAATATTAATATTTATTGCATATATGTCGTGTGTGTGTGTGTGTGTGTGTGTGTGTGTGTATATATATATATATATATATATATATATATATATAAAACACTTACACATACACACACACACACTACCATTCAAAAGTTGGGGTCGGTAAGATTTTTTAATGTTATTGAAAGAAGTCTTTTATGCATTTATTTGATCAAAAATACTGTTAAAACAGTAATATTGTGAATATCCTTACAATTTAAAATGACATTTTTTTTAATTTTCTATTTTAATTTATTCCTCTGTTGGCAAAGCTGAATTTTCAGCTTCATTGCTCCAGTCTTCAGAGTCACATGATTCTTTGCTGCTCAAGAAACATTTCTTATTATTATCAATGTTGAAAACAGTTGTGCTGCTTAATATTTTTTGGGAAAATTACACTGTCCCTTAAATGAACCTCTGTGGAGGTGAGAATGAAAAGCACAGGTTAGCAATGGTGGTTGCTTGGTCCTGTGGTCATGTGTTTTTGTGTGTGTGTGTGTGTGTGTGTGTGTGTTTCAAGCTCTGTCAAGCCCTAAAAGCTCTTCACCACACTTTTTAGTCTTGGGACAGGGTGAAAATGGGTTGATGATATTTTGGTGGACACACACACACACAGACTATTTCTCACTAGCACATTTACACAGAGGTCAAGGAATGGTGAACCCAGTCTCAACATGGTCAGAAGTCCCATGGTGGTTACATGGTCAGAATTTGACAAGACAAAAGAGAGAGATATCAGGGTGTGGGTGTTAAACACTATTTGATCTCATATTTCATAATATTTGCTTTGCTTTATTGTGGTACTGTCGCGCTGCCTCTCTAGCCTCTTCAGAGAAGAGGTAAAGAGAAGCTCTGGTCTAGTGTCTGGATATGCTTGTTGTACCTGCTTCAAACAACAATGAAGAATTTCACAGCTGATCTGCAGTACAACTGGCCAAGACAGGAACAATGTATTATTTCCTCCCTGCGTTATAGGCAGAACATTTACTGAATAACACAAGATAAAACATAGCTACGTTTGACAGCTGCTAAAGCATGACAATTTTTCATTTCTTTCCTTTCCGCTTTAAATTTTTCTTTTCCCCTCCATTTAAAGTCAACATGGAAACAAAACGGATAAGACCAGAAACATATATTTTTTCATACACATTCCTGTTCTTAGTGTGCATGATTCATTAATGCATGTTATTCTAAAGAAAAAATTGCATATCATATATAGACAAATATAAACTTATGACAGAATGCCATATTTTACTTGGAAATATGTCATATTGCAGAAGCAATTTATTACTTCTGCAATTTATCTGTAATTTATTTGTCATTTTGTGTTGACTTTAATGTCCGTTTCCATCCACATGTTCTTTGAAAGTCTTATAAATGCAAATATTGCCAAAACAATATCCTCTCAATGTTTGCTTTGATGTCATTGTGCAGGTCCCTCTTTTCATATAGCAATAAAACAATTTCACTACGTGGATTTCTGTTTTCATCTTGGTTTGAGGATCAGCCTCAAGCACATCACGGCAAAGGTTTTGTACAATCTCTTTCTTAGATGTTTTTATACATATTCAAGTCAGTGAATCTAGCCCATATGTTGTCTTTTTATCTCAGGCACTATATGCTCTCTAGTCAGCCTGGAAAAAAAATATGAGAATCTACTCAATGTGCATCAGAGAACGACAATTCAATATAGAGCCACCTCAGTTATGATGTTTGGTTCTGATTCAATTCTGGGATGCCGATTGTATAAATACATTTCCGCAGGTTTCCTTTTAGATACAGTGTTAGCCTTTGAAATGTCTGTGGTGAGGACTAAAACAAGCATGTAAACAGACAAAAGCTCTGTTTCCAAACCTAGTGTGTTGCCTCATTGCCTACTGCCTACATAATCAGTGGTTTGCAATGGAGTACATCAGCGCTCTGCATGACAGACGCGATTCAAAAGATTTCAGTGGAGTTTGACACAATATTCTAACAAAAAAGTAAATAGCACATACTAATATTTTAATTGAACTATTTCTGTTGATACTTTTAGTGTTTATTATGATCAGCATTTCTCTTGCCATCATAAATTTGGGGTCAGTAAGATTTATTTTTTAAAGAAATAGATAAAATTGATCAAAAGTGACAGTAAAGACATTTATAATGATGCAAAAGATTTCTATTTCAAATTCCTTTCTTGAGCAGCAGATCAGCATATTAGAATGATTTCTGAAGGATCATGTGGCACTCAAGACTGGAGTAATGATGCTGAAAATTCAGCTTTGATCACAGGAATAAGTCACATCTTAAAATATATTCAAAAATTAAGTAGTTATTTTAAATTGTAATATTTCACATTCCTTGTTCCTTGGTGAGCATAAAAGACTTCTTTCAAAAATGTTAAAAAACCTTACAGACTTGAACAAATTTTTCAATGGTGAATATATTCTTAGAAGTGTATACCTTATGGAATAATCTTTGTGTCTGAAGCACACCTAATATGACTTAAGAGGTAGACAATGCACTAGGTTTTGGAGCAGAATGAGAGTGTATAAAGGATAAAGGAAGAAACAACAAGGATGACAAGTGAAATGAACAAAGAATAATGGATATTTAAGGAAATTTTCAGCATTTCTGAATCCTTCAGAATTAAAATGCTGTTATTCAGCAAAAAAAAAAAAAAAAGACATCAGCAGTTATGTGAAAGTGAGTGTGCTTGTTTAAGAGTTTCGTAAACATGACTGTCAGAACACCAAAACTGTGATTGATTCTTCTGTAAATGCTGCTGCTTTTTTCTTTTCTTTCTTTTCTTTTTTTTTTAAGGCAGATTTATTTAAAAAGTTTATTTATGTAAGAATTCTTTCTTGTCAGGTTGTTTGTTGTCATAAGTATCTTGGGTTGTTATTTACAATCATTCTGTTTATAACTTACACTTCCATTTACAGTTAATGTGATATTTCAGCATGTATCTTCTATTTCTTGCTTGTTTGTAATGTGCAGCATTTTGCCTGTTATTCAAACTGTTTTGTAAAATGTGTTGTTCAGAATCTTATTTCTGATTGGATGAGTCACATTCAAATTCAACATGTTCTCCAACCAATACGCCTATATAGGTCGTTTGTCACTTCTCTGAAATACGACCCATAGGAGTGTTTAGTAAAGTTGCGCCCCTATCGACAACAGGACACTTTTATTTTAATGCATTGTTCCCTTTTTTTCTGCGTCATATTTCGGGTTTCGTGTAGCTCAACTGGCAGAACATTGCAATATATAACAATATGCAATCATGTGATCATGCGATCGTGGGTTCGATTCCAGAGAACACGTGCTCATAAAGTGTATATGCACTATAAATCTATATAAATATATATATGCACTAAGGGTAGGTTTAGGGGTGGGGTGGGTGTAGTTGTTAATAAAAAATGAGTTTTGCTAAATGGAAATAGGACAAATGGTGTAAAAAGTCCACACACTGCATTTAAATGAACACGCATTTTGATTGGTAACGACAGTCATATGTCATTTCATGACGACAGACGTAACAAACTAGTTGCTTATTAGCATGCATATTACTAGAATATTGGCTGTTTATTAGTACTTATAAAGCACATATTAATGCCTTATTCTGCATGACCTTATTCTACATTGTTAATCCTACCCAATATCTAAACTTAACAACTAACTAACTAACTATTAAAAGGTTAGTTGACCCAAAAATGAAAATTCTGTCATTAATATATATATATATATATATATATATATTATAGTATTATATATATATATTATAGTATCAAACTGCCGAAGTCACGTGATTTCAGTAAAGGGCTTCGTTACGTCATCAGTGTTTCAAAACGTTTAGAAATTTCAATGGTTCACGTGACTTTGGCAGTTTGATACACAATCCAAACCACTGATTCGAAACAAAAGATTCGTAAAGCTTCAAAGCTTCATGAAGCAGTGTTTTGAAATCGCCCATCACTAGATATTGTTGAATAAAGTCATTAATTTGTTTTTTGGGCGCACAAAAAGTATTCTCGTTGCCTCACCGAGCATTTAATTTCATCAAAAATATCTTAATTTGTGTTCCAAAGATGAACGAAGGTCTTACGGGGGTGGAACGACATGAGGGTGAGTAATTAATGAGAGAATTTTCATTTTTGGGTGAACTAACCCTTTAATAAGAAGTAAATTAGGAGTTTACTGAGGGAAAAGTCGTAGTTAATAGCGAATGTGTTCCCTAAAGTGTTACCAATGTTACCCACCCAAAAATTCAAAACCCTTTATGCATTACTTTCTTTTGTGGATTGCAAAAGAAGATATTTTAAAGAACTTGGAGCCCATTGACTTTCATTGTATGGACCAAAAAAAAAAAAAAACACATTTCTTAAAATGTCTTCTCTTATGTTCCACAGAAGAAAGACAGTCATACAGATATGGAACGACATGAGGTGAGTAAATGATTTTTTTTGGGGGGGGGTTAACTATCCCTTTAAATTAGGATTTACATTTACATTCATTTCTGTGTCTTTTACCACATTGTTGTTGTCACTGTTTTATAAATGCAATTAAAAACTGCTTCTTGCTTTGCCTAACACCACCTTTTACCTGGTAAAATCACCGTAACACATTGTTTTAAGTGTCTAATTGCTTTAATAGTGGCATCAGGGCTGTGGGTTTGCGGTTAGCTCACATTCTGATATTTTAGGGCTTATTTGCAGGCGATTCGAGTTTGAATCCAGCTTTTGTCATTTCCTGACCCTCTACAAATTCCTGATCTCTCTACAAATATAGGTAGTATAGAAAGGTCAAGAAAGCACTTATAGAACGAGAAAATTGGAAATGAAATTTTGAAATACTACCTTTCATACCCTGATCTAAAAAAAACAATAATAATATTAACATAAGATGACCTTTTTTGCTGATGTACAAGCCGGTGAGAGTGAAGAATGGCATTGTGGGTGGGGCTTTGATCCAGCTATTCTGATCGGCCATTTATGAGGTATCCATCAGTGGAGCGTATATATGAGGGCGATAAATCTGGCACTGGAAGGACGTGTGTGTTCTCGCCCTCTGAGTGGTTTGTATTGCCTGACTGTCGGCTTGATGGATGGTCTTCTGTTGCTGGCAGGTTCACCAGGTCCCACGGCAGCAGCAATGTCAGCATGTAGCTGGCCAACAGCAGCACCATAAACAAATTTGATTGGCGGGTCAGACACGCCCTTTCTACCGGACCTGGACACAGAAGGTTTTCAGGGACGTAGACACTTGTTGAGAAGAGCCAGAGTAGACGAGGCCCACACGTTAATGTCACAAAACAACACTGTGTGTATTTGATGCAGGCTTCAACCCGCTATTATCGCTATTATTATCTGCAGTCTGTTGATGTGGAGTGTTTGTGGAGTTTGACAGAAGACAGCGCGCCCTGTCAAACGAACCCACTTCAAAAATATGTGCGGTGTGCATATTAATGGACGCCACTGAGAGCGAGATCGGCACCAAACCCACGGTGATGGAGAGCTCTTCCGATTTTCATAAATATGCAAAGATTCCCATTACTTTGCTTGGATGGGGTTTTTAATTTTGGTGGGGGTAATTTATGTATTTATGTATGTGAAATGAATGGAGAACAATTGGCAAGTGTCTAAAACTCTTGGAGTGGGTGCAGCTCTGTTTTTAGTACACGTGAAAAGAGGAAAAGTGACATGATGAACTGTGTTTCAGACAGTCTGTGAAAGCAAGCAGATTGAAATGTAAATGAAAATCGATCAGTGATAGAGCCCTTAAGTTGTGACAGACTATGGATTGTTTTAGGGTATTTAGGACTGTTTTGTGCAATAACTTGAATGTTAGGGCTGTTAGGGCTGAGCGATACAGAATATTGAATATTCACAGTGAATTTGCTGGTGAATATCAAGATGTCTTTATTTGGCCATTATGTTTTCTTCATGAACGTGTCATTTGACTAGCTTTGCAGTGTTTCCTTTTCTAATGATTCTTGTAATATAGCATTTGTGATTTAACTTTAATTCCACATCAGGCAAGATTTCAGTCCAGTTTCAATCAAATCAAACATTCATACTATTTGTTTGCGGCATCATTAAAAAAAGGTTAATGTTTCATACTAAAACATCAGTAAATATTGTTATTTAATACTATTCATTGTTATATTGGTGCATATGAATGGAAATTATGAAATAATATTTCTTCATTTTTGTTAATTTATTGAAAAACAGTGAAAGACATGCATTAATTAAGATTTAGTTTGTTTTTCTTTATTTTAACTTATATATACTCTATGAATATGTATATACACACACACAGACACACACACTCATATATATATATATATATATATACACTACCAGTCAAAAGTTTGGACACGGTAAGGTTTTTAATGTTTTTAAAAGAAGTTTCGTCTGCTCACCAAGGCTTCATTTATTTAATTAAAAATACAGTAAAAACAGTAATATTGTGAAATATTATTACAATTTAAAATAACTGTTTTCTGTTTGAATATATTTTATAAAGTAATTTATTCCTGTGATCAAAGCTGAATTTTCAGCATCATTACTCCAGTCTTCAGTGTCACATGATCCTTCATGTGACAAATCATTTTATATTTTTTTTATTTAAAAAAAAAAAGGTAATACTTCGATTGCAGATGACAACAGCTCATAATCCCTGAATTATTGCTACTTCCTGTATTTTTCCACTAGTTCCGATCTGTTCCCATCTAATTGTTTTGTGAACACAAGTGTTTGTGGCAGAGTATGTTTGGTGTGTGATATCAGTGAGGAAACAGCTCTTTCTGCCCTGCTAAACATCCTTTGCGGTTGTTTGGGTCTGGTTATTTGACTCTTTATAAAGAGTTACACTGGTGTTCCCCCTGAGAGGACGGGTGAGGAGGGAGAGGAGAAGAATGGCTGCTTTGCAGATTGCTTTGAGGATAGATTGCCAGTTTCAAACTGCCATAGACACAATCAAAATCTCATTGCAGCAGAGGTGATTTTCTACATCCCCCACTTGTAGCATCAATCAAAATGCATCTCATGAAATAACACATTAATCCCTAATGCACAATGTCTTAGAACAAATGTCATATTCTTTAAATTGTAATACCAATGACATTGAGGTCTTGTTGTTGTTTAATCTTTTAGGTCTTTTGCTTATTATCTTTCAGAGTTGCCTAAAATTACAGTAAAGGGCTTTTCACACAAGATGACCTGTTGGCCTGTGTACTTTTGTGTTAGATGGATGTCTTTCACCATTGCATCACATCTTGTTGAGATTTTCCCTCCTGTGAGCTTCTTTTAAGACAGCGGTTCAAGATTTATAAAATTCATCGGTAACACTTTAGTATAGGGAACACATATTCACTATTAACTATGACTTTTCCCTCAATAAACTTCTAATTTACTGCTTATTAATAATTAGTAACTTTGTTGTTAAGTTTAGGTATTGGGTAGGATTAATAATGTAGAATAAGGTTATGCAGAATAAGGCATTAATATGTGCTTAATAAGTACTAATAAACAGCCAGTATTCTAGTAATATGCATGCTAAAAAGCAACTATTTAAAATAAAGTGTTACCAGTTCATCTTGACTGTTTTGTTGCATTCTGTTTCAATGTTTTTAAATGCACAAACATGTCCATGTATTTCATGGATCAACATATTTTGTCCTCTTAAAAAAGTCACTGCTTAAATCAGAGGGAAATTATTGATTGATAAAGATAGCCTAAACCTAAACCCTTTCTGTATCCCTAAAATAAGATTGGTTAATAGAAATTTTGTTCCTACACTCTAAAAAAAAATGCTGGGTAGTTTCAACCCATGTTTGGGTTAAATATAACCCAACCATTTAAAATTTAAAGCAACAGTTGGGTTCCCATATTTGACCCAAAGATGGGTTGAAACAACCCAACATTTTTTAGATTGTATTAGGCAAAGTCACAGTAAAATACAGTGAAGAAAAAAATTGGTGTAGGATTTAATTTGAAGCAATTTCCACTTTGAAATTGCTAGTAAATTTCACAAATAATTGCAAAGACACAGAAAGTAACACATTGAATTAAACATGAAATAGTATTTCCTTGTAAAGCAAACTCCAGTATTCTTTGTTTTATTTACAACTTCAAAAATCATTTTTACAGTGAAGATTTCAGACAGAGAAATCTTTATCTCTTGAAGTGTCTTTTCTTTGTCTGTGTCCATTTATCAACCTTCCTCGTTTTTCTTTCCCGCTCTCACCTCCGTTAAAAGCGTTCTTGATTGTTGTGCCAATTAGTTTGGAATGGTGAGACCCCTCCAGCCTCTTGTAAATGATTGTGCTCAGTGCCAGAGCTCTCTGCAGGCCTAATTAATCTATCCCAATGAAGGTACGAGTAAATTATCACAGGAGGACAGTATCTTCAGGGGTCGACACACCTCTGTGTTCTGTATGGCGGCACGTTTGCGTCTGTGTTGAGGTTAGGGTCATTGAGGTTCCCCGTCTCTATTTCCAGAGACCTCAAAAGGTGGTTTGATCTCTGCTAACAAGTAGCTAGAGACTGAAGAACCATTGATTCCAGGCATGATAAATTCAAGAGGCCGGTCTTTCTACTGACTGCTCTCTTGACTTCTCGACTCCCCTGAGAGACAATTGGCAGGTTAAATCAGACTCTTCGGTTTACATTTTCACCTGGATATGTCAACATTTTTTTGGTAACATGTTGTTTTGGAGTGGTGTAACCATTAGCTCCTTTGATAGATTATCTGGTTATTTTATAATAATACTACTTTTTTGTTATTCCTGTTAATCTTGTTTATTTTATTTTTTTTTTTTATAAATAGATAGTTTTTTTGCATGTATATTAAAAATAGATTTGACTGAATGGATGGATGGTTAGATATATGGTTAAATAGCTCGATAGACAGCATATGAATGTTGCATGTGAATCTCAAAAGATTTTTCATAGTACAAGGGTTACCATCCTGATTTCACAACTGGTCCTAAGTTGAAGGACAGGGAGAGGAGGAGAATGTAATAGGAGTGGGATGTTATTCACCTGATCTGACCACTTGCCATATATCCTGGTAGGTCCTTCTGCATTAGCATTGACTGCCACTGTACAGTAAAGCAGGATCAGCTACTGACTAATGAATACCGCGGGGTGTTTCTCAGCCTCATATATCTGTTTGTAGAGTGAATGGTAAGTTGGCACAGTCTTCAACATGCAGAAGGCGCATTCTGCCTCTGAAGATGTCTACCATCTCAGCCCACTCAGTCTTAGACAGATCTGAGATGACACAGCTAAAGAGGAATCATTTGGTACAAGGGACTGATAATGTTCCGCCAGCCTAAGAAGAGCCTGTACTTGTTTCTTTGTGCTGGAGTGTTCTGCCTGGTGTTTCAGTGTGACTAAAATTAGATTTCTACATCTGAGTGGTGGAAAACTTGTCGCTGTAAGGTTAGGGTGTAAAAAAGTAAATGGCATGTTATCGTCCATCCGGCCAAAAAAAAGTACCCTACCATTCAAAAGATTAGGGTCAGTAAGATTTTTGAAAGAAATTATTCCTTTTATTTAGCAGCAATGCGTTAAATTGATCAAAAGTGACAATGTTAAGACATTTATGACATTACAAAAGATTTCTATTCAAAATAAATGCTGTTCTTTTGAACTGTCTATTCATCAAAGAATCCTGAAACTTGAAAAGATTGAAATGTAACATGGTTTCCTCTGAAATATTAAGCAGCACAACTGTTTTCAACATGATAATAATAAGAAATGTTTCTTGAGCAGCAAATCAGCATATTAGAATGATTTCTGAAGGATCATGTGACACTGAAGACTGGAGTAATGATGCTGAAATTTCAACTTTGCATCACAGGAATACATTACATTTTAAGTAAGGAATAATTGACGATGGGCGTTGAATTAAGTAAGGGATAATGTACATCCAGCCAGTTGTTATCTCAGAATAAACCCCGACAGGATGATCAGGACCCCGATGTGAAGCGGAAGGGTCTTGTCAGGGTTTATTCTGAGATAACGACCGGCTGGATGTACATTATCCCCTTTATTATTTGGCTACTTGCCACATAAGTAAACAATTTGACACAAAATATTGATATGAGTCAAAATATTTTATTAGCACTTTAAATACAGAGCTGTTGCTACACGGCAAGTTAAAACTACATGGACATTTAAGGGATACGGTACAGTCACACCACAGCATTTCGCCACATATATAATTATGGGGAGAAGAGATATTGTTGTCTTATAATCTTATAATCCAACAGTGTACAAAACAATAGTCGCAAAATGGCAGCAGCTGCGTTTGTTTGAAACGAGAGAGTGAGTCCACGATACTGGATGACATGATTAAATAACTGTGCACAAAATACTGATTTGACTGAGTTTTAATATTTTATTAGCTCACCAAACGCAAAAAATCCACGAGGAAAAATCGTTTCTAGTAAGCGTATAGCGCTGCTGATTTCAGTAACCCGGATGAGCCTGTGTTATCTGTTTTTAGCGGTACCACTGGATGGTGCGATTGTCCAAACAGAATCAATTATTTCACAGAGCTGTGTAATAATAGAAAATAATGCATACCCGAGGTGGTAATGCGGCCACGACGCGAAGCAGAGTATGCATTATTTTCTAATAATTCAATGAAAAGGAGTCAATTATTCAACTTGTACTACGGTTACCACACCTCAAAACATTGTTCAGATGTGTTTCAAGACATTTGTCAGGTTTTTGTCCTTAAAACACTCTTGTTGTGGGACTAATTTCTTACCCATCTCATCCCATGCCACCATTGCTAATTCCATAATATCATTTTAGAGCTAGTAATGGAGGCTTGAGCCATTGATAGCAGACTAATGCAGTTATTAATGCAGTTATTAGAGAGAGAGAGAAATTAAGCATGTGTGAATTACCTGAGTCTGTGCATCTCTCAACAGTGTTTGACCACAGTGTCTCTACTAATAGCGAAACTGTAAGTTTATCTGTTTCAAGAACAGCGGCGTTATTACCTCGCTAGTGAGAAATGTCATGTAGATTTTAAGTTGTTAAACTATTTCACTGATAAAATCGTCAGAGACAACATGTTTCTGTGTCTGTACTGTATGTGTGTGTGTTTGAGTGGGAGAAAGAGCGGGAGAAAGAGAGTATGTGTTTTCCGTACATATTAAAATGTTGTTGTTTTTTTGGCAAAAACATTAATAAAATGTAATTTTTTTGGCAAAAAACATAGTAATTGTTGGCAATTGTTTACTATATTGAGTGGTTGGGTCAGTCTGATTGTTGGTTTTGGTTCTTTTGCTGTTGTAGGCTGTGTAAGGACTTTTGAAATAACTGAAATCATTTGGTGAAGTGATATGGACATGTAATGCAGTCAAGACCTGCCTGAAACTACTTTAACCGTGCATTTCCGTGAAAATAATTGCACACCTTAGAACGTTCAACAACCAATCAGATTCAAGCATTCAACAGCTTTGTGGTATAAAATATATTAAACATAGAACACAATTATTTTAAACTGTATGTTATTTCACAATATTGCTGTTTTTACTGTATTATTGATCGAGTGCAGCATTGGTGAGCATAGAAGACTTCCTTCAGAAACATTTTAGAAAATCTTACAGACTGTAAACTTTTGAACGGTAGCGTACATGATGTTATATAAGGGACAAGTTTTCCATTGTATTTTCCAAATACCTTCACATATTTGAAAAAGTGTTATGGTTCAAATTTAAAAATAAGCTAATTTGTTAAACGATAGTCTGGTTATATAACATGCTTCTTGTTATGCATTACCGCTTAATCTGTTTTACTACTTTAACAACTGTATTTACAGTAAAAATATGTCCACCACCTTCTTGTATTCAATCATCATCAGTGTCAGTAGAGCGAACCATCAGGAATTCATCAAATAAGTGAGTTGGTGTTGTACTGGAAATCTATAATATAAAGCATGAACAGAGCAGTTCCCTGGGATGCCCTATTGTTCCTCAACATCTCCTGTCAGCAACACAGGAGCCTCGCAGACTGCCAGCTGTCAGCCTTTGATTTGGAAAAACTGAAGCTATTGCCCAGAACACTTGATACAGAATACCACTGTAAATGATTTATTCATGCATGGCTTTTTTTTCTTGTGCCACTTTAAGGAAAAAATCATGTTGACTATGCGGTTGGTCAGTATTTCTCCAATCTGTAGAGTTGCATACTAGGAAAATGATTGCCTTGCTTGACATTAATTAACTTACATTATTATTAGAGACAGCATTAGCATGTTGATTGCTGTGTTGAAGAACACTAGGGTGATGTTTTATTAAAATGGCTGAGGATCACTCTTATTTTTGCATTGTGCTTCATTGTATGTTTGATCACATACTAAAGCAAGGTGGCCCCATTTTTTTTTTTTTCAGAAAGGTTGAAATATGAATTTAATATAGTGACAAACTGTTCTCTGTTAATTATTAAATGTGTTTAGATTCATTTACATACCGCTGAGGCCAAGAAGTCACTAGGGAAGGCGGTGGTTATGCAGTTTGATAGTTTAACACTTCAAACAGCTCATTAAGATTCTGCAAAGAATCACAGGCGTACATAAAGATGTGATACGAATAGGGGACTTGTGTCCCTCCAAGGACCACAAATATGGTTCATATTCAAACATGCTTTGAATATAAATATTCAAAACTGTTATCATGTTTAATAGTAAGGTAATGGTTAATTCTAAGAGGATGGAAAGTGCGAGTTTCAATTCAACAAATGTGTGATTTTTAAACCATTTTCTTGTCACAAACCCACAATACATTTGCATAATCCAAACACTAGTTCCACTTCAGAGATGAACTTAACTGATTTGTTTTGTCACCGGATCCCTGTCCGTGCATAATTATCAGAATGTCTCAGACGTCGCTGCCCTTTCAATGTCATCACACATCGATTCACATTCCGGCGCTGTGGGTTCATCTGACTCTGATATGCTGTGATTAAGATAATTAATCTGAAATAAGGATCTTCATCTGGATTTGGCGAGAAGTAATTATAGCGATGATTTGCAAGCTATCAGAATGACCGCGGCGTTATGGCCGTATGGCACAGCAACCAAATGAACGCAGTGTTGCAATCAGACACGCTTCAGTTGAACCATTTCTATTGCTCCCCCTCTCTAAACAATCGCCGCAGCTTTCGCTCTGTGTATTATGAATACCCTGTTATTTCATATTGCGGGTGGATCAGCGTTCGACCCAGTTCAAACAGAGAGAAAGATAATTGAGTGGATAATCGTTCATGTGGTTTTGCGCTCAAATTTAGCCATGAACTTTTGAAGCAAGGATTTTGATACTGCAAGGCGAGCCACTGGCTCTGAATTAAAGGCTTTGACATTTATTGTGGGCAAATGTGATGCAATTTAAAATCATAGCTAAACAATATGGATTTCCTTTTGAGATTAAACAAGGTCACTGTATTGACACAGAGGTCATTAAATAGTTCATCGAGTCCTCGGATGATCGTGTTTGCTGTAATTGATTACTGCTGCTGTAAGTGTTAATGAAGCTGACTAATGCTGAGGCTTAAGGGTTGGTGTAATTATTTCCATTTTTTTTTTTACTCTATAAAAGGTCTGCATTCAACATGCATATAAAAGAAAATGCAGATGTCCTATTTTTCTCCATTCTGATCTGTTTATGATAATCTAAATTGTCTGTGAGGCAGAACAGGTTCTTTAAATTAGTATTGAATTAATAGAGTCTGTACTCAAAGAACCATCATCTGCAGTGCGGCCAAACAATATGCTGACGACCATAAACCATAGAAGAAGGAAAACACTTTTACATGTAACCATATAACATACTTTTTTTTTTTAAACTGTCAACTCTCAAATGTATGTATGTATGTATGTATTTCCCATGAAGATATTTCAGAGAGTCTGTAAAAATAATATATTCAGAAAAATTATATATATATTTTTTCTATTTTAATCTTTTCAGACCCTGCATCCATAAAAATATTGCTGCATGCTATGAGAGTAAATATATGTAAGGAATAATTGACGACGGGCCATTGAATTATTAAAAAAAAAAAAATGCACACCCAAGGTGTTACTGCTTCACATCATGGCTGCTACACCATGGGTGTAGCACACCTTGGGTGTGCATTATTTTTTAATAATTCAATGGACAGGAGTCAATTATTCCAATTATACTACGGTTACCACACCTCAAGACATTGTTCAGATGTTGTATTTCAAGACATTTGTCAGGTTTTTGTCCTTAAAACGCTCTTGTGTGCGGGACTAATTTCTTACACATCTCATCCTATGCCTCCATTGCTAATTCCACAATATCATTTTAGAGCTAGTAATGGAGGCTTGAGCCATTGATAGCAGACAGTTATTAATGCAGTTACAGTATTATAGAGAGAGAATAAGTGTGTGTGAATCTCAACGGTGTTTGGCAGCAGCGTCTCTACTAATAGCGAAACTGTAAGTTTATATGCTTCAAGAACAGCGCCATTATTACCTCACTAGTGAGAAATGTCATGTAGATTTTAAGTTGTTAAACTATTTTACTGATAAAATCATCAGAGACAACATGTTTCTGTGTGAGTGTGTGTCCATACTGTATGTGTGTGTGTTTGAGTGGGAGATAGAGCGGGAGAAAGAGAGTATGTGCTTTCCATAAATAATAAAATGTAATTCGTCATTTTTATCCTATTGTTTACTATATTTATTTGCGTGGTCAGTGTCATTGTGGGTTTTGGTTCTTTTGCTGTTGTAGGCTGTGTAAGGACCTTTGAAATAACTGAAATAATTTGGCGAAGTGATATGGACATGTAATGCGGTCAAGACCTGCCTGAAACTCTGGAACTAATCAGATTCAAGCATTCAACAGCCCCGTAGTATAAATCCAAATAAATTATGGACATAATGTTGGTGTCCCTGAAATATAAATCAGGTCTGAAAGGGTTAATGAATTGTCTAATGATCTGTTAAGCATTATATAATGTGTAAGTTCCATGGGTCATAAAGGTTTAAACTCCTTTATTAGACAAATCTGATCAATTAATTTGTATGACTAACATACAATGACTGGCTGCCATTTTCATTTTTCTCACCCAAACTACTACATCATTATTACAAGCAAAAATGTTCAAATGTCACTTTGTTTGGTGACAAACCAAAAATAGACATTTTTAAATATCATTTTTGTATTCATCAACTCTTTATCAAATGTAATAAATCTCACTACTATTGATGCTGAACTATTTTGCAATTCACACTTTTCAAAAAATGCCAAGGGGTGAAAATGGTAGCTATTCCTCTTCTTTGAATACTCAACTCATAAAAGTTTAGTTTTGATTCAAAAAGCCTTTTGTAGTTAGAAATGCACTTTTCCAGAAGCCCATATGACTATAACGTCATCACAATTCTTTGCCATGTTTCTTTCCTCAGCTTTTTTACATTGTTATTGTGGCTGTATATGTTTGAAATCACAGTTCTTTGTTAATGTAGGTTAAAGTCTCTTTTCATTCTTCTGAGGCTCAGGAGTGCAGAGACAGAGCAAACCTTTCTTTGTACCTCTCCTCTTCTTCCTTTCTCATACCTTATGTCTCTCGTGCTCTCTGTCTCCTCCCTGCCTGCTCCCTCTTTCTCCTTCTCCCAGAGCAGTGTCTTTTAAGTATCTTGCCGTCTTCTCTTCTCTCCTCTCTTCGGGTCACAGACATCAAAGAGAAGTGCACAGAATGCCTCTTTATTCTGACAACAGCCCGAGAGAGTATCTGACTGTAGAAAACGGCAGCAGCGGTGGCTGAGGAGAGGCGATGCGAGGGAAAGACGTTTATGGTGCAAAAAAAATAGGATACAGTTTAATTTAACGGTCCATTAACAATCTATTAATTTAATAAATATGCGAGTGTGTGATTAAATGAAAAGGTGGTATTGTGACGCCGATGATTGAGATCTGAAAGGCATTTTGTATGCACGTCTGTGATCTTAAAATGGCTGTGACGGGTCTGGGCAAGGTGACGTGACAGGTGTCAATCAAAAAGACAAAAGTACACTCAAAGTTGTCAATGCAATCAGTAAATGGTGTCATGACATAATTTTCCTGCTCAAAACATACTCAAAAACAATTTAAAATGAGCGCCAATAAGCAAAAATGACAACCTGCTGCGACAACCACACACAAGTGCTCTCTAAAAACCATTGGGTTGGAAATAACTCACTTTAGGCTGTTTTGCAACCCATTTCTGGGACAAATATGGACAAAACCAACCGTGGGTTATTTAAAGCCCTACATTCTAAAAAATGCTGGGTTAAAAACAACCCAAATTGGGTTGAAAATGGACAAACTCAGTGATTGGGTTGTTTTAACCCAGCGGTTGGGTTAAATGTTTGCCAAACGTGCTGGGCAGTTTTATTTAACCCAAGTATTGTTTGAAAATTACTATATGGCTGGCTTAAAATGAACCCAAAATAGGTTGGAAATTAAAGGTGCTTTATGTAAGAATGACAGCTAGTGGTTGAAATGGGCACTGCAGTCCAAATTCAAAATATTGTTTGCCCCGCCCCGTCCTCCTCAGACTCAACGCTCTCGCGGGTTGCCAGTTTGAAGAGACACAACAGGAGCGAGCTCAACTGATATTGGAAGGCGAGGACTCGGAGACTTACACACTGTAAGATAATTAGTTGATTTATTGATTTTTGATGAGTTGATAGCACGTTTTAATATGCTCCCGTTCATTGAGATTTTTAGATGGATGCTGAGGCTTTTTAGGTTGGGTAGAATCTGCGATCTCTGACCCAGTTTGTCCGCTGGCTTCCATGGCTGCAATTCGCTGCATGTGTTTTCCACCAACTGAAAACCCGGGGTGGCGAAATACTATTGGGTAAATTGGCAACGTGCGGTCTTGCACAGACCAAAACAAAATAGAAATTCCGCAAATTTCAAAGTAAAATAACTGGCTGTAGCAATGGTTTTCAGAGAAACGAGTATGTGAACTCAGCATGTTTAATAAATACATCTGCAAACATATTATGGTATTTTTATGCTTTAGTGCAGTCAAAAACTTACATAGAGCACCTTTAAAAATCAGACACATAATTACTAGAGGCAACAATAATCAGAAGGTGAACATTTATTAATAAGCAATTTAATAAATGTTTATTATTTAATTATTATTATTATTATTACAATTTTCAACCCAGCATTTTTTAGAGTGTAGTATGCTGGGTTGTTCATTTAACTCAGTATAATGGGTTGATTTATGCTAGTCTCTTAATTTTTACAGGAATACTAGCTTACCAGTAACACTGAGTTGTTGTAATGTCAGATGATGGGGAGGGGTGTATTGTTTCAACTGTCAGTGAGATTGACCCAGCCACTAACCCAGTGGCTGCATGGGTAACAAAAAAACTACCCAACCTTGGAAAAAGTAACCCCCCAAAAAATGACTCAACAGGCTGTTGAGATGAATGGGAATACAAATAGATCAGTTTCTAGAGGTATTATAGACTTCCTTGTGTTAACGAGCTTAATTAAGCAACCTGTAACCCCGAGCTGGTGTTACACCCCTTTATTTTTCTTCCTTCTCATCATTTGAGAAGAGTTTCTGAATCGTTGCGCTATGAAAGCAACAGAGGTAGCTTCGCTCTGATGGATGATCCAGTAAGCTGAGCAGAAATCTTGAGTGTCAGCCACAAAACCTTGAGACGGGGAGCACATAATGAACCTCCCCTTCAGCAAGCCAAAGAAAGAAAGAGAGGGAAGGAGGAGAAGAAAGAAGAGATAAATAGACAAGGCTTGGGGGAGAGGGAAGCAAGAGTGGGAAGAAGGCTTAGCATTAGTGTGTATGGCTGCATCCCAATTCACATACTTATACTTCACACTAAAAGTATGCTTCTCTGAAAGGAAAGTACATACTTTTTGAGCAATATTTATGGACTGGTGGGTCACAATTACATTAAATATGGGTGCACTTGCAATGAGGATAAATTCATGTCAGCTTTTGGCAGTTCAGTCCAATAATGAGTCAAGAAAAAGATGCTCTTCGCTTCTGAATACGCCTACTTTTCTTATATAAAGTGCCAAATGTAGCTGAGGAGCCATCAGATTGGAAAAGTTGAAAAAATAAGAACTGTATGCTGGGTGGCTCTTTTAAGTGTAAGTTCTTTAGGTACCATGTTAAATTGTTCATGGTATAATGTAATATAGATTACCATTCAAATTCTGGAAAGAAGTCTCTTCTGCAAATCAGCATATTAGAATGATTTCTGAAGGATCATGTGACACTGAAGACTGGAGTAATGATAATAAAAATTCTTCACAGGAAAAACTTACATTTATTTGATCAAAAATACAGTAAAAAAAAACAAAAAAAAAACAGTAATATTGTGAAATATCATTACAGTGTAAAATAACTGTTTTCAACTTTAATATGCTTTAAAATAAGTTTTTCCTGTGATGACAAAGCTGAATTTTCAGCATCATTACTCCAGTCTTCAGTGTCACATGATCCTTCAGAAATCATTCTAATATGATGATTTGCTGCTCAAGAAACATTTCTTATTATCAATGTAATAGCATTTTTCAGGATTCTTTGATGGATAGAATGATGAAAAGAACAGCATTTTTTTAAAATCAAATCTCTAGAATTAAGATTATAGATGTCTTATTATACTGTCATGTTCAATTTAATGCATCATTTCTGAATAAGTTTTTTTTTATCAAATCAACTTTAATAATTAATGTGGTTCAGATAACATAATATTTTGAGTTAACTCAAATTTTTAATTTCAATGAACTCAAAATTTTAAGGCAACCAGGTAACTTACTTTTTTAAGTTAAACCAACAATTCTTTTTTACAGTGTGGTTTGAACAGTAGTGTAATTTAATGTCATTTTATTGTTATTTTATTAGATCACAATGGTGCACACTTGCATACCTAAAAAAACATGCTTCATCAGAAATCGAAAAATAAGTTAATTCAACCCACTGAAAATGGAAGATAAAGTTGTGTGCATTGCATTATAGGATAATTCACATTGTATAATTCACATTTTGTAGTCATATGGGTATTTCATGTGTATAGAAAATGTGCATAATACCCCAAACTGTACTTGCTACATACTGCATAAACAGCAGTAGAGTATTACAGTATATGATATTCTGAACATAACCTCTGGGCTTGTACTGTATATAGGACACGTAGAATGAGAATTGGGATGCAGCCTGTGTGTCTGATAGAGTAAGAGAGAAATAAAGAGAGATATGGGTGCTTACAAAGCATGTAGCGTCCGCTGGTATAGCTGCCAATTGGAAGTAACGTACTGCCTGCAAGAGCAAATTAGCCTCCAGGGAGTTCTTCACCTCAAATTGAAATTGACAGCAGGTGACACTCACAAACTCATTAAAATACCTCTGGCAGAGGTCGGCCTTATGCTGGGCCAGCGCAGGCCAGACAGTCTATCAACAGGGGGGAGATAAATTAAATATTTCGTCCAGGGCTGGAAACGGGGAGGAGTTTTATTTCTGGTCTTTCGAATTATTTAACTCAATAACTTGTCCAGGGAGTTCAAAGTATTCTGGGTGGTACGACCTGCAAAGTTTAAATGCTGCTTGTTATTTATTGCCAATAAAGTTTTTATAGCTGTTTGGCCAGTGCGTTTAGAGGCGAGGTGCTGTGATAGATCTCATTTAGAGAATACTGACCTGATGTTCTTTGTGAATTTGGCCACATAAATCCATTTGTGAACCTCTTTTGAGGCATTTGGCTTGCAGAGTGAGTCATGCGGTCAAGTTTTGGTCTGTTTGGATGAAAGCATGTGCCTCATTGTCCGTCCCACCCATATGGCAAGTGCTGGTCATTAGCAGTGATTTTTGTCTCTTTTTCTCTCTCTTTCAATTCATGACTAGCGGCACAGCTTGCGTATGCCAGCTATTTAGCATTTGCAATATCGACTGCTGATCTTTTCTGATTCAGTTTAATCCACTAGAGTCAAGTGGCGTGCAGCATGTGGCATGCATGAAGGAAATTGGGTGTCTTTCAGGAAAGACTTTAAAAACATAGGCAGCTGACTGCTATATCTTCCTAACTGTGATAAAACTTCACATGTGACTGATATGAAGCACTCTACATGGGTAGCATCTCATTGCATGACACTAACCCCATTGGATTCATATGCGAGCTTCATGTAAAGACCACTATTTTTTAAAAAGTCTTTTTTTATATATATACTGCCTTTCAAACATTTTTCCATATGTGTTTACAAAATATATATATATATTTGTACATTTCTATTTTTTGAAACAGTATGATAGTACATTTTTAAATGGATTCAACTAGGCCAGAGTAGAAATGTGCTATATTCTTCAATAGCATTATGTATATGTATGTATATGGAGTCTGAACTAACCATTTTATAATATTAGTTACATAATGTGAACCTGTTTTGCACTGATGCATGAGTTATCATTCATTTGTTATGAATCATCTTATTTTTTGAGTGGATGTATTGTATAAAAAAAAATTAATTTTCTGTTAGCGTTATATAAAATTTATTTTGTTTTAAAAAAAAGTCTCTTCTGCATTTATTTGATCAAAATACAGTAAAATTGTCAAATATTATTACAATTTAAAATAGCTGTTTTCTACTTGAATATATTTTAAAATGTAATTTATTCCTGTGATCAAAGCTGAATTTTCAGCATCATTACTCCAGTCTTCAGAAATCATTCTAATATGCTAATTTGCTGCTTAAAAAACATTTCTTAATATTATCAATGTTGAAAGCAGTTGTGCAGCTTAATATTTTTGTGGAAACTGTGATTTAAAAAAAAAAAATCAGGATTCTTTAATGAATAGAAAGTTCAAAAGAACAGCATTTATTGGACATCTTTTGTAACATTGTAAATGTCTTTATGGTCACTTTTGATCAATTTAAAGCATCTTTGAACCTGAATAAAAGTATCTTTTCTTTAAAGTTAGTTAGTATATCATTTAATTTTATACATTACACTTTGGCCTAAAGAAGGTGCCTGAAGGTGGCTTCATTCTCTTTTTCACCCATATTCAACATTCCCATTACTTTCCTCTTTTTTTCTCTCTCTACTGGCTCAAGCTACCCTTTTCTTATCCACTCCTGGTCATTCTTCCTTTTAGCCCCCAGCTATCCTCTATATCTGCCCATATACTCTTCCCTTCCCTCACCCCCCTCATCTATGTGTGTGGGTTAAATGTATAAGAAGGAAAAAGCCTAGGCTTGTAGAAGGAGAGGCCTAATGAAGAATGTATCGATTTCCTATAAGAAGGATTTAATCAAAGTCCCACGATACATCCACTGGGACAGAAGCCTCGCTACAGCACCAAATTACACTTCATACACCATCTATTTTTCAGCCACAGCGATAAATGGAGGTGCCGAGCAGATAGATGAGAGTCCCTTCAGCTCGTTCATCATACCCAAACTAGGGGAGGAAAGCAAAGTGATTGAGACGGGCAGCAACAACAGCCAATGATAAATAGACCAGGAGGTGTCAAGGGGGCGGGAACAGCATTCACTATTGGAGGAGGAAGCTTAATTTGAATTTGGGAAGAGAAGGTTATATAATGAATGATTCATTTGATCTATAAAAAATATATGACATTATGTCAGTGAGTGCTATGTTGTTGTTGTTGTAGCATAGAGCATTTGTATTTTATTAGACAGTAAAGATAAGTAATTCAATTGACTGAACTGTTACTATGGATCATTATGCACTACAGTGGAGGACGTTTACATGCGCAACAAATCTGATGTGGATTTGCATCAGCAAAATGCTGTTTGTCAGCAAATATAAGGATTAGCATTTGGATTTGAATATGCAAATTTTACACAAACAAGCAATTTCTATATTTGGCCAATTAATACCATAAAAAATGTGATTATCCCTGATTTTGTAGAAATAAAGAAAACAAATATTATTTCAGTGTATTTGATTTAGGGATATTCTGCTTGAGAAGAGGCCACAGAGAATGATTATCTTTGTTACTAGTAAGCAACCCTGTATTGTTTTAAAGTGAATGTGAAATCAAATTTGACCCTGTATTCTCTCTTGACCCTATTTTCTCTCCTAATGCATTTAGCAGGTCTTATTGTGCACCAGGGCTATTAAAAGTTCAAGCGCGTAGCACTGAAACCCTAATAGTAATTGTTTAAATTTCCAAAGATCAGCGTTCTCCCCTAAAAGTGATCGTGCAAACTAAACCATCAGTCATAGAGACTTGAAACTTTGAGGGCTGGTAGTACTCACAACGTCTACAACATCAGCAAGGCTCGCCCTGATTGACCTGATGGGGACACTACAGCAGCCAAAAGTATAAAATGGCTCATAACTCCTGACTCCGTTAGGTGTAGGCTCAAGTGTCTTATATCGTTGGAATCCTTGGCTCAAGATGGACAAAATACATGCCTTGCGAAATTTTGGGATATTTTGGATTTTTTGAAAAACCTACTTTTGCGAACTAGTCCTAGGTTTTTGGCCCAATCGGAACCAGACCAGTGCAACGTGATTCTCTGAAGTCTAAGGCTGCATTTACACTGCAAGTCTTAATGCACAGATCCGATCTTTTGATCATATCCGATTTTTTTTGGATGACGTGCTTACATTTATTTGTATCCAATGTCATTTGTATCCGATGTCTCCTTTATACACTGCACTTGGCAAGTTGAATAATTCTCGGGTAGATATTTGTTAAACATGTCACAGCTTCTGGGTTCGAATCCGTTGTCCTATACTAGGTTTTTTTAGTCATTAAAAACAAATGCGTTCATCAGTGACTATATCAAGGGCAGGTACAAGTTTGTGTGCTTTTTATTTTGTGGTTTTATTTGAACAAATGGGTAGAGTCTCCACAGTGAGGCTGAAGCGTGCGTCTGTGCACGAGCCATCGTCACTGACAACAGCAGCAACGAGCACTCAGTGTGATTTCAAGAGCAGCACATTTCAACGTTATTGCCTTTTATTTAACACAAACAAATGAAATTAATACTCTGCCAGTCAACTAGAGATGCTCCGTTTGTTATAGGTATGTCTGTACTGCGAAATGTTAAAAAAAAACCTTACTTTTCAATGACGCAGGAGTTGCATTTACAGGGGAATATCCGATCTGTCCACTTACACTGCAGGCGCAAACGCATGTATCCGATTCATATCTGATTTATTTCCACATATGAATGAGGCCTGAAACCGACCTGTGAAAATCGGAATCCATGCGTTTTTTTCCTGCTTACATGGTCGTTGCTCATATCCGATCTGTGCCACATGGGAGGAAAAAATCAGAATTGGGTCACTTGAACCATGCGGTGTAAATGGTGCCTAAAATGGCTATAACTCCTGAACAAAATGAGATATTTTCACCAAACTCAGCATACCTATGTAAGAGCTCATTCTGTGGCCACGTGAAAAAACGTGGTGACTGACCACTTGGTGGCACTATAACAGCAAAAAAAACTTGAAAACGGCTATATACGTCACCATTAGTCCAGTTAACTTGAAAATTGACCCTTCACAAAGACCTGCCCCCCTTAGTTACTGTTGCTTTGTCCGACAAGCCATGGCACTGAGTGAAAAATACATCACGGAGCAAAGATACTGACAACATGTCAACAGGCAAGATAGAGCAGGTTACTTATGATATTAAACAATGTCCCAGCTTTCAAATTGTGTATTTTTTTAAAGAACTTCGAACAATAAAAAACGTTTTGTGGCTCTTTAATGTATCGTGACAGATTGCTGTAGTGCCTCAGATCAAGCAGCTCGTGAACCAGTCATCTCTTCCTACTAGTTAATTTATATCATCAAATAAACATGAATGAACATGAGAAGGAATGTTGTTTAAAACGCGGAAAGATGTAAATACACGCTATTTTTCAAGTTTAGTCCACCGAGGTAAATCTTCTAACTCATGACTGCTTTGTCGGACAAAATGGCGGATTCGGCGTTATGACTGGTTAGATCGCTTGTCAGTCAAACTCCCGGCGAAGGGTCAATTATTATTATCAGAGGTGCCATTATTGTCTATGAGGAAATTGACGTATCTCAAAAAACATGTCTTCCATCAGCCAATGAATATTGAGCAGCCATCAGACAAAGTTAGTGAAGGCCGATAGGAACCAAACTCGCTGGGCCTGTTTGACTCACGGCCTGTGAAATTCAAAAGAAATCGGCCACCAGGGGGTGCCTTCGCATTTTTTTTACTTGCGTAAAGGATTGTGTATCACGCTATTTTTCGCACACTCCCACGACATTCATACCGTATGGTAGAACTCCTCATTCTGAGCAACTTTGCCTGTAGGACTGCCTGTGTCCCATCAAATCTTTCGTTAAATATTGGAGATTATTTCAATATCCAACTTTGGCGAACTAGTCCTAGGTTTTTGGCTCAACCTCAATAACTGTTAAAAAGCTTTAATAACTATATATTTCCAATGGTAAATTGCCTGTATTGGCTGTAAATGGTCTTTTCCATCTATGATCGAGATGGTTGCAGGTTTGCTAAATAAAACATAATATCTTTTTGCACATGTGCTTAAAGGCCTTAAAGAGCTTGAACCCCAGTAATTGCTGTTTGCAGCTATACTTATTATTATAACTGAAACTACAACTAAAACCAATTTACTTGACATTTTACTTTTACGTTAACATTTTAATGTTATTTAAAATAAAATAAACATTAAGATACAATAAAATAAAAAAAAATTAAACATTTTATTTCAGCTAGTTGGCAAGGCAACATTTCTCATTTTCATTTAGTGTGAATTGATGTGCTTAAAAAACTAAAACTGAAATAAAAATGATATAAATAAAACCTATAAACATAACAGAATATACAGAATATTGATAAACTATAATAGTATCTCAATTATATAAAATAACACTATTGTGAACAACTCAAAAGAAGAAAGTCTTTTTTCAAGTTTCCATGAAAATATAATAACTTTCATCATCTCTAAACATCTTTTTTGACTAACAACACAGAGGCTGTGCATGTAGAGGGAAAAGTTTTTTTTCTTTTTTCAATAACAAAAAGTCTTTTGTCAGTAACACTAGATAACATTAAGGCAATACAATTATGCCAGTAAAACCAAATAATGATAGATCTGATAAAGAAATGTATCCACTGAGATACATACTGATGGAAGTACTCTCACAAATCAATTAGACCTTTCGCCTCCACATCCCGGATAAAAAGCCTCTTCAAAAGAGGTGTTTCAGAAGAGAAGTAGACGCTCACAATCCAAAATCACATTCAGGTTTGGCTTCATTCTGATATATGCTTTCGCACTCATAAATACATCCCATTTCTGAAGTGAAATGAGCTGCAAATTCCGTTGACTTCAAAGTGTTTTTCAATTAGAAGGTACACACACTTTAGAGACTTTTTCTCCCCTTTTTCTTATCAGGCTACAAATGAAGGGCCTTTTATGTTGGTGTGTTACTATGGTGACCAGTTATCCTGTGCGAGCTGTGCTTGAAAGACCCCCACTGGTAAAGTATGCTGTAAATAGTTGTACAATAGTTCATCTGCATATCTACTCCTTGATTGGAGTGGCTGCAGTGGCGTACCACTTGGGCAAGAGAAGTGAATCTAAATAGTTTTGCTCTAGAAACATCAACTAAATCAAACCCGTATTGTTGTGTGAATACGACACAATCTCAGAAAAAGAGCTAATGTCCGCTGTTTGCCTCAAGAGTTATGGCGAAAGCTAGAATTAAACAGTCTTTTCTGAATGAGTGATTCATGCATAAAAGACTGATTGGGAACTCAAAATGAATGCCAAAAAACGTCACACAAAAAGCTTTGCACACGTACCACACAAGAAGAACACAAGAAAGTTTTCTGATGCTATTCAAAAGTTGTCAACTTTTGATTGTCTTTTAATGTCATACTGTTTGTTAGAGCAAATTTTGGCGTTTTGGTAACACTTTAGATTATGGAACACATATTCAGTATTAACTAGGAGTTTTCCCTCAGTAAACACTTTAATTATTGTTTTATTGATAATAAGTAAGGTAGTTGTTGAAGTGAATGTTTAGGTATGCGGTAGGGTTAAAGGGGTCCTTGATTATGATTTCACTTTTTTTCACTTTTCTTTAGTTAGTGTGTAATGTTGCTGTTAGAGCATAAACAACATCTGCAAAGTTATAATACTCAAAGTTCAATGCAAAGGGAGATATTTTCTTTTACAGAAGTCTCTTTTTAAGGACTACAGCAAACGGCTGGTAGGGACTACAACAAGCTTCTTCCCGGGTTGGTGACATCACAAACCCCAAAATTTACATAAACCCACACAACAAAGGGCGTGAGGCCATGTTGGGCTGCTTAAGAGAAGAGGAAGAGTTGTTGTAGTAGAGTGTTGCTGCAATGCCATCATTTTACACCGGACTGCTTCATAAAGGAGGGTCAATTCAACGCTGGATTTGCACAAAAGATTAACATGACGGCACATGCTAGTCGATGAGTTGAATCAACTCCACAGCAATTACATAAATTTATCCACTAACCATTCAGAAACGTCCAGTTGCATTCTAAAAGTTTTAACTTCTTCAGTGTCGACTCCGGTTTGAACAATGTAAGGCTGAACACCGTTACTGACAATCCTCATTTTGGCTGTGTGAGATTCTCCAGCTTTGTTGTTGTTGAGCAACTGAAGTGTGAGCTGTTAAAGCTCCTCCCTCTTCTGGAAAAAGAGGCTGGGAGCAGCAGCTTATTTGCATTTAAAGGGACACACACAAAAATGCTGTGTTTTTGTTCACACCCAAATGGGGCAAATTTCACAAGCTATAATACATGATCTGTGGGGTATTTTGAACTGAAACTTCACAGACACATTCTGGGGACACCAGAGACTTATATTACATATTGTAAAAGGGGCATTATAGGTCCTCTTTAAGGGACCTTAAATATGGTCATGCAGGATAAGGCATTAATATGTGCTTTATAAGTACTAATAAACAGCCAATATGCTTCTAATATGCATGCTAATAAACAACTAGTTAACAGTAAATATGTGTTCACTAATCTAAAGTGTTACCAGAGTTTTTCTCTTCTATCATCCGATCATTTCAGGGGAAAAACACTTCAATTCAGGTTCTGGGATTTTAACATATCTACAAAGACGCTCCAAAGAACAGATGTTTTTATATAGGCCAGTGTGCATTATTTACGATATTCTAATCCAACAGAATAATAAACACCTTTAGAAGAAAGAAATGGGCAGCACAGCCTACTCTCAAAATGAGGATTTGTTTGTCATAAACCATTCCTGCATCTCATTTGCGTGTTTTCTTTTGCCCAACACCAGTTAGTCCCCCTGCGTTAATCCACACATGGATTCTCACATCCTGACAAATGGTCCAGCAGTCAACACATGCTATATATAGCAGTCTGCTGGGTGGTCTTTAAAATGCTGCTTTTTTAGTCTCACTGGCAGTAAAGTGAATTGCATGAGCTCGGGTGAATGTTACTGTTGCTTGTCAGATGGAATGGCTGCAGTTCTCATGTGGTCTAGTTAATAGATGTGTGTGCTGATGCAGTTGTCAGGTCAGTGCTTTCTGCTTGGGTCATCCTGGATTCTTTGACCTAATGTTTACTCTAAAGATTAGGAGATGTCTGTTTAGTTCAACAGTCGTTCTGAACAGGTCCCTCGACTAGCTTTTACTTTGATATTAAAGTGCATATATATATACATATATATATAGTGTGTGTGTGTGTATATACATATATATATATATATATATATATATACACACACACACACATATATATATATATATATATATATATATATATATATATACACACACACACACATATATATATATATACACACACATACATATATATACACTACCAGTCAAAAGTTTGGAATTGGTAAGATTTTTTATTTATAATTTAAAGTAATTTATTCCTGTGATCAAAGCTGAATTTTCAGCATCATTACTCCAGTCTTCAGTGTCACATGATCCTTCAGAAATCATTCTAATATGATGATTTGTTGCTCAAGAAACATTTATGATTATTATCAATGTTGAAAACAGTTGTGTACTTTTTTTTCAGGATTCCTTGATGAATAGAAAGTTCAAAAGAACAGCATTTATCTGAAATACAAAAAGCTTTTGTAACATTATACACTACCGTTCAAAAGTTTGGGGTCAGTAAGAATTTTTATTTTTATTTTTTTTTTTTAAAGAAATTAAAGAAATTAATACTTTTATTCAGCAAGGATGCATTAAATCGATCAAAAATGACAGTGAAGACATTTATAATGTTACAAAAGATTATATTTCAAATAAATGCTGTATATATATTCAAACAGAAAACAGTTATTTTAAATTGTAATAATATTTCACAATGTTACTGTTTTTACTGTATTTTTAATTAAATAAATGCAGCCTTGGTGAGCAGACGAAACTTCTTTTAAAAACATTAAAAATCTTACCGATTCCAAACTTTTGACTGGTAGTGTGTGTGTGTGTGTGTGTGTATATATATATATATATATATATATATATATATACACACACACACACACACACACATGTAGGGTCCAGGTATCCTCTGTAGGGTCCAGGTATCGCCTCATGCTACCAGTAGTGACACTGACCCTAGCCAAATGCAAAACTAGTGAAAAACAGTCAGAAAAGATGAGTAGGGAAAAAAAAAATGTCAGTGGCCTCCACCTGTAAAACCATTCCTGTTTTGGGGGTCGTCTCATTGTTGCCCATCTAGTGCACCTGTTGTTAATTTCATTAACACCAAAGCAGCTGAAACTGATTAACAACCCCCTCTGCTACTTAACTGACCAGATCAATATCCCAGGAGTTTAACTGACTTTAGGCTATTCTCGGATTAAAAAGTGCTCCTTTAATTTTTTTGAGCAGTGTATTTAATGCTTTGCTAGGGTCACTAGGTGGTTATTTGGGTGTACTTGCAAAAAGAGTCACTGAAAAATGCTCACCACTAATGCACAAACAACAGCAGAGATAAAAAAAACAAAAAAACAAGAGAAAGTCTAAATGTTGTTGGACTACCTGTTATATAAATAAAAACTATGTTCTATTCAACCATGGCAATTATATTGATATTTAATTCTTACTATTGGTTTAGATTTAAGATTTGAATTGGATCCATAATTACCTGCTTAAAGCTGCTGTAAGCACTTTCTGCACATTTCTATTTTCAAAAAAGTGAAAAAAGTTTCCTCTTAGTCAAACTAATAGTCCGCTCCAAATGATGTCATTGGCAGAGAGCCGTTGTCTTAAAAAATGCTTACAGCAGCTTTAAGTCTTATTCTTACACAATATGTGCACTTTCAAATCAGTTGAGTACGAAAATGTCTGCCAAGACCTTCCTAAAATGTGGTTTGTAGACATTATGTTGAACACTGAAAAGTCCTTAAATGTATTCACCATCATAAACAACTAAACTAACAATATTTAAAGTATGTAACTAGATTTTTTAGCCTACATCTTCTGAAGAAAATGTGCTTACCCTTGCAAAAGTTGCCGCCACAATGCTTTTTTGTTTTGGGTGGTTGCCAGGGTGTTTCTTTGCTGTTTCTATGGTATTCTTTATTTTTAGCTTGTTGCTAGGGTGGTGACTTTCTGACTCAAGTCCGTAGCTCAAGACATTTACATTTATGTATTTGGTAGATGCTTTTATCCTAAGTAACTTATATTGCATTCAAGCTTTACATTTGCATTCCCTGGGAATCAAACTCATGACCTTGCCTATTTGAGCTACAGAAAGGCACAAACAGTGCACAACACAATTATGCACTGAAGTTTAGCATTTTTCAAAGCCCCTAATGTTGATTATGCAATATAGTAAGTGCCTTAGCAACACCACCAATTATGATATTCTGCTAGTGCTTTGTTACAAAAATGCACCGCTCTTCTTGTAAATAAAGAAACAACGTTAAGCATTTTTATGACAGTGCCATCTCACTTTAAAATAACAGGCTGAGATGCAACATGATTTTTTTTTTTTTTTTTTTTTTGCTTTGGGTCATTTTGCTTTAGGCTTATTTGTTTTGAATCCGTAAAGTGAACATGAGGCTAATGGAATTGGTTGTTTTTGTCTTATTATGCACTTCTCTTGTTATTCCCTTTCTAAAACGCGCGTGCATACAGAACAAGAGGGGGAGAGAGTCTTTGCAACATTAAATCTGCATTAACTCTGATAAACCAAGGACCAGCCCCAGCAACTTGAATAAAAAGTGCCAGAGGGTCCAAATCTTCCCTGGCGTCTTAGTGATGGCGTGCCCTCTGGCCTAGCTAGGCTACAAAGGCCACAGAAGTGCTGCTGCTTTGTTGATTTAGTAGTGTTCAGCTAAGGATGGGGAAAGTCAGACTTCCCAAAGGAACAGTCCTAAAACCCAATAATTTTATGATATATCTGGTTGGAAGAGCCAAAGCAAGACTTTATCAGCAATACCAGATGTAGCCTGGAGCCATTTAGAGCTGTCTCGAGGAAAAGGTCTTCTCTGTCTCTGGGCATACTTGGATGAGTTTATGTAAAATAGGAGTCTTTTTATTAATATTTTTGTATGTGCTTTGGTTTGATACAGTATACGTTTTGCACTTATCCATGGGGGGTGAAAAAAGTCTGCTTTCGCCTTAGGAAGGCAGACAGAAGTCTTTTTTTGTCATTTTCTCTGCACTTGACTTCAATTTTACCTTCTTTGGAAGTTGCACTATTTTGAAGGTTCGTATATAGCTAGCATCTTGTGACATCTGTAATAAGAGGTAGGTAGTGGATGTTTGGAGTGTGTTTTCAATGCTCAGATCATGAAAAAATCTGATAAACTTTTAAGAGCTCAAACTATTTCTAAACAATATTTATGCAATTTGTTTGGATTAGGAGGATCATTGCATGAATATCTAAACATAAGGAGGTTTAAGTGTTATATGTTTGTGCAGTTAATTTTGTGTGATTAATATTTTTTTTAATAGAGCAGTAAAATATATGCAATTAGCTAATCAGGTTCTCTGACCTGTATGTATCTGTGCTAAGGAATTGGCTTATATATTTTCAAAGATATACAAAGACTCCTATGAATGGGAGAAACTGCAATGCACAGTATGGCTGAATACATCCCACCTTCTAAATCCAGTTCCAATCACTGATTGGTAAAGTCATTGCGTCAATGCAGCTGCCATTAAAATCCCATAGAAACCTAAGACTCACGCTTAGGACTGCTCATGCGCATTGGCTGATCTAGCTTGAAACATAAGCTTTTTTAATGCTATTTGAGCAAAAGTAACAACATTTATGGGACAGTTCATGTCAGATTTTGTTGCTGATTTGAAATATGTTATTTAACTTTTAGTTCAGCAAGCAGAGATTTTAGGATTCCCCCATTCAGGTAGATAGGACTTGGTCTTGGATGCCCGAAATGGAGGCGTTGCAAATATGGACGCTGCCTGGAGGAGCCGAGTGAGCAGACTTTCCTATAGTATGATAACAAATGATGTTCAACTATTCACTTAATAGGCTATTATAATTATTTATTAATTAACAGTTTATCAAGTGTAAGAAATTTCGTTCAGTTGGTTTTATTATGCACTAATTTGTTTTCTCATGCATTATATAGTAAGCTATATGTATTTTAAACTGTAAAACATTTTCAGCTGGTTAAATTTAGAAATGAAAGTTCACCTGCTGCCTTAAAAATGTGAGTTAACTCAACTAAACATAAGTTAACTCAACTTGAAGATAACCTTTGTTTCAACTTACAAATAGTCAAGACAATGCATTACTTTAAGTTTAATTTTTAACTTAAAGTTATGCGTTGTCTTGACTATTTTTGAGTTGAAACAAAGGTTATCTTCAAGTTGAGTTAACTCACAATTTTAAGGCAGCAGGTGAACTTTCATTACTAAGTTTAACCAGCTAAAAATGTTTTACAGTATAGGATGATCATTAATGACAGTTTGGAGAGACCCAATTTCGAGGGAGGACCCGATTTGTCATGACAGGCAATATTTCAGTGACTCTTTCTTCAGGTTACATCATTACGCCAGCAGGTGGCGACAAGTTGAATCATTGAACCATTCATTGAACCTATTTGTTCAAAAACTCTGATTCATCCAGGAACAAAACACACTTGTGTTGCTCTGAGACATTAGAACTACTTAATTTGTCAAGCTATTTTTATTTTTGAAGGAAAAATACATAAAGTAAATGGGAATATTGTGCCTAAAATGTAAGTTACTCAATATTAACTTATTGTTTGCTGAACTGTTGTGTAAAAGCAACATCAAACCTCGACATCACAAAGTCGGTCTGCTGCACTTGGCCGCTGGTAGGCTACACACAACACTCACTATGAATGTGATATTGCATAATTATGAATACATAAAATACATTTTGTTAAAATATTAAACCATGCCATATGCAAATGTTAATATATATATATTAAAATAATAATATTTAATTATTATTAATTTTCCTGTCATAATATTTGTTAAGACCCTCATAGTCATCTTTGTTTCATGTTTTTCATGCGGGCATGCCAACACACCAACACACAATTATTCATGTATTGAAAAAAGAAGCCCTACTGCACAAACGAGACAAAGCTATTTCCTTCTCTCTGCTTTTGTTTTTATGACTAATCACTGTGAACTTGACATATAGGTAGCTGCAGCTCAGAGGACACATAAACATATATAACCACACATACATACACACAAAACATGGCTGGTGCCAAACATTAGAATTATATTTCCCAGTGCTGCTCTCTCTTAGCATCAGCACATGCAACCACAGCACTGATCCAATAACTCAAACGGGGAGGAAAAATAATCAATACTGTCATCCGTTCGTCTGCAGCACCCCCCATATCCCTCGTCATCCAGCTCACAGTGAAGTATGACACCCAATGACCTTCATGCATCCATTGGCACGCTGTGTTTATTTTCCTCAGCTAATTATTCTGTGGTTTCAGAGGCCATTGGTAATAAGCAAGACATCAGACGCTGACGGGAAATTAGCAAAGTGAGATAGAGAAAAGGAAAAGAAGGGATGAGAGGGGACCTCATCATTACAAGCACACTCGTTTATTCTGTGTTCTCTTTTATCTCTGGCAACACCTGCCCTCAGAGTCGAGAAAAAAGAAAATAGAGAATTTGGAGCGGATGCGTGCCTGTTTTTTGGGGGGAAGGGGGGAGGGGGGTAGAGATATAAATTTGACACAAGCAGCCACCAACCATGTGTATTTTCCTCAGCTGCTGTGCTGTCTGGTTTAAAGGGATAGTTCATCTAAAAATGAAAATTCTGTCATCATTTGCTCACCCTTGTGTCACTGCAAACTCATTTGACTTTCTCTCTTCTGTGGAACACAAAAGGAGAACATTTTGAAGAATGTCCTGGCCATTGTGTTTAATATAATGAAAGAGAAAGAGACTGTCAAGCTCCAAAATCACAATAACGCACCCCTAAGTTATTCTAAAAGTGGTCCATGTGATTTGTGCACTATATTCCGAGTCTTTATAAGCTGTATGATAGCTGTGACTGAGGAAGAAACTGAAAAGTCAATGAGTTATAGACTGCTTTTATGATGTTCATTGCGACTGCATGTTTTTGTTTTGTTTTTTACCAATAATGACAGATCTTAACTATAGCATTCTGTATCTGCAAGATTATGAATATTTGCAACTTTTCACCTGCATTTTTCATGAATGTGTGAATATGTGCTTAAGTGCTACCTAAGAGTCTATATATTCATGACATGCTGAAATGTCATGTTAACTTAATTTAGGGCCCACAGGTTTTATGTTGTAAGTAGTTGTAATTTAAAGGGATAGATCACCCAAAAATGAAAATTCTATCATTTACTCGCTTATTTAGTTATGGGCAGTGGCGGCTGGTGCTAAAAAATTTGGGGGGGGGGGCGCAAACAAACCGAATTAGAAATACAGGACGGAATGTAATTGTTAAATAACTATTTAAGAAGTGATATAATGAACACATGTAAATATGTAACGAATGTAATGCATGAAAGAATGTATCATTACTGCTTAGCTAAAACATGGAAAATTTAGCATTTAAAGCATGCCATAATGTAGGGCTGGGCGATATGAACTATCCCTTTAACTAATGGGAAATATTTGAATTTGTTTTCTTAAATATTAAACCTAATTTCCTAGATATATATATTACTGTTCAAAAGTTTGGGGGTCAGTAAGATTTTTTTAAATGTTTTTTGAAAGAAGTCTCTTATATTTACCAAGGCTGCATTTATTTAATCAAGAATAAAGTAAAAATCTCAAAATTGTGAAATATTTTTACAATTTAAAAGAACTGTTTTCTATTTTAAAATGCACTTTATTCCTGTGATGAAAGTTGAATTTTCAGCATAATTACTCCAGTCTTCAGTGTCACATGATCCTTCAGAAATCATTCTAATATGATGATTTGCTGCTCAAGAGATATTTCTTATTATTATCAATGTTGAAAACAGTAGTTCAGGATTATTTTATGAATAGGATGTTAAAAAAAAACAGCATTTATTTTGAATAAAAATCTTTTGTAACATGGAAATCTTTACTGTCACTTTTGATCAATTTAATGCAAAAATCTCACTGATCTTACTCATTTTTCAAAGTGCATTTGCAATATTTAACATTCATCTGTTGGTCGAGGTGTAAGCTTCCCACTGAGACCCTGTGACTGATACTGGCAGTGACATACTGAGCATAACGAGGTCCACTGTGTTGCCAGTATTGAGGTGTGCACAATAGGGAGGTGAGAGCTACGCTTGAGGGACATTCACCAATCAAATGGTGGTCTGCTCTTTACTCCCCGGAGTGATAACGGTGACAGCAGTGCTGCACAACTGACGCCCTTGGGTGTCTGAAAGGAAGAGGAAGAAGGCGAGCAAAGATGTGCAATATTTGGCAGATTTTCTTCTTAATCTCATTTATACAGTTGTCTGCAACAATCATGCCACCATTTTGTTTGTACAAACACAAATGAGTTGATTTACATATTCATATATTTAATGCATTTATTGAATATTATTTGAAAGATCGATTTAAATAAAATATGAATGAGTTGCATTGTATACTGCATAAAGTGTAACTCGTAGTCAAGAAGCAGTTTACCCAAAAATGAAAATTCTGTCATCATTTACTCACCTCATGTCGTTCCAAACCTGTATGAGATTCTTTCCTCTGTGGAATGTAAAGTCTCAGTGTTTTTATGAATAATGACATAATTTTCAATCATCCATTTTAGGTGTCATTTTGCATTTTGTCACTTCATAGATCTACGGCAATTTTCAAGCATTACCTCAGTTACAATACTTTTGGGAAGATCATTCATACAAATAATAAATCATTTTTTAAATGGTAGATAAAACTGATTATTGGAGTTTTTCAAGAGGATACTATTGCAATCATTCTACTTCAGAATTTCATGTTTAATTCAGCCTGTTACTTGCCATTGTGAAATTTGCTAGACATTTCTGAGTGAAAATTGTTTCCACACCATTTTTTTTTTTTCAGTGTACAGTCATTTACTTTTGTTTATGATGATTTTTGGAAAACGCAGCCTAGTACATTCCTCCAAATCTCTTTTTGTGCTCCACGGAAGAAAACAAGTTCTGTTTTGGGGTTTATTCCTTTCACAATCAAATAAAACAAAAATCTTTTTAAATCTCTGCTTGCACCACAATTGTGCATGCTGCACCCGGTAGAAAGCACCTGAGGAGCTGATTGGCTGATGAATTGAAACCTAATTCCCAAAGTGCTGTTTCCAAACAGAATTTGATGCTGTTTGATCCCAACAGAAGGCTATCAACATCTCAGGGAAAGGTACCAGACAGTTTCATGCTTGTTCGGTTTGTACGTGCAGGGAGGGGCAGGTGGTCTCATTTTGAGCTATTAAGTGACCTCCAAACACATTTGCCTGTCTGTAAAATACTGTTACTGACAGAGATGATTTTGGCACAAGCTCAAATAGAATATAAATTATCCCCAGCACCCACGTGCAGTAATCACTAGTGTGTGTGTGTGTGAGAGAGAGAGAGAGAGAGAGAGAGTTCAAGCACATGACTTTGTAAAGTCAAACAAAATTCAATTTGTTTTGCATTATGGCAATTACAGAGCTGTTCAAGGGTAGTGTGCATGTATAATTGCTCATTGTGTTTTTACTATGATAGACTCATGGATCTGCCAAGGTTTCAGTTTACTCATATTTTATCTATGCTCTTTTATTATATTATATTATATTATATTATATACAAATAATGAAACTGTTACTATATATAAACTAAATACTTAATACGTTCAGAAGACTGAATAACTAAATGCAACCATATTACTTAATAATTGCAATAAATGCAGAAACTATTAACTAGTTGCTTATTAGCATGCATATTACTAGGATATTGGCTGTTATTAGTACTTATGAAGCACATATTAATGCCTTATTCTGCATGTCTACCATATTGTACATCCCTTTATATTCTACAGTGTAGACAGAATCCATAGTTTAATATTCAGATGCACCTTTACAGCAAGTCTTGCAATAGATCACCAACAGTCAATAAACCGCACATAACTACACTGTAATTTTAAAATCTCAATTTATCTTGTGTTCTTTAAGAAGTGTTGAATCCATTATGAGTAAATGATATACTCGTATGAGCACATTATCAGTATGCTGAAAGTGCTGAGAGTTCAGTTTAACACACTTTAACCTGGAATGTTACTGCTACAAAATGTAAAACAGGCTTCAGGTCAGCAGTAAAGGCAGATGATCATCCATCCAGCCCCCCGGACATTTTAATAACATGGTGTTAGTGTGTTGCGCAGTGCAAGCTGCTGCTTCTGGGAAACTCGTGTGGTGGGACAGCGCTGCCAAGTCTCTGGAGAGTCAAACATATGCGTGCCAGAGTCACATGCTTACCTCACAGTGCAGTATGAGAGAGAGAGAGCTCTCTATTCCTGATGGACCGCTTCGCTGTTTGGCCTGGACTCTATCCAATTCAATCTCTGCTCTGTTAATTTCATCCATTACACTGTTAAAAAACAGTTCCCTGTGCTCACCACATTACTGGTGATTAAATATGCCAGTTATACTTGTTGCACAGATGTATCAGCCAATTATTGATCAAATTGAAATGATCAGTATATTGTCCGTAAGCATGAAAAATGCTGATTATTATTAATAAAAAATAGCATTTTTAATAATAATTTATGAGGTATATTTATTGCATTGTATAAGTGTTTTTTTTTGTTTTGTTTTTTTGTTTTTTTGCTCATAATCTAATCAATGAATACATTCAAGAATAAATGAAATCTGGAAATGAAAAGTATGTTGGATGCTTCTTGTATGAGTTAGATTGATGTTGTTGAGCATCAAAAGAATAGTCTTAAGCCATAATGATGCAAGTATTTGTGTTTATACGTGCTCAGTTCTCTTTCTTCTTTGGTGAGAGTAACTTTTATTTTATATTTAGCATCAGAGTTTTTTCTAGAATGCCTAAAGTAGTTTTTCCCTTAACTTCATGTGGTGAAACATATGCAATATATTAAATCACCAAAACAAATAAGAGGTATTGCATCTCACAGGAGTCTGTGAATGGCATGCGCAGTGTAGAAGAAAAAAGCAAAATAATTATATCAAATTATATCAAATTAATTTTTAATAAAATGATGCAAAATACGGTTTCATGCCTGTAAATTTTCTTTATTCATTTGGACCACAGCTGTGTCTCATGCAATATATAATGAAACAAACTGCTGTGAAAGAGCAAAAATGTTATTTTTGTTGTAAAGAGAGAATGCTTTAAGTTCACTTTTTATAAATTCTTTAACTTTTACATGCAGTTTTGATTGTAATAATCACAATCACAGTGATAATGTTATGTTTTTCCACTGTTCCACAATTGGTAAAAAGTGGGGTTTATTGATTAGAGATTAAATAAGAGACACTATAATATTTTTAAGAATATTATTATTTGAATAAAGATGCATTAAGTGATCAAAAGTGACAGTAAAGACATTTATGTCACAATAAAATTTCTTTTTCAAATAAATGCTGTTCTTTAGAACTTTCTATTCATCAAATAATCCTGAAGTATCATGGCTTTCACATCAATATTAAGCAGCACAACTGTTTTTAACATTGAATAATAAGAAAAATTATTTTTGAACATCAAATCAGCATATTAGAATGAATTCTGAAGAATTTTGATGAAAATTCAGCTTTGCCATCACAGGAATAAATTATATACAGTATGTTTGTTTATGTATTATTATCATATAATATGTGTTTATTTAAATGTGTAATTCCAAGGGGGAAAAAAGTAGCAAAAGGACAAAGTATCAGAATCAGTATCAGCCTCTCATTTTTTTTTTTTTTTTTATCTGACAAAAATATCCAAATTGGTGCGTCCTTGTTTTTGTTTTTTGGTTTCATTTTGATTAAACTCATGCAAAATAGTATGCTTGAATGGGTTAATTGTGTGAATGACATAATGAGGAAAAATGAAAGTGCTGCAAACCCACAGCTCATTAAGTTAGCCGGAGGTAGTGTGAGTCTTCCAGCCGCATGAATGCTTCTGTCAGGATGCTGTCCAAAACGGCATGATGGAAGAATCTGGTCCAGTGTTTTCCCAGTCTAATCGATCATTTAATTACATTCCATGATCCCTAAACCTTTTGACACTTTCAACATCCAAACTCTTAGAAACTCTTTAACAGGTGTTAATGGGTCCCACGGAGGCAGGATTTTAAAGGTGAGTCTGAGCAAAGCATTGAATTGGCTGGTTATTTCTGCGAGCAGGATGATAGCGTGCAGTAAAAAGCGCAGTTCAAAAACCTTTATTGCCCAGGTCCTTGTAACAAGGAGGAAAAAAGGCAGCACATGCTTCAAAGACTTGTACAATCCCCAGCAATGTGAGATATACAGAGGCGTTAGTAATTAGAGGAGAAACGTCTTTTTCACACTAAATGACCTTCCTGTCCGCTTGCTCTGAGAATGTTGTGTGATTAGCAGACCCTGTCAGAGGGAAGCTGCTGTCTGAACAGCCCTCAAAACAGACCTTATTTTTCTCAAACCTGGGACACAGTCAATTGACCCTGACAGGCTTGCAGTTTGGTCTTCACTCTCCCCTGATTTCACATTCAGCCACACTACAACACTGCTAATAAGGAACAGCGGTGGGCCACTCGTGCAGCGGTCAGAAGCACACTGTCTTTTAACCTCAGATTTCTTTTCTGTCCTCATAATCATCTCCAAAATAATCTTAACTTATTATGTCCCTTCACTGTGAAACTTATGAAACATAAGTCTTCTCAGAGGAAAACTTTATTGATTGGAGGTTGTTCTTTTGAAGCTCATGAAACGCAGTCCATTTTACTTCAATGTAATTTATCCAATGGGAATTGATTTGATTGTGAATAGTGGGTGTCATGAACGGTAGCAGTTATGAATTATTTGGTGCCCTAGTTGAAATAAGACATGTCACTCGCCATAGACTTCATTATCTTGGCAAATCTAAGGACTGTTTGAGACATTGTCTATGTTTGCATGTGCACCAGTTGATTATTTCCAATAATCAGAGTAAGGACTTAACCACAGTGAGATGCTTACATGACAAAAGCAAACCTCTTAACTCCTGTTTACATGCAATTTTCATTGTGTTTATTCACTAAGAATTGTGAGAATTTACAGTTAAGACCCAAAGACCAGATATGATGAATGAAGACCTGGAGTCAAAGTTAAAAAAACAAATAAATTGAAGAAAATTTTACTGAAGAATAGTTTGCAGTTTCATCAGCAGAAGCCATCTTCATCACTTAGAAGGACCTCGTAGGCCGCCCTCTCTTCGTACATTCACATTTCCACAGCAATTATACCTTACACAGGTCACTAAGCTTTGTCATTACTTCAGGTTGAATGATTCTGATTGGCTAAGAAGTAGATAAACTTAGAAAATGTCCACATATGGTCTTTGTCTGGGAAAACAAGTCACTCCATCTATTATATGACTGACACCAGGACCCTGGTTTTAGGCACGAAGTGACATAGGTCACAGATATGTGTTTCTGGGTATACAGATATTGGTACTTTTCTTTCTCAGTGAAAGGTTCAGACACTCTAGTGATTGAAGATGAAACGTAAAATAAATGTTTTAACATACGCTTGGAGAAGTCATTCAAATCATTTGATATTTAGAAGGATAAATATTGATTAAACTGGATTATAAATCACTTAAAATATATACATTGAAGCAGAAGTGGATTCTGGAATCCACCCCTTCACTGGATTTTTTTGGTGATGCATCTAAAACTCTTCATTTTGATGTTTTCGACCATCAACCTTCTGCATGTTGTCACTTGTTTCTTCAGCACCCTAAAAAATTGTGATGCCTCTTTTACCACTTTGTTAATGAATCTGTACATCATCTGTGTAGTGTAAATAGCATCTATTGTGCAAATAGCCGCTGCCATAGATTAAAGCGATTAAAGTGTTTACATGCCTGTTTATTGCGATTAAAATCGGCATACGCAACATTTAACGATTATGGTTACTACAATTATGAGCTTAATCGCATCAATGTGTGATCTACGTATTAAGAGCACATGAGGTAAAATTTAATCATAATATTGCCAAAATCTCTTTATAATCGCATGTTAATGTAGTCATTATTGAGATATCTTCTGAAACTCTAGAGGAGACTTAAGCAAAAGTTTCTCCCTTTGCTCTCAACTGAATCCCATTGCAGTCTAGGAGAAACAACTGAGATACAGAGATCTCATGTGTGATTGTTCTTTCTTATGGCCTATCATTAACACTTTGATCAGTGTGCTAATTACAGTGCTGTCTGATTTCACTGCGTAGGGTGTAGCCAGTCTTGCCCAGGAGAAATGGAGTACATCAGATGTGCTGTGCTGGTGTCAGGAGAGCTTTGATCACTTCTTCATTAATTAGGTGATATATAGGTCAGGGCGTGTCCGTGATCAGGATGATTCATGTTAGCTCAAGGGCAGAATCAGCACCTTTATGGTCCCAGATAAAATGAATATATGGTATAAATATTAATAAATACTAATAATACATGTTTTTAATTATAATTAATAATATTAGTAATTATTATAATTTAATGAAAGTTAACCATCTTTTATTTATATATTTCTGTTGACGCCATTTATAAAAGCAGCAGTGATTTTTACACAGTTAATGAAAGTTTAACCACAAAAGAAATTGTAAGAAATCCACAAAATTGAGCTTTGTTTAAGTGTCAATTAGGAATATGGTTTGTTCATTTCACAGTATGCAAAACGTACCTAATTAATATACAGCTGTTGGTCTAAACTTACAAAATCTGTTTCTTCCCCAGACTGCTGTTCACATTTCAACCAAGATGTCACTGAAAGTCCAGACGAGCAACATTACCAACAAAAATGACCCCAAATCTATCAACTCACGTGTGTTTATTGGCAACCTGAACACAGCGGTGGTGAAAAAGAGTGACGTAGAGACGATCTTCTCCAAATATGGACGAGTTTTGGGCTGCTCGGTTCACAAGGGCTACGCCTTCGTTCAATACGCTAATGAGAGACACGCTCGTGGAGCAGTCATTGGAGAAAATGGACGTGTGCTTGCTGGACAAACCCTCGGTGAGTTTGTAGTTTGCTATTACTGTATTGGTGTGTTTTATATATAGGGTGACCAGATTTCTCCAAGTGAAATACGGGACTGACAGGCACCCTCACCTCTACAGTGCACACATATCTACACATGACAATAATGTTAGATAGAGTGGTGGCCAAAAGTGATGTCTGGCCTAAGAAAATACCAAAAAAAATGTACGCCACATGGGCAAAACTTATTGAGTACTGTGTGTGTTCTTCTTTCCAATATTGATTCTGTAGAGTCATTAAAAGCAAATACTGAGAAATATCCTCTCCAGAAATTGGCCACTACTGTATTAAAAGAAATTGATATAGTTTTACAAAAAGCATTGCCTTTATTGCTTTTAGACTGAGTCGAGATTTTTCGGCTGTCCATGATGCATTCATAAACATACGCTCCACGGATGGTAATGAACCAAGTATGCATTAAACAAACTCCACGGCCAGAGATAAGACATTTTAATTATATAATTATGTTTCTACTCCAATTCGCTGTTGAAATATAAACATTTAAACAGTGGCTGTCATAACTTGTTTTCAAGACAGATTTATTCAAACATACTGTTCAATAAATGAGACATCACTAACAAGTAAAAAAATAAAATATAGTATATAGTGCATATATTTATCAAAATGCTCTTCTCTAGAGTTATTTTCTCTTGCTAACTAACGTGTTTATGGTCACTGAATGTCTTTCCTGAAGTAAATGTGTTATGTGACATTGTTTACAAGTTGTTTTATTGACGTCTTTCCATGATTGAAACACTGATTAAGCGATTACATGAGACATGATACATTTCAGTAAGTTGTACTGTTTCTTTATACATACCTTCTGATGTTCATTTATATTTTTTTGTGCTATAACTAGTAGTACAGCGTTTTCGCATCCGAAGTGATCTCCTGTGCACTATATATCACAAGCCTGGTTTCCATTACAGATGTGCGCAAAACTTTTGCAATATTTTCTAAATGTCTTCTGTCCAAACATACTGCGCCATCTTTAAAGAATGGTCAACTTTTACGTACGCCAGGATTTACGTGACCAGTAAATGCAAAAAAAATTATTTCATTGCAGTTTTGCGAAATATTCCTTTTTCTAATTGCCTGAAAAACCACCTCATGCGAGCGTAAAAAACTTTTTTGAGAAATATCTGAGTTTTTGCGAAATTGACGTGTTTCCATTGGGTGTATATTCAATTCGCAATTTCAGTTTGCACAGTTTGAAGGGTAATGGAAACACAGATTGACTAACTGCAAGTTCATCAATAAGAAATTGTAATTATCGTTATTTTGTTCTATAAATTATACTATGACATTATTTGCTACCTTTGATTAGGACAGAATATTATTACTCGCTCTATCACTCAGCAATAAAGACATTTTAGAAAAGATGAAATATGGGACAAAATATGATTTTGACATAATAAGTCAGGACACTAAAAATAGAGCTGAAAACAGGACGTCTGGTCGCCCTATAGTTATATATCCCATTTGAATGACATCTCTCCAAGGTTAAAAAAAAGTGCACAACATTTGCTGTAGGAGCAAGCTGACTTTTTAAGCACCCCATGGAGTGTTTGTTTAGCATACACTATGACTGCTGCCAAGAGCGAACCCCATGACACTGAAGCGGTTAAGATTAATATCTATTGATGACAGTTTCCTGTGGCCATCACTGTGGAGGGTCAGAGGGAGGTCAATATACTGCAGTGCAAGTAGATCAACGTTATAAGGTGGCCAATGGGACAGCATCGTTCTCTACTCTTCAGGGCACTTGACCCTTGACTTCAGTCAGTTCTGAGTTTGTATTGAAGTTTTTCATGTAGTTGTTGTGCTGATTATTATTTTGCTGTAAAAGTAGGGCACTTACCAGAGGGAATTATGTTAGCATGCACTATATATATATATATAGTTGTTGTTATGTTTATATACTGTAATAATAATGATTTATTATTTATTAATTATTATTATTTATTTTTATATAATTATTAAAATTAACGTATATTTATTAATTAAGTACTGATACTATTATGTACTGATTACTGGATTACTGCCTATTATTTTTTATTGTATGTGAAATAGTATGTATGCAGTGATTAAATATTTTTAAATATTAAGGAAACATATTAATAATAATAATAATATTTTTTCTTGTTATATACTGTAGTAACACTAATAATAATAATAATAATTAAAAAATAAATAAAATAATAATGTTATTTATTTAGATATTTAAAACAATATTTAATAACAAATATTTATTAAATAGCAGTCTGGTCAAATAGCAAGTCCAGAAGGAGATGTTAATAATCCTACAATTAATATTATAGTTTAGTCATCACTCTGGGAATGGAAAGTTGGGATAAAGTATTCTGTGCAGTACGCTCTGTTGTAAACTTCACATTTTTCCATACAGAAAAAATACACATGCTATTAAACTAGAAATAGTAAGAATAATGTTGTAGTACGCCTATGTTTTAAATAGCCTCAGTGTTTGGAGCAGATCATTACAGACAATAAACAATTCCTAGAGTACACTTACTAGATTCTGGGAAGTCTATATGTGTATGTCTTTAGCGAGCACCACTTAATGGTGCCCTTCAAATGAATTACGTTCAGTCAATAGGGAGTCATATTATCACAGTGCTATTTCAGTTATCAAGTAGTTTTAAGCCTCATCATACCAGCCAGTAATGGCACGTCCTCTACGAGGTGACCTCTAGACACTGATTGGTTTCTCAGCTGTGCTGGTTTCCGGGCAACTGATGGACTGACCCCGCCCCCCTCAGATAAATGAGGAATAGGACAGGTGTGTCAGCGGCAGGTGTTCGTGTCACACTGAGGACATCAGACAGTTGTTCATTTGCTTGCTTCCTTCTTTTACGTTTCTATCTCTCTGCACTTGTCCCTGCTCAAAATGCCTTCTATTTAGTTCGATCTCTGTCTCCTTCAGTTCCAATCTGTGTTTCTCTGTCTCTCTTTTGCCCTCCAGCCCTCCGCAGCTGCTTGATGACATACATGTTTTTTCGGCGGTCAGATTAGCCGCTGTTTCGCGCTCCACAGAGCCTTTGGTTTCCGCTTGACAGCCCCGGTGACCTGTCACTCACACGGTCCCATTTGTTCTCTACTGGCCAATCAGTCTTGGAGTTCAAGGAAATCATTGCAGCTGACATCTCTCCCTCAAACCCACCTCTTGCTGTCTCAGACTTCACCTCTGTATTCACTTGAGTGTTCGAAATATGAAATCGGGTGACAGAGCCATGTCTTCCATTGCTTCACAGCTATCCATTATTCTCTTTCTGCTTCTTCTCCTGTCATTGCTGTTATAAAGTGGAAGCCAAGGAGACTCTGGAGGCTGGAGTGTGGGGAAGAGAGACGCGGGATCATTCTAGGCTAGTTGAGTGGGTGTGGAGTGCCCTCTGGTGGACACAAAGAGCATGTGGTTATGCAAATCAGAGCACTCCCACTTCATGACAAGTGTCTGTAATGTCAGTGCACCGTGATAATTACAGAGTCATTAGAGAAAAAGTGCCCCGGTAACTTGCAATTATCAACTAGATGCAGATGTCATATTGAAAGGCTTCTGCCATCTGTCATTGTTTTAATATGTATATCTGTTCAGTGCTCATTTCATATAATTACTTTTTAAAATCTGCATTTCTTAAGACGATTAAATGATTAAATTCTGCTTGTATTCACAGATATTAACATGGCAGGTGAACCCAAACCCAACAGGCCTAAAGGACTAAAGAGAACTGCAGCAGCATTATACAGGTGATTGCAGAACATATTCAGTAATATTAGAGTGTATTATTAATGAACACAACAACAAATTTAGCAATAAAACACATTTAGATACTGTATAGGAGAGACCGGGGTAATGTGTCATGTGTGTTTTATTGCTTAAATATTGCTAAAAGGCTTTTCAATAGTCTTATGCTTTTTAAATACAGATACATTACTGTTCAAAGTTTGGGGTTGGAAAGTTTTTTTTGAGAGAGAGAGAGAGAAATTACTTTATTGATCAAAAGTGACAATAAAGATAATTATAATATTACACATTTCCATTTTTAATAAATGCTGTTATTTTGAACTTTCTATTTATCAAAGAATCCTGAAAAACATGTAACATGGTTTCCACAAATGTATTAGGCAGCACAGCTGTTTTCAACACTGATAATTATAATAAATGTTTCTTGAGCAGCAAATCCATATATTACAATGATTTCTGAAGGATCATGTGATGCTGAAGACTGGAGTAATGAAGCTGAAATTTCAGCTTTGCGTCAGAGGAATAACATTTCAAAATACATTAAACAAGTTGAACATTAGCGTGTTTCAGTGGCTTTTTATTTTAGATTTTAGAATTTCAAATAAAAGTACATAAATAGTTCTCACATGTGTTAGCATTGTGACAACTTGCCCCACTTAGTGTGTGTTTTTTTTTTCCTTTTCAATAATGCTGGAAATATTTAATAGCTTTATATCAAGTAAAGACTTCATAGTATCTAAGTTGAAATTGACTAGTTGCTTCACTTTCCCTCCCTAATGTATTTTCCTTCACTTTTCTAAAGCTCCTATGAATCACTTATATTTAAAATTATGTTTGTTTGTTTTGTTTTGGTTTTTTTTGTTTTTTGTTTGTTTGTTTGTCTTTAATCCCTGCAGTGGTTATGATTTTGACTATGATTACTACAGAGATGACTTCTATGACAGGTGAGTCCATGATTTTGCTCAAATGCTTTTGTTACATGTAGGTAACATACAACGACTGCAATTAGATGCAGCAAAGTCACATCCAAAAAGCATGGAAAGCAAAGTGACTAAAAGTTTTAGGCCTTAGTTTAATTAGGGCATATAAGTAGCTTTTATAAACGTGCCTTTAAAAAAAAAAAAAAAAAACATTACTGGTGTGCATCTTGAGACTAGATATTTTAAGATATGTCAGTGCAAGTTGCTTTCAAAAACATCTCAAACATGCATTTTCGATTCCAATGTTCCGAATCCAATGTTAGCTTCACTTCCTGTCTCCTGAAACACCTTCATCTGATGGATTTTTGAAGGCAGCATAGATGTGTCCTTTGCTGCCTTTGATATCCCACAATCCTGTGCTTTCCAATCTGTGACAGTTGAGTTAAAAAATAAAGATGGCATCTGAAAGTTGCAGCTGTGGTCAGTTTGTGTGTAAATGTATGTTTTTGACCAACGTTTTCCACTTTTAATGTCATTTCTAGCAAGAAATTACTATTGTAGATATTAAAGGTGTAATAGGTGTATTTTTATAAATATATTTCATCTGTGGAAGGCGTAGGACCATAAAATGTTCATCCAATCTTTACATTCAGTCCGAATGAAGTAATACAATGTCCTACCTGCCTGTAGTGTATGTTTTTACATTCCCTCATGCGCCTTGTTTGTGCAGACATCATCAGCGTGTTTCATGCTATGCAGTTTATGTACACAGATGTGGGTCAGGAGCACTGTCAGTTTCATGAGGTACCTTCGTGCGCAAACGCTGCCTGCAGTGTCATTGCCTGATAGGGCAGCAAGGCAACAAGTCCACTGCCTAAGTTTTCGGACGCAACCACAATATTTTCAATGCTCTGTAGATGGCGATATCACTTCTTTTGTAGCAGCTATAAACTGCTGCAGAAAAAGTTAGGTGCCATGCAAATTGCATTACTCATCACAAATTTATTGGAGTAAAGAGTACATAGATTTAGTCAAAAATGTAGTCAAGTAGAGTCTAAATATTGCTAATATCTTTAATACTCTGTAAAACTACAAAGTAGCCAAAAAGATACTTAAGTACAGTAACTAATTACATTTACTCAAATACTTTACACCACTGTGATTGAGTGAAAAAAACACTTTTTGCTTGTGCTGAAATAAACTGACCTGAACTCATAACTCCACAGTCAGGCTTTATGTAGAGCCATTTTTAGTGCAGTAACCCAGCAGTGACTTATAATAAAGTCAGGCACAGTGCTCTCTCCCTAGCACAGCTCTTCCTGTCATAATACATTTTCTCACAACTTGGCTGAATCTAAAGGAACTCATAAAAACACTCACACACAGCTGTAAGCTGCAGAGAGAAAGACAGAGAAAAAATATGCGTTTCAAAAGAACTCCCTCCACGACCCGTTAAGCAAACTTTGGCTCAGCGAGCGCGCGGTTGGCCAGCGTCCCTTTTCGGTAGCTATGGAAACCCTGCTGCGAGACTCAGCTGGATGTACTTGTTTGCAGATGTAAGGGATATTGCGTCCATATGATGAGCTGACATGTTTATTGATATCTCTCTTGTGATCTCTGCTCCCTGACTTACAGCCGTCTTAGGGCGACACTGACTCCAGTCCATATTTTACAGCAAATGCATCCAATAATTTAGATCTCTAGGATTGCAGATCAGTCAGTAAAGCCGCATAGATGGCATGTGGGAGGCCAGCTGGTTGCTTTTAGGTTCCTGTCTGGACAGCAGACGTTCTTCTTTTTGAAGGCAAAAGTATCTTCTTCTCTCACTTCATTCTTGCCACATCATATCCTTCATGCTTGATAGCAATAGGATTGACTTGGATTCCAAACTATTGGCTTTTGGCCTTATTTCTGCTTATTTGGCCACAATGCAATGACGTACACTGTCAGTATCTGCGAGGTGTAGCTGTGAGCTCCTCTGAATTGGGCACATCTCTCATTCTGTTCATGATGAGTTGATGCATGATGGATGAAAGTAGATATTTTCTGATCATAAAATAACTTCAAACACACTCTGCGCAAAGATCACACTTTGCTTTTATTTTCCCTTATAGAATTTAACTCCAACAAGGCATATGTTAACAAGATGAATTCACCAAGAAAAATTAGATGAAAATGCCAGTGTTACTTAAGTATTATTTATATATTATTATAGTATTTATACTTATTTGATTTAGCTTTTATTTTAATATCTTCAGTTTTCATTTTAGTTTGTTTTATGTCCTTTTGTCATTGTTCTTAGATTTTATTTAGCTTTATTTTTATTTCTGTTTTAGTTGTTAGTAATTTTAGTACTTAAACTTCGTCATTTCAGTTAGTTGCAAAGGCTAATATTAATATTTTGTTTTATTTCAGCTTTATTTCAGTTACCAAAAATGTTTATTTTAGCTTTAGCTGGATGATAACAACACTGTAAAATAATTTATTTTATTTTATTTACTTATACTTTATATATATATATATATATATACTTTCACATGTTCTGACAAAATGCTGAAATTTAGGAATTCATTTTTACAAAATAGTTTTTATATCTATGACATAAAAATTTGGACCAAAAATTGGCAATTTTTTGCACTGACCCCCAAACCTTTTGAATTTAACAAGATAGGTGAAAAACATGTTTTGAACATGATTTGTCAAATAATATGAATTCCAGTGTTGACGGGGTTGAAATAATCCAGTGTTTTATAGATAACTTTAATGATACATATATTGGATTGGCAGTTATATTTTACGAATCTGTCATCAAAAAACTCACAGATGTTGACCTGTGAGATCTACAAAATCTACAAAATTCAGAGGAAATGAAGGCCTATGGTGGTCCCTGAGTGTTTTTGGTATTTACTTTGGGAAAATACGATTTATTGAATGCTTAGCAAGAAACTTTTTAAATGAATTGATTTTTTTTTTTTTTTATATATATATATATAATGTATAAAATGAAATACAGCATGACCCATATGCTCATGAATAGTAGTAATGTAGTTGCATGAATCAGTTTGTTTCTTCATATCTTCATATTCTGTCTCCAGACTGTTTGAGTATCGAGGCAGAGTATCACCAGTGCCCAGAGCAGTTCCAGTAAAGCGCCCCCGTGTGGCAGTGCCAGTTGTCCGCAGGGTGAAATCATTACCAGTCAAGCTCCTGACCAGATCCACTATCCTTCCCAACAGCTCTGTCAAACACAAGTGTGAGTTCAACTTATATTTTGTATTGATTTTCTTGATATTAACAGTGTTACTGACCTAAACATAATTTCTGCTGAATGCTGGAACATCAAAAGATCTTTAAGAGATAGTTGTCATAGTTAGGATTCCAGAAATGTATCTTAATTCCATTGCGTGACAACTCAAGATCATCTTGTTCAGAGCCAGTGCACTGAGATGACTTATGGAATGAATAAACTCTTGAACCGGCCTTTGGGCCGTTTGACCGATTAACATGCCAGGTTTAGGATTTAGGTATATTTCAATATAGCAGCAGAACAACCTTTTGTCTTGGGCAGTGCTCCATTATAGTTCCAGAACCAAATACCAGTGCATTGCTTTTATTTCTGTTTTGGTTTTATGGCAATATATAAACCTGATTTATTAAACTAAAACATTGTGTTCTCTTGTTAATCCTTTGTGTACGTGTGAGCAGTGAAATCTACCGAGCTGCAAGCTATCAAATCAGAACTGACGCAGATCAAGTCCAACATCGACGCGCTGCTGGGACGTCTTGACCAGATCACAGAGGACAAATACTGTGCCGCAGGTGCCATGTCATATGCTATATAACTCCTATACACACACACAAACATGCAAACAATACCATTCAAAGGTTTGGGGTCAGTAAGATTTTTATTAAAAAGAAATTGATACTTTTATTCCACAAGGATGCATTAAATTGATTAAAAGTGACAGCAAACTATGTACATTGTTACAAGAAAATTAGTCAGTTTCTTATTATCAATAATTAAAACAGTTGTGCTGCTTCATATTTTGGGAAAAACTGTGATACAGTTTGTTTGTTTTTTAGGATTCTTTGATGAATAGAAAGCTCATATGAGCAGCCTTTACTTAATAAATAAATAAATAAAAAATCTTTTTTTAAGGGGTCATGAATTGAGAAATCAACTTTTCCTTGAGCTTTTGATATATAAGAGGTCATCGTACTATAATAATATCCTGTTTCAGAACTGAACTTCCTTGCTAGTCCAATAAAAGCTGTGAGATGAGGAGGAGAGAAGAGCGATACAGGACTAAAAATAACATTACCTTTCAAAGGATCTTAATGCTAGGAATAAGGTTATTTATTTTCAACAGTGTGAATGTCTCAGTTGAGCTTTATTTATTTGTTTTCATTACATTTCACTGTGGATTCTTTGGTAAATCAATCACATTTCGGTGCAGGCTTTGCAAACAGACTTTTACGATACTGACTCGACAGTAACGCAACAACAAGTAACTGTGTTAATTCTAATGCCTGATCTGATATGTAATGATTCATGTACAGTCAGATGTTCTTTGTCTATGTGTCAGTAAATTAAACCAGTGACTAAATAAATGGTCAACTTCTCGTTGTTTCTCTTAGTAGGATGAGAATAATATGTTATTTAAATGGTGATTAAATTATATATAGAAAGCATTCAAAGAACGCTCCCTTTGCAATCGTTGGAGCTGTCAATCAAACAATGCAAGTTTATCAGTGACTCGCACCAAAACTCCCGTTTTATTCAACAGACCTTTTAGTTATATCGTGTTTGCACTGTAAGTGATGATGAAAGCATTTGTTAGTGTGCAGAAGTTGAGTTGCAATGACGAGATCACTGCTTTCATGCGCTCAACAACATGTCTGCGATCGGCTACAATGTTCATCACTGCAACCTTTCATGCCACAATCTAAATATAATGCTATAGATCTAAATGCAATGCTATAATCAACACTTTTCACGATTAGTTAACCTTGAGAGCTGTAATAGTAAAAACATGCTAAAAGTTTTCGAGAGAGTAATACTTAGCTATTTCACAGCAGTGGACGTTTACACTGAAGTCACACAGCAGACACGCCCCTTAAAACAGAGCGTTTAAATAAGAGGGCTAAAATAAAGGTAGGAAAAATGCCTTTTATTTCTACATTATGACCATTTTTGATGTAAAAAGCATACTAACATTATAAGTGCACCTCAGGAAACATTATAAAACAACAGAGTTCATGATCCCTTTAATAGTGTAAATGTCTTTGCTATCACTTTTAATCAATTTAATGCATCCTTGCTGAATAACGTGATCCCAAACTGTGAACAGTAATGTGCATTTATTATGTATGCACACAATACTATATTATTCTGTTGTACAGAATCTGTACTATAGCATAGTTGTTTGGTGAAAAATCAAGATTGTATTCTATTAGAAACGATTTCATCAAAACATGCCCCTTTCTGCCTGTTATACCTTCCTCTCAGTAATTTTGAGAAAAGCTTTCAAAGGGCTTTTTTAATCATATGGAAACCCCAGCCAGCAGTTTACTCTCCGTAGAGACACACTCAGCAGTGACCGAGCGTAAAACGCTGACTCTGCGCTGCACTGCCACTGTCACACGAGCCTTTCACGGTTTCAACACTTTCACGGCTCAGTGGCTCTAATCAAACTTTGCAGATTTGTCCCTCTGTTTCACATCAACATTCAATTTGACAAGCAATACCACAGAATGCAACATGCCTCCCGTGTTTATTTACACATGAAAAGCAGCTTCATTCTCCTGCATTGTCTGTCTGTGAACTGTTATGATGTGGCTAATGGCTTGTGGCTAATCAATGATGATGTCCTTCTGAGCACATTTCTGTGTATGTATGCAAGTGTGTCTAACTGTTGAGGATGAGACGGTTTAAAAGCCCACGTGAGGGAGGAACGTTGACTAGCACTTACTCTGGGATTCTCATAACTTTTCAACTGGGCTGATGTGTAAATTATAGCAAGCTTCAAGTTTTTCTTTACTTTGGCAACAGTAAAACAGTTTTTTGGGTTTTTTTACATGTCTCCTCTTGAAATGTGTCCCTACAGAGGTGTCTTGGTTGTTTATAGGATGTGAGAATTTGGATAGTGATTCTCCATGACGGAAAGAACAGATGAACCCCAGTGCATACTGACATAGACAATGCAAATAGAGACACTTCATTAAAACAGCTGAAATCACTTACAGCATCTCTAACCTTATAAAGTCTACTGTTAACTGTTTCTAAGGCCTCTAAATTATCAACATGACCAAAACTTATCTGAACAAAGCTGTTGTACACAATCTTCTACATGCCTTCTGTCATCTGATTTATAGTTTATACTTTTTGGCAAGTAAATGGCATTTTAGTATAATTGTAAAAATATCCACCTTTAGGTCTTTCTGCTGTGAAATCTTTACTGATTTTATATTGTTTTATTAACATTTCAAGAGGAACATTTACTGGACCGAAGCAACTTAGGTATATTTAATTATCCGTGCATCATTTTTATGAAAATCTCATTAAAATGTATAAAATATGATACATCAGGCTTTTAAGGAACGTTTATTTGAGCATCTCTCAATCATCATTGTATTACATTGCATTATGTGTTTTAAAACTACAGAACTTTGATCATAAAACTAAGCATTTAAATATCATTTTACTAAGACATGTTTTTGAGAGATTTAGAGTGACATTTGATATGTATATGCATTTTAATGTAAATAGTCTGCTATACTGCTCTCATTGATTTACATTAAATCAGAATTTCATCTTAATTTTCATCTTTTTGGCCATATAAATATCAGCAACTGCACCAAATCGCATATTTCTTTCCTCCTCATGTGAGCTCTATATTCTCACTATAGCATACTACTGTATGTATGGAAGCTTGTTTCCGCCACTACATAAAAAAATAAAAAGTGTAATTGCAACTTTATATCTCACAATTCTGACTTTTTTTCTCAGAATTGCGAGATATAAACTCGGAATTGCATCATAATTCTGATATCTCACAATTCTGACTTCTCAAATTGTGAGTTTATATCTTGCAATTTTGACTTTATAACATGCAATTGCGTGTTATTAAATCAGAATTGAGATATAAACTCACAAAACTCGAAAAAATGTATTTTTCCCCCTCACAATTGTATAATATAACACGCAATTGCGAGTTTATATCTTAAAATTCTGACTTTATTACTCGCAATTCTGACTTTACCTCACCTAATTCTGACTTTATAACTCACAATTGTAAGTTTATATCTTGCAATTCTGAGAAAAAAGTCAAAATTGTGAAAAATTAACCCGCAATTGTGAGAAAAAAAGTCAGAATTGTGAAATAAAAAGTCGCAATTACCTTTTTTTTAAATTTTTTATTTCATGGCGGAAACAAGCTTCCATATATATGAGCCATAAAAGCCTGATGTATCATAATATGATACGCAGCAAAAAACATATATTCTTTTTTTTTTCTTAAATTTTGTGTAAAGATTCAATAAACAGTTCCATTTAAAAAGAAATTATATTTCTTCATATATTTTTTTATATGTTGGGCTTTACCAGGGTTAAAAAAGCCTGATGACAAGTTACAGCACCCGTTATATAAAAATACACACTTTCCCGTATACATTTGGATAAATTGCAAACTTAATTATTAATGTTGTGTATATAAATGTATGTAAATGTTTCTCTGTGTGCAGAGTTGCAGAAGGCAGATGAAATGAAGAGCGAACTGTCTCAGGACGAATCAGGCTCAGAGTCAGAGGAACTGCAGCACAGTGATGTCGAGGAGGGCGAGGACCACACACACGAGGAGTGTGACGAAGACATGGTAAGAGAGATGTATAGATAGAGGGAGGAAGACATTTATATGTGGAATGGTAATGATATTGTAAGGTCAGGAGACAAGAGACTGTAAGAAGACAGGGTGTGCTTAAAAACAGTGGAAACAATGGAAACATATCAGTTTATAAATCAAACGTTCACACATTGTATCATATGAGTGTTAAAGTTAACAGTCTCTTAAAATGATTTCTTATCTCTTCTCTCTTCAGGAAAACAATCACATATCTGAAATGGATCCCATTCTTCAATAAAAGGCAAGAACTCAAAGCTGGGGCAGTGGATTCTTGGATCCGTGATAATTCTAACTATGAGATGTTTTACAAGTTTCCAAGCTTGAGTTTCAAGATCTAAGATTGTTCTTCATGCAGAAAGCAGATTGTAAAAATGAAGTTAGTGAGTACAAACCACTAAATCTGGTTTCATGGGGTCAGGGTTGGGCAAAAATACATCAAAAAGTATTTTAAAATAAAATACCAAAAACCTTAATTTTAAGTGTATCAAAATAAACTACAAAATACAGCAGCCACACCATGTATCAAAATAAACGACTGTATTTTTGTATTTTAAAAATACTAAAAAATACTTTAACAAGGGAGCGTGAAATTTCTTTGCAAACCTTCCATCAATTGGCCTGTTTGATGTATCCCTTTACCATTACACTGACTCAGTTGATTAAGTAAACAATGTTTGATAGCTTTTCTCTGCCTGAGTCATGCATAAAATCAGACATATGCGACCAGTTAAAGGCACAATATGTACAGTAGGATTTTTGGATTAAAATATCCAAAAACCACTAGAACAATGTTATATATTTTGTTGACTTGTGTACTTACATTATCCCAAATGTTTCCAAGAATGTGGACACGGGCTGTGTACGTGCGTCACCTATCAATGACATCATACCTGTGTTACCCTTGGTTTCTGGTTTTATTTTGTAGAAACCATGGAAACACCAAAGATGCTTTAATATATTATGTTTTATTAGACAGATGAGGAATTTTCTGGATTCATTCATTGACAGAAAACTAATCATGTTATATAGCTTCTTGTTTAAATCTTGTTTTCTTGATTTACCGCAAGTACCATGTTTTACCATGCCTAATATTGATCTAGCTTACTGCAGTGTGCAACAAGTGTCTCATAGCAGCTGCCGAGCGAACGCAGAGTAGCACTATAACAACTTTCAACACACAAATGTATCTAATATGATAAAACAGCGCTGCATTATCCCACATACGCTTGACCGGAAAAAGCGAAAGCGGCGACTGTGGCATAATAAAAGTCCCGCTGCTCTTGAGGCGTTCATCTCACACTCATCTCTGATCAGCAGTTGCTCCAGCGACCTCGTTCAGCTCTAACATCACTCAGTAACGTTAATAATCTCATCCATAAACATGATTTCTGACCGAGTCCCGTCCCGATTCTTTTCCACTGGCTGTAGACATGAAGACAACACCTCCCATGATTTAAAAAAAATCAAGGATAAGCGACTGAATAAGCGGCGAAAATTTACATATTGTGGCTCTAACAGATCAAATATTCACATATGCCTGTGATCTCCCAGATGAAGGTTAGTTTTAAAGTAACCAACAGTTGAATATTGAACAGTTTGCGAATGACTCATAATAGTATCCTAATTTAGGCCCCGTCCACACAAAGACGAGTTTAGCTGTATACACAAACATTTTGTATCGTATAGGCGTTTCGTCCAGACGGGTCTGGCGTCTTCAGAAGGTTTTTTGAAACCGGGTCCCAGAGTGGATAAATTTGAAAACGACGCCCTTGCGTTTTTGTGTGTACAGCCAATCCGTATATTTTGTGAAACAATGATGTTATCACCCCACATGTGGACCCTATTCAGACAGCACAAAACAGCAACAACAACAACAATAGTGGACTGCATGCTTGTATTCGTGCCGCAGAAGCTACTGAGCCTATTAGCTGTACTAAAATAAAGCTTTATTTCTAAGCTTTTCTAAAGTTTGTATACAGGTTTATGCGCATGCTCTAAGTCTTATTCTCCATTTTTAGTGCATCCCTGTGGCAGAATTACAGCGCCACATAGTGATCTGGCATATATACTACATTTCACAATTCTGCCTTTTTTTCCTCAGAATTGCGAGATATAAACTCACAATCACGAGTTATAAAGTCAGAATTGCGTGATATAAAGTCAGAATTGTGAGATAAAAAGTCAGAATTGCATGATATAAAGGCAGAATTGTGTTATGAAGTCAGAATTGTTATAAAGTCAGAATTGTGAGCTATAAAGTCAGAATTGCGAGTTATAAAGTCAGAACTGCATGATATAAAGTCAGAATTGAGTTATATAAAGTCAGAATTGTTATAAAGTCAGAATTGTGAGTTATAAAGTCAGAATTGCGAGTTATAAAGTCAGAACTGCATGATATAAAGTCAGAATTGCGAGTTATAAAGTCAGAATTGCAAGTTAGTCAGAATTATGAGTTATAAAGTCAGAATTGCAAGTTATAGTCAGAATTATGAGTTATAAAGTCAGAATTGCAAGTTATAGTCAGAATTATGAGTTATAAAGTCAGAATTGAGTGACAAAGTCAGAATTGTGAGTTATAAAGTTAGAATTGATGATATAAAATCAGAATTGTGAGATAAAAAGGTCGCAATTATTTTTTATTTAGTGGCAGAAACAAGCTTTCATAGTTTACTGATTAATTTAATTCATCCATGTTGAATAAAAGTATTAACGTCTTTTAAACTATTTTTTTTATTAATCTTATTTACCCCAAAGCTTTGAACAATAGTGTATACTGTTCAAAACAAATGAGGAAAAAAGTTTTTATATTTGCTCAAATATATTAATTAGCCAATGAACACTTTTATTCAAAATAATTAAATTGTACTCAATTAATTTTGGACCCTTTTTAAAATTGAAATTGAATTCACTAGATAATCTTAAACTGTAAAAACCTCTTGAGCTCGAGTCAGATTTACAATGTACGTCTGAATTCACTGGCAACAGAACTCTAGACAGAAAATCATGCTCATCCAAAAGATGAGTTCTACACCCCAGAATACATTTTTGTAAATTCTCCAGAGGTCAAATATCTCTCTTTTAGGCAGACAGAAATCACTACTTGGTATTTGCCAAATACATGTCATAAGAGTTTCATTCTAATACTGATGTTACCCATTGCTTTATAAGGTCCGTCTTTGGTGGTCTGAGTGAGCTTCACATACTTGCTTGGATACAGCGCCATCAGTGTCTGTGACCTATGAGCATAAAGTTTATCAAAATGAAGGGAAATAGCTGTGGTTATTCTTACTAATCTGTTTTCAAGGTGTAGCAGCTCAACTTCTGCTGTTTCGGTATAAACATTGCCATATGTTTGGCTACATAAACGCACAGGACAGTGTGGAATCTGATGGTGGCTTCCACCTGATCCTTCTGTGTGTTGTTTGTGGATCACCGCTCTGTTTGTCTGACTAATCTGCGTGACCACAATCTTATTGCCACCAGTAACACAGCTTCCTCCCTCCTCTTATTCTAACAACTGCAGTTGCCCTGAAAGGCCAAATCAAAGTTACCATCACATTGGGCACAAATTAGCAATTGGTCACGCTTCCCTCTCTGAAATGATCTGCATTAGGAGCCTTTCAGAGGTAGTTTACATTGGCTGTGGTTGTTGAAAAACAAACACCCAGGTCATATTTTACCCCAGAATGAAAAGAAGAAAGTAAGAAATTATATTATGCATTTAGAAAATGAAGTGTTTGTTTTTACTTTTATGACAATCAAGCACATTTTTCTGCCCACATGAACACATGAAGTTAAAACTATTGTGTAAAAAAATCAGAAAACAAATTTATAAATGTGTGTGTGTGTGGGCATGTATATTTAGTATATAAGATTTTTTTTTTTTTTTTTAAATATAAATATATAGAATTGGGAGGGGGAATGTGCTTAATTATTACTTCAAAAATAGTCACAATAAAAAAAACTTTTCTTTAAGGAAATTGTTAATTATTTTCTTTAAGGATTTTTTTTGTTGTTGTTGTTGTTGTGTGTGTGTGTGTGTGTGTGTATATATATATATATATATTTATATAATGAGTTCATTTGCAAAAACAGATAACTCCGTTTTTATTAATTCTCATAAATATACATATATATATATATATTATGACCCAAGCATGTTTTTGACCGATTTTGTGAGATTTTTCCACATGGCTTTGAGGTTCAGTGAGTTAATAATCAAACTAATACATCTTGAAAGTCAGATAACATTAGTTCTGCACTTTAGAGAACTTCAGCTTTGCTGTTTAGAAAATCTGTCAATCGATTTCACACTCTCCGAGTGGTAACTGGCACAACAAAAGGTGAAAGATGCCAAAGACTTTGAAAAGAACATTTAGTCCATTTAGGTTGCAGTTTCTGTAAATTGAACCTGATATATTGATTTCTGAGAGTGTAATTTATGTTTGCAGTTTTAGTTGTCCTTAAATTTCAGCAGAACATACTTTTATATTTGTTTTTTAGCTTTAAAGGCAATTGAGGAAGAATAAAACCACATGAGAGAATTGACGGAGATCCAGCAAGCTGTTTATTTCAGCTCCCCTCCTCTGCGTGTCGTAGCTGTTTTTCTCCACTAGCACATCATAATACTTGTCTTCCTTTTCTTGTATTTATTACAGCAGGGAGTTGGAAAACACTGTCGACTGGAAACTTTTTTAATACCACAGACTCAGCGGGAAGACAGTGAAACCAACAGGCGCCGTCAAACTCCAGCATCAGCTGTCAATGAGACGGACAGCTAAACTAGCTGTTTGGTAGGAGGGAGATGGGGATGACGTCCCCTAAACCAGGAATCCATTACAAAAAGGCCACAGTTCCTGAGAGCAACAACATCACACACTTGACAACAACAGGGGATCAATTTCACAGACATTCTGCATTCATGCTCCCAGAAAACACAATTAACATGCATTTTTTTCTATACATTTGGGCGCCTCGTATGTAAATACCCTGCTCCTATTTCTGTCCTCCCTTCTTTCCTGTCTGTTTGTGCTTTTGCAAAAATGTTTTTCGTTTTATTTATATGCCAGTCGGAATCAGAAAGGTTGGCTATTTTTAATTACATGTGCACATTTCTTCTGCTTGCACTTTCGAGACTGCAAGAGATATTTACAGATGTAAATAAACTATGATGACTTGTGAAACACCTGTTTAAAATGCAGATGCTTAGACTAATCCTCGGCACCTCGTCTAGTGTAATCTTTACCATGAGGACAAGAGATTTCTTCTCACACTGTTAGATTTGCCACTAAGAGGATTAAAGAAGCAGCTACTTGAAATATGAGCACAACTCCCTTTGAGGTCTGGATGGGAGAGAACGTCCAGTAAGGCTGTACAAAGTAGCGCGTGATAACTGCTCCTATACATACAGAGGTCCAGAGATAAAACACAATTGCCTTATTTGAAAGATTAGATCCAGTGGACGCTGTCAATACGGTTCGTGAAGTTTAACTTATTTCAGGCTGAAACGAAAATTCATCTATTTTCTAAAGGCATGTTATAGTTCTTACTGTGAATAATTCATCCATGCATGTGTCATTTAAAAAAATTGACCTTATAGTGTTTAATCAAAATGTCTTAACCTTGCTGTGAAAACGACAGACTTCTCCATGATGACGAATGCAGGACTTCTCTAATCATTGTCCACTTAAACCCCGCCCCTGAAAGCGTGCGCTCATCTGCCTCCACATTTCAAAATCCAATCAAAACCTATTCATAGAACCAAGTTAATCCGTGTATCATTCATTCACTCGTTTTTGATTTAATATTGAAAGTAGAAAAATGAGAAAGTGGCTCCTTTTTCGCTTTTTTTTTTCTTTTCATTTTTTTCAAATAAAACAAAAAAACCAGAATTCAGCTTGATTATTCGTTATTCGTTCAGGGGTAGAAAATGAATAAACAGCTTTAATATTAGATTTCTACACGTTGGCGAGAATTAATGCCCCTTTCTGCTGATCGGTCAGCCGGAGATTAAACCGTGTCGTCATCAGTTCTTATTTCTTTTTCGATAATTCGTTACGCTCGGATGCACGTCGCAAAAACTGAAGAAAAGATCTTTTACATCATGATTTTATTTACAGTTGGAGGATTTTCTCGAGTTACAGCTATCGCAGGTAACAGCTCAACTGAACTGTGCAGGTTACAATTTACAGCCAACAATTTAAGCCAACAAACTGATCTACTATTTAAGCTTCTTCTTCTGAAATTTAGGGTCTGTTTACACGACTCCGTTTTCAACTAAAAACAGAAAACGTTTTATTTGTTGTGGCCATTCATTTACATGACAACAGCGTTTTGGTGGCCTGAAAATGCAAACTTTTAAAAACGGGATTCGAAGTGCACATTTTTGAAAACTATACCGTTATCATCTCTGTGTAAACTACTATTTGTGAAAACGCTGATGTCGTGCACGTGTTTTACGTGTTCAGTCTATAGGCGAGTAGTGTTTCTTTACAAAGTGACATCGCCAACTACTGGCGTGGCAACAGAATACACAGTTTTTAGTCGTTTTCGAGGATCTGTGTGAACAGGAATTATTTTGACAACAATGTCGTCTGTACGTGAAACGTTTCATTCATCATTGTCGAGTAAACACAGGCTAAACAGTATCTCCTAGAGTTTTCAAGCCCCAACCACCAATATGCTATATCTTTTCTAACTGATCGGACTTACGGTTTTCTTAAACCCGTCGATCAAAACTACGAAAAATCCCATAAACTTTCACTGAGGGGGTCAAAACTTTCGTACAATAAGAATTATAGTGTATTTAAGCTATCACAAACAAAGCTTAACGACTATCCTAGGACATGTTAAATCATGCTAGCAACATGCTAAAACATGTTAGCAATGTGCTAAAATATGCTAGCAACATGCTCAATCATGTTAACAATGTTAAATTATGCTAGCAACATGCTAATTAATGTTAACAGCTTGTTAAAACTAGCAATGTGCTAAAATATGCTAGCAACAAGTTAAATCATGCTAGCAGCGTGTTAATTCATGCTGACAATGTGTTAAAACATGTTAGCAATGTGTTAAAACATGTTAGCATTGACATGCTAATAACATGATAATTCATGCTAGCTATGTATTAAAACATGCTAGCAAAATGTAAAATAATGCTAGACATGCTAAGGAATGCAAAAAAAAAAAGATAAAACATGCTAGGAAGTTTATAAAACTTAAACATTCAGACAAGTCTTTGTCAAGCCAACATAAAAGTTTGTTCACAAACTTTATTTATCTAGTTACAATTATTATTATAATAGGCTAATAAACACACTGGTTTGTAGTGCAAATAGTTTTAACATTTACTGCACTTAGTCTTCTATTTAATGTGGCTAATTAATCTGAAATCTCACACATACACATTCATACAGTAGCTAAATCCCACAGTTAGAAGCAAGGCAGACCTCAGGTTGTTCTGTTAGATAATATATATTTTTTATCATTATGATCAATGTTATTTTTAAAAATGTTTTATAAAGATCCTCAAGATAATGTGTGTGTGTGAATCAAACAAGCAGTCAAGCTTTTCAGGAAAAAAAAAAAAAAAAAAAAAAATTTTTCAGACTGGTCTTAACCAAGTCAGTCGCATAAAAATTTAGGTCTGGTTTGAGAAATAAAAGTTAGAAGATATACTGATCCCTTTGGTAAATGCTAGTTGGTCAGACTAGTTCTTAAAGGGACAGTTCACCCAAAAAGAAAAATTCTGTCATCATTTACTCAAGCACATGTCGTTCTAAACCTGTTTGACGTTTGTCTTACTTTCTTCTGTGGAACATAAAATACATTTTGAGAGATGTCTCGGGTTTTTTTATTTTATTTTAGGTACATTTTTAAGGTAACATTTTTGTTTTTTGTGTGTTTTCTGCAAAAGAAATGACGTTACACGGGTTTAGAATGACATGAGGGTAAATAATGACAATTCTCATTTTTAGGTAAGCTATCCCTTTAACAGTCTTAATAAAACTGCTGTTCATGCAACTGGCTTCTGAATTTAAAGTGGAAAAAATAAAGAAAAATATAGCTTAATAAGAAGTTATATAAGGATATATGCGAGTAGTAGTGGTTATGATTCAGAACCATCCAAGTAAGTTTTGCATGTGATTTACAGTATCCGACATCCAAGCTGTGAGACAAAATGACGCCCCCATAATTTAAGATAATGACATGATGCAAAGAAATATAGCAATCAGTTTAAGGCGTCAAGCATGTCAAACTGAAACATGTGGCAACAAATAAACTACTAAATTCCGCTAAAACATTTTGGCATCAGCTATGAAGATAAGTTCAGTTTTAGATGCACAAAACACAGTGCATACCAGCCAGACGGACTTACTTTTATTGCACTCCAACACGTTTCTTCCTATGCAGCAGAGACAGCCATGTCCGGTCAATCCAGAAACCATGCTCATTATTCATCCCTGTCACCTTGTGAGTGATGTAGGATGTTAACCAGTCTAGTCCCTGGACCAGGAAATGCCTTTAATCACGGCCAAAGCACAAACATGCTGTATGAATGGAACTACTTTAACACGCAAAAAAAAACTGAAAAAAGCCAGGTCTAAAACATATGGCAATTAATAAAGAACTTACATTAGGAAGTGATTTTACTGGTGCTAGTGATTTCTCCTTCAGCTACATTTTGAGGGCAAATACAGTCTGTACCATGAGCTTTTTCTAAAGGAACGTAAGAAAAAGGCCTTAGCACTACATCCTTCAATATATCTGATGTGGTGCAAAAACTGGATCTGTCCAGATTGCGCACAATGATGAGAGTTGTGTTTCAATATTTACTTTTTCTTGAAGTGTTTTGCTCCAGGATGACTGACTGACACATCAAACTCTTATTCGGCTGTCATACTTTGAGTAGTCACATAAACAATTGTGTTGGTTTACAAAATGAGGCCCAGTGCACTGAGGGTATTTGGGTTAGAGTATCGCATGTTTAGGAATACGCTGGAATGCTGGGTGACGGAATAACATTCCTTGATTTATGTCAGTGGAATTTTGAGGCTCTTTGGAGCTTAAAGAGGCAAAGAACGGTGGATTCATTTGGACAGAAGAAAGTAAAGGCTACAGCTACAACGTTCTTAAAAGAGCCACATTTACATCACATTTTATAACGTAATTATCAGTCCTGGGCAATTTCATTTGAAGTATACAACACCCACAATACTCTTTACTAACATTATTGTAATATTTTACCTTTCTATGACAACTGTTTTCAAAGCAGGGGAATATTTTAAAGCTGCTGTCTAACTTTTTTTGTGTTCAAGATTTACAAAAAAAATTGCCATACAAAAAAAAAAAAATACAAAATATAATGAACGAGTACATCGTGAATCCATTTTCCAAACCTTTTTTCTCTCTCTCTTTATCCTGAATCACTACGGTACTCTTATAATAAGAGTTTATATTTGGATTATTTTAGACTGGTTCGGGTCGTGGCAATGCGGAGTAGTACAGTACCCGCATGACTCGTCAGACATAAACAGAGAAGTAGCTCCGGCTACAATGTTCTTCCGCAAAACACATGCAGTTCTGTTTATTAACCGCTAGAGCGCCAAAAGTTACGGACTGCAGCTTTAAAGGATCTGCAGAGCAATAAAAATTAGCCTTTCCTGATGAAATACTGTGGAAAAGCAGAACATGCACTACTGTTGAGATCAAATTAAAAATTAAAGACGATATTAAAGTCCATTTAAAAATATTTTGATAAAGTGGATAAAATGCCTCTTTTCCCCAAAAAATATAATACGGAGTACAAAAAATATAAACAATTCTCTTCAATTTGAATTTTAATCCACATTTTAGATTCAATAATTTTCATCAGGTGCAGAAAAAACATTGCACATAGAGAATGAGCCCAATTAGTTTCAATTATAACACATGAAAAAGTAAAAATTGTATACTGCATTTTTCATAATATTTTAAAAAAATGTTCTTCCAGTTCTTTTAAGAGATGTTTAATCAACACATATTTATCCTTTTAAAGTACAGAAAAACGTAGGAGGCTAAAATATTAGCGTCTGTTTACATAATGATAATAAAGCATACAGTACATTTCAAGCAAATTAATGCGCCTTTCTTGATCACATCCAAACTCTCTAGACAAATAGTTCTTCCCAGAAACGTACACTGCACGTGTTTGCCCAGCTGGTATGCATTTTATTTTCAATTGTTTCTCTGCAGGTAATACAGCAACAACAAATTTCACCAACAGTTCATTCATAAAATCCTCCAGGCTCCGTGTTCTCTGTTCACATCTCACAGCACTGCTCCACAGCCAGACCCAACAAATCAAACCTCTCTTCGTGTGCATAGGCGATTTCAGAGCTCAAAGGAGCTGAAGGAAATTAAGTGTTGTATTTCAGATGGCTGAAAACTCGGTTTTAAATTTCAGACTTCCTGAACAGAGCACAGATTCTGTAGTAACCCGGCTGAGAGTGGATTTGTTGAGTTTGGCCATGGAGTACAGGTGTTCAGATGGGCCGGATAAGGTGGGTGATGGTCGAAGGACAGGCGTTAGTTGGCTTTGGCACGCAGCTGCGCTCTCTTGCCCGTCACAGCCTGGAATCCAGTCTTGATGCTGGCAACGGAGCAGCGGGAGTGACACGTCTCGCACTGCAGGAAATAAAGACGTGTGTCCTTCTGCAAGATTGTGTCAGGAGACCGACACGTGTGGCATGTCACATACTCCTCTGCAAGACAAAAACAGTTAGGATCAATTTGGTTTTTCCTCATGTAATGTGGAGCAATAATATATATATAAAAAGAGGATTCTACAAACTATACATTTTATATATATATATATATATATATATATATATATATATATATATATATATATTATATATATATATATATATATATATATATATATATATATATATATATATATATATATATATATAAAAAGTTTGGAAACATTACAATTTCTTTATGTTTTTTGAAAGAAGTCTCTTTTGCTCACCAAAGCTGCATTTATTTAACCAAAATTACAGTAAAAACAGTAATATTGCAAAATATCATTACAAATTAAACAGTTTTCTGTTTTAATACATTTCAAAATGTAATTTATTCCTGTGATGCAAAGCTGAATTTTCAGCATCATTACTCCAATCTTCAGTGTGCATTTATTACATTTATTAAAGCATTTATGAAATTAAAAAATCTTTTGTGATATTACAAATGTCTTCAGTGTCACTTTTGATCAGTTTAATGCATCTTTAATAAATAAAAGTATTAATTTCTATACTTTTTTTAATCTTACCACAAATGTTTGAATGGTATCGTTGTTTCCACAAAAATGTTAAGCAGCAAAAACTGTTTTTAACATTGATAAGATTTACAATGTAATTTTTAAAATGTAATTTATTCCTGCTTTATCACAGGAATAAATTACATTTTAAAATGTATTACAATAGAAAATAGTCATTTTAAATTGTATTAAATATTTTGAAATATTACTGTTTTTACTGCATTTTTGATCAAATAAATGCAGCCTTGGTGAGCGGAAAAGTCATCTTTCAAAAACATAAAAAAAAATTGTAATTTTTCCAAACTTTTTACAGGTACTATAACATTGATTATATCAGAATTTCAGTGAATCCCTAATACATGTCATTTACATTTGCATAAATGTGCACTAGCACAACTACTGTTTGTTTAAGAACATTTAATTGAACAGTTAAACACTCACTTATATATCTTCTTAAGACATTCTCTATCTGCTTCTGCTGGAATCTGCCTTTGATGACGAGCTGATTATTTCCATCTATGGACCCGCTGAAAAGTGAAAACAGTGATTAGTGCATTTCTGAAATAAGGCTCTTCAGTACTTTGATTTTAGGGAAAACACCAACAATTAATTTCAATATTCTTTCCAAATTGCAAACCTCCAGTTTCCAGCTAGAGAAAGAAGAATTCTACACATGTATAAGACATCATTCTGTAAATATCAAGGAGGCAAAATCAATGGATTTCCTGTGTCATGTGTCTTCTGAGATGCATGTCAGTGGACACAATGAGGCGCTAAAAGAGTGTTGAGCAATGAAAGCAGCCTGGTTATATTTTAATAATGCCTTCTGAAACCATCACAGGGTCAGTCGCTCCCTTTAGAGCAGCAATGCCTTTCTCAACTGATTTAGGTTTCTCTGACATCATGTGAAATGCCTCTGGCAAAAAAGTGAAAATGAAGTGTTCTGGTGGAGTGTTTCAGCCGCACAGAGACACTGGAAAAACAAACCGAGAGCTTTCCAGACACCGAGGCGATATTGTGCAAGGTTAATGATCATCTGACGAAGAAAAACAACCAGCGGTTTAGTGGTGCACCCCATAAAACAAAAAAACAGTTCACTTATAGATTACATATGGACAGATCACAATAGGCTCTTTCTTTGAACAGGGTACAGAAAAGGGCCAGAAACTCTTTTGCAGCAAGTAGTTAGTGAAAGGAAGCACTTCCTTTTTTTTCTTTGTATGAAATTTAAATTAATACAATTTTTAAAACTACTAAATAAAGTCAGCATGAAAGAGATGTGATTGTCTTTTCTTCCCTATCGTGGGTTCACAAAACTATACATAACACGATATTTAGAAAAATTAAAAAAATGAAACTGAAATTCTTATAACAGATTTATTTCCAAAACATTAACAATTTTCAATAACTTTGTTGTACATACACCATAAAGAATTGACAATATTTTAAGATTTGACTAGGGGCCCTATTTTAATGATCTAAGCTCATGGTCTGAAGCACATGGCACAGGTGCACTTAGGGTGTATCCAAACCCACTTTTGCTAGTTTAACGACGGGAAAAACGGTCAGTGACACACGGACAAAAGTTTTACCAAGTCTCTTAATGAGTCATGGGTGTGTTTTGGGTGTAACATGCAAAAAAACCAATCAGAGTGTCATTTCCCATTCCCTTTAAAAGCCAGTGCCACTCTAGCGCGTAGCTATTCGCTTCAGATGATTAATGAGAACTGTCATTTTGAATTCATGGTGACTTTAGTTGAGGCAGCTAAACATTTTTTGTAATAATTTAATAATAGTTTTTTTACTATAATAAATTAACATAAGTTCAACATACTGTCAAATTTTTGATGCTGTTAATTAAGGTTAAAATCATCATTTTAAAGGTGCAGGAAAAACAGAAATTTCAGGTGTGGAAAACTAGCTACTTGTCATGGTATGTTAATTTTATGTTAGATAATAGTTTACCAAACATATCCAATAGTTCTCATGGAAATAAAGCACAGGATTTGTGCCCAAGACACCAAGTTGCAGCCTTTTCATGATAAGAGATTATATAATAATATGAAATAAACTCACCTTGTACCTAACTCAGCCAGCAAAAATGCCAAAAGATGTTTTGGCTGTCGATGCAACCTGACCAAAAAAAAAAAAAAAATAGTGTTAACAACCATACAAAATAAAGATTGCATTTGCAAATGTGTGATGTGAATTTTTGATTGGCTGCCATTGAAATGCCCAAGCGAAATGCAAAGAATGGCATTTCAAATCAATTCAAACTCAAGCAAATGAAGAGTTTCATTACAACTCTAGAAAACAGCTTGACAATTTTGAGATTCAACTTACAGTTTGCAGATGTCTGTGAAGTTTACGAAGGAGGTCTTCTTTGTGCCGACCCTGACAACCTGAGGAGGCTTCATCACAAACTTTCTCTTCTCTCCTGCGACCATGTCTGGATTTTTTTCCCGCATGATGTTAAAGACTCTATTCAAAAGCTAAAAATAATGTGATTTTTCAGTCATTTTTAATTGAGAGCAGTCATGATCTAAAGAACACAGTGGTACAAACACAAAGCTTAATATAAAGTTCTTTTTACAGAATTTTATTAAATATAAAGCAGTCCCCAAAAAGTACTTGGACATTATGCTATATTTAATATATGGCTGTCATTGTATGAGATAACAAAATAGCACAAAAAAAGGAAATACTAAAACAATAGATATATGCCACTGTTTAAAGACATTTTGTAAAAGTATTGTGACGCGTTCTGGTTGTCAAACCTTACTGGAAAGTGTCCACAGTTAACGTGATGAACTACACCTGTGTGAACTTGATGAGAACAGACTTCATACATCCACTAAAACTCATCTTGAGACCAGCTGTAGTAATTCCAAACATGTCTCATAAAAGAGAAGTTAGCAGAGAAAAGCTGTTCTGCCAACAAATACACCAGATGGCAGTAGTCTCAGGCCCTTTATCAAGTTATCAACTGAAACAAGCACATGTTCTGTACCACAAGCTTGGAAATAAATGTTCCCATTCACCTCGTCGTATGTGTAGTCTCTCTCCGATCCTGCCCAGGCAGGGCCTGTCTGTGAGCTGAACGTGATGTCATCGGTGGTTTTACTGTCCTCATCTTCGACACCTTTCACACAAACACCACACAATCATTCAAGTCAAGTCACCTTTTTTGTATAGCACTTTATACAATAGAGTTTGTTTTGTATTGCAGCTTTACATTAGAGTTCCACTGAGGTCATGTTCTTACCATCATCTTTGCTTTGACTGTCTGTGTCCTCTTGAAGATCTTTGCCTTTTCTGGATTTCTTCTTCTTAGCGGGCAGCATTAAGTCATCGTCCTCTTGTGTTTCTGACGGCTCCGATTCGATCTTCAGCTCCTTTTGGAAATATGTAATTTATTTAGTTTACGATGAAGCATGACAATGGCTGTTGATGGGCGAGCGACAATGTTGAACAGAACAAACTCCAAATGCAATGATGATCTGATGTGAAGGCTCAGATATCAGTTTATTTTTGAAAGGAAACCAAGGCCACTGAAAGACAGCTCTTTCATGGTCAAAACATCTTCAATGAAAAGCAATTAGGCCGATGAAAACAATCAAAAGTTTAAAGGGATAGTTCACCCAAAAATGAAAATTCTGTCATCATTTACTCCCCCTCAAGTTGTTCCAAACCTGTATAAATGTCTTTGTTCTGCTCAACACAAAGAAAGATATTTGGAAAAATGTTTTTTTAATTCTATTTTTGTAGGAAAAAAAAATACTATGGTAGTCAATGAGGGGTGAGATCTGCTTGGTTAAAAACATTCTTCCAAGTATCTTCCTTTATGCAGAACAAAAATGTATACAGATTTGGAACAAACTGAGGGGGAGTAAATGATGACCATTTTCATTTTTGGGTGAACTATCCCTTTAACAACTATACATATGCAAACAATCAACTGACCTTCATTCCTTCTTCAAGCTCGGCATCAAAAATCTTCTCTTTTTTGGACTTCTTTTTCTTTTTTTTCTGGTTGAAGAAGTTTAAGTCATCCAGGTCATCTGATGTTTCTGGATCATCACAAAGTAAAATTGAACAAGCCACACTTTTGGATTATGCAAGATTTCACTGAGAAACAATAAACATTCAGTGTCCAAAGCAGCACTGGGTAATATAATGGATTTTTGCAATTGATATTTAATAACAATATTGCATATTATTCTGTTGCCAATACCAAAATCAAAAATGACACTGTTTCAAATGTGCTTTTTATGTGGCCATTACATTTCCTAGGCCAGTTTTATGCTGGAAAAATTCAGTTTTTGAGCAAATTTCAGTGAATCATTTCAACACAAATGTGTGTCAAGTTACAGGCAAATACTGCTGTTTATTACTATGTATTATGTTGATGCAAAAATGATTTAAATATTCTTGTTTCATTTTGTGAAAAACAGCTTGATTATTGAGCAAAAAAAAAAAAAAGATTTAAGTACACTTTTGGGGTTATTCGTTATTGTTAATTTATTGCAATTTGTTACTTGTTGTTGTTGTAAATACAAAGAAAGCTGATCTTTTTTTTGGCCACTTAAAACTGCCTTGGAGTGTTTAAGTTCATATACACAGTGAGGTTTTTTATTGTATTTGAATTGTAAAAATCAAAATAGCGGTAGGAAATGCTGGGGAAATTCTTTCCTTAGGAACTAGGAAGTTTAGGGTGGTACTCTGTGTATTTCGACTGCAGGAAGCAGGGTCTAAATGAAGTTCCAGGTAAAAAATTCCCCCTCTGAAAGTACCCGATCGCTAGGTAGTACTTTTTCAAAGTTCAGGAACTTTCGGGGGTGGGACTTGGGCGCTGAACATGCTGATTGGTTGAGTTCACGCAGCATTTTGATTGGTTGACTCCATGCAGCATTTTTATTTCAACCATCGTTTTTTAAAGTCTGTTGTGGTGTGTGCAGTAAGAGCTGTTTGCTATTCGAATCAACAATGGAAAAAATACGACTAATGGACTGACGATGAGGTTCAGGCTTCATTAAGCTTATATGCGGAGGACGAAATCCAGCGAGAACTGGAAAGTCATGTGCAGTCCTACGTCACCGGACTAATCTTCAGGGTACTTTAGATTACGCTATGGAAACGCAGCTACTGGGGGGGTTCCTAGGAAAAAAGTTCCTGGGACAAGTTGTTCCGGGTACTTTTGGCTGAAATGCGGCTTTAGTATCACTGCACGCACCGCAAGAGACTTTTAAAAAATGGTGGCTCAAATAAAATGCTGCATGGAGTCAACCAATCAAAATGCTGTGGGAAAAAATGCTGTTCAGTGCCCAAGTCCCACCCTCAAAGTACCAGAACTTTGAAAAAGTACTACCTCATGAGCAGGGAATTTCTGAGGGGGACATTTTTACCTGGAACTTCATTTAGACCCTGGTATCTTCGGTCGAAAAGCCACGAGTACCAGCCCAAAGTTCCTGTGGTGGAAACGCGGCTACAGAGTCAGGTGGGAAAAGACCATAATAATATTGTTTTGTGTTCACTACTGTATATTACAGAAGCTTGTTTCCGCCATGGAACAAAAATTTTAAAAAAGCTTTTGACTTTTTATTTTACAATTCTTAATTTTTTAAATTGATAGTTAACATCTCACATTTCTGACTTTTTTCTCATAATTGCAAGTTAATATATTCTGACTTTATAACTCTTGAGAAAAAAAAAGATTATATCCCACAAATGAGTTTTCATACTATATACCTCTCTTATTACCACGGTTAAGTAGGCAGTGAACAAAAAGCAACAGCACTAATGCACAACAGAACAGATGTGATTTACCCTTCTTCCTCCCCTCATCTTCATCAAGATCGAACTCTTTCTCCTCGCCCCCGTCAGCCTCGATCTCTTTTGTTTCCAATTGTTGGCCTTCATCTCCCTCACCACCATCTTCCTCCAGCATGAAAGGCTTCTTCTTCTTCTTCTTCTTCTTGGTCATAGTGGGATCAAATATCATCTGGAAGTATGACAATGGGAGTTTAATAATGAGACAACATTGAACAAAGGCTGTCAACAGACATCAAAAAGGGTAAAATAATGCTAGCAAGCAATCATCGCACAATGAGAACTAATCCTACTAATCATACTAAAGCTCTCTAAGATAATGTCAACCGTAATTAGCTTTTGATCCTACTTTGGATTTGCACGAGTAGAAGAACTAAAGTTGTCATTTACAGCATCTGAAATATCATAACAGTTTAATTGTATTAATGTTAAGAATCACAAGACAATAAATGTCAAGATTCTTAGGACATGTAACGCATTGTAATACTGCACTACTTTGATATATACCATGATGCTGAAATGTACATTCACATAGTAATCCAAGGTACTTGGTACTTTACTACTTTGGGGTACTTTTTTTGCATGAAACGCTGTTTATTGAACAATAACTATATTCATATACCATGGTATTGGCATGATACATGTCAAAAACACAGTAATATAATAGAAACCATGGTTCCACAAATACAGTATTACCGAGGTACGTGCAAACAAAACATGGTAGTACCATAGTAAATGTACAAAACACTTGGTCGTATCATGAGGACTCATGAAAACATGGTACTCGTCCAAAATAACATTACCACGTCCAAATAACAAGGGTATTACCCTAATATCTGTCCAAAAACACTATTACTATGGTAAATGTCCAAAAAACACACACATGGTATCATGTCTAATTTTCAATGATAATATCATACTACTTTCCGTCAAATAAAATGGCGAGACAATTAAAGAAGCGTAAGATATTTACTATCAAACTAGCTGACAAATGACAAAAAAGATCTAGAAAAGACGAGCAGTGCACATGTTTCCTCACAGCCTTTACTAGTAGGCCCAATTGTCCTTCCCTTTTGACTGTCTTATTAAAGCTACATTAACAGAATATTTTGCTAAAACAACGATTGTTTACCAACCTCGTCTCCTGACATGGTTTCGGCTTGTTGTAAAAACGCAAGACGCAGAAAAATAAGCGTTATAATAGACTATCTTCACGAAACACCTTTCCTCGATATGCGCGTTGCTTGCATCAGGCCGGGCGGAGCTTCGTACGCATGCGCGTTAGATTGGGCTAGGCGCATTGCATGATGGTAGTTGTAGTTTGGAAAATCGTAATATGCAAGGGCTCAGCTTCAGTTCTAGTTAGTTTAATATCTTTCCATTCAAAAAGTCGACAGGTTATACTATATGAAATTCTCTACTCAGTTACAAGAATAACATACCAGGGAGGACTAGTTAAATTGTTATGGGTCCCAGCGCACATAGGAGTGAAGGGGAATGAAAAAGTGGGCAAGGTTGCAAAGAAGGCATTAAAGAAGGAAAATGTAGAAATGCAAATAAGAATCAGTAAAGCGGAAGTTTCCCATAATCTGGGAAAAAAATTAACCAAAAGTGGCAAGAAATGTGGGATAGTGAGGGGAAAGGGAGACATCTATACCATATCCAAAAGAGTATTAAAGTAAATAAGGTAGTGGAGACAGAAAAGAGGAAACTGTACTAACAAGACTAAGGCTGGGACATTGTGCTCTAAATAAAACATTAAAAATGGTAGGGAAACATCAAGTGAGGAGTGTCAGGAAGAGGAATCGGTGGAGCATGTAATTCTACATTGTAAGAAATATCAGAGGGAGAGGGAGATAATGGATAATAAACTGAAGGAATTAGGGGTGCAGAATCTCACTTTAAAAGCAATACTAAGTATGAATGTTAGAGCACAGGTGAGAGAGTTGTTAGGCTTTTTAAGGGATACTGGGCTTTTTTATAGGATATAATGGAAGGAAGTTTTTTTTTTTCTTTCTCTCCCCCCTCTATCCCTGAGTTATTGTAGATTTATATTGTGAACTTACTGACTGATCCACACTCCGGAACAGAAGGTGGCGGTAATTTAACGCCATTAAAAAAGAAGAAGAAGAAGAAGAGTTGTATTTGCAAATCTACATGGGGAGACCAGGAAAACCTATAACCATTTTGTCTCAATGTTTGTTACTTAAACTTTAAAATTCACAATTATGGCACACAAATGTTTTTACACACAAATTTGTGACTTCTACTGAATCTCAGTTGTACGATAGAGACAACAGAACTCCCCAGTCCCTCCATGTCTTGTTTGGGGAGATTATTTGGAGCTCATGAACCAAAACCCTTCATGCTGACACAAGCTTGACAGTGTTTACATGAACAAATGAGTGTGTTGGAAGAAAGACTCTTATGTGTACAGTAAATCTTGGGATATAATGCTCACAATTGGTTTCTAAACTGCATGGCTTGAGGAGGTGTAAACATCGTGACTCTGGAGGGTTTCACATTCTTTGAATCTACACTACTATATCTTCAAACCCTTCCTCCAGAGGTGAACCTGGGTACTTTTGTTCTTTATGTTCATTCTGGCTTGCAAACCATTTTATTCCTCTAATCTGTTTAAAATTGCAGTGGGATCCCTGGCTTCCAGAGAGCTAAACCCTTTCCTGCTTCCTCCTTTCCTGTCTGCTTTTTGACAATAATGTCACTTATGTTACAATGTTACTTTGCAATCATAGACCACATAAATGTGAACTTTTCACTTTTTTTTAGATCAAATACAGCCCCTGAGGTAAAAGGTCTATTCGATTTATTCTCTCTCCAAAATAGGCCTACTAATAGCAACAAAAACCACATTACTTTCCTAAACACCTGTTTGTCTCTATGAACTGCAATGTTTCCTGATCCATGAGGTCATCGTGTGCAATGAGAGATCTAACATTTAAGGATTTAATATATATATATATATATCCCTATATATTATATAATTATTAAGCTATATATGATTTTATTTTCTTAACAGTAAGGGTTTGTAAGAAAAAAAACAAAAACACATTTTTAGTTCAAAACTCTCTTAAATTAAACCCTTTGCTGAAAAACCTAGGTTTTTAATGCTTGGTTTCTGCTGTGCGGCTTTAAAGTTTGTGTCTCCAGAGTAACGAGTCGCAGCTAGCCATGGTCTCCCCTATATGCAATATATCATAGACAGTATACGTGCTAGATGAGTACAGAGGCCAGCAGTGGATCAGCAGCACTTTCAGGGTGTATAATGTCCCTAAGGGGTGGATCACTGCTAATGTATGCATTTTCCATACTATATTTGCTCTGAGCAGCTCGATTTTCTCAGTAAAAGAGCTGTTGCACTCTTACCACAAGCTGTGAAAGAAAATATATTCATGTGTAAATCTGCTTAGGAAATAAGTAGTTTATGCTTTTTGAGCATGGGAGGGAAGACAGAAATCCAGACAAGAAAATCCAGTATGTGCAGAAGGTAAATTGTCTTATTCCTTCTCTCTGACTCTCTCTGTTTTTGTCTCAATTTGTGTCCTCTTTTGGGCTTTTCAACAGCCAGAAAATAGGCTACATATGTTCACCAAACCGGTTCATTACTGCCTTTGAGTGTTGCAAAATTACAAATGCATTTTTAAACATAAACAAATCTCTTTGTTACTTTAGTTCTGGTAGAGGCTGAGCCTTGTTTTTAGACTATATACACATTACTAATCAAAACACTGAAGCTATGCCAAGACGTCTTATTTTCATTATAGGCCCATTTCAAGTTTATATGTATAGCATTAGCACTGGTGAAACTGAAAATATACAGTGTCACGGGCTTGGGAGAATAGCGTGGAGTTTGCAAAACCTTAAATCAGGTTGACAGATAGTGAACTATTAGAATCTGTGGGCACTTATGCGCATGACGGTCAGTTTTCCACTGATCTCAAACACATATTGTTCTGTGATTTCAGAAACCGGATAGGAATATGGCTTTGAAACTAAATGTAAGATGTTGAAATCAAAGGTTTCTCTACCCATGGTATTACCAAACTACATAATAGCTTCAACTGTATGCTGAAAATGGAAACATATGTAGAATCACGCATCACAGTTTATTTGGTGTCAGTTCCTATGCTGAAATATCCTGCTGAAGTATACTTCACTTCATTCTCACAAATGAATATTGTTTTAGTTTATTCTTTTATCTTATATAAAGGAAAACTAGATCTATTTACAAAATCTCATATTTCAGTGAAAATTTGTGACTTACAACAATAAAAACACATTGGCCAAATTAAAATGATTTCATTTACTATTACCACAATCAAATTCTTATAAAATGTTTGTGATTTTGTGATTCATTTTTTAATTCTCGTAGAGTGCAGTAAAACTTAAACATGCATATTTAACTAATTTTACATTAGAAGGGATTTCAAAATCCTACATGTGCAAAGCACATCTTCTGAATATAGAAATATTTAAATTTTAAACAATCTGTTAATCAATGTGTCAAAGGATTTTTACCCTGTAAAACCACAATATGTTTTAAGCCTTTTTATTCACTTTAAAAAAGAATTGTTGGCTTAACTTAAAAAAGCAAGTTACCTGGTTGCCTTAAAATTTTGAGTTCATTGAAATGAAAAATTTGAGTTAATACAACGAAGGCGATTGGTTTAATCAACAGAAACTCAAAATGTTATGCTATCTGAAACACATTAATCATCTAAGTTGATCTGACAAAAGAAAAAATGTTGTGATAAATCATGAAAATATTTTTTACGGTGTTGTGAAAAACATTTCATGTTCAAAATGAATCTGCATGAAAAGAACTCAGTAATTGAAAGTGAAATGATTTAGCTCTAATACACTTTAAATGTTCAGTCAAAAATGTAAACTCTGATCTCGCATGGTAAACTCAGAACAGTTACATCTAAGATCGAAGATTTAAGCATTAAAGAGAACAAAGTATTAGAAAAGATCACAAATGCTGCAAACCATTTAAAATATGCAAGATTCTGTCTGTTCATATTAAATCACAGTTAACCAGACTGTGCCATTAAAGGTTGAATTGTAACCATGTGCTCCAAACTATTGTTCTTGGGAGGAAGAGAATGATAGTTTTATGATGTCATTTATTATAAAACTTTATTTATCTTTTCTTTAGCAACTAAATCAAACTGACAACCAGTTTATCACCTTAGCAATTTAGCACCAAGCTTATAAAACATGAGCCATTTGTGAATCACATCAAGATAGATGTGAGACATGTTAATGTTCAGTGTAGCGTGCAAAGGAACACAGTTCAAATCATGATTTCTCTCAAAGAATAAAATAAAAAAAGGCAAAATCACAATCAACTTGATACCCAGAGATCACCATGCATTTTTCTTGTATGGAAAAGAATAGGTTTAACATTTTCATAATAAAAAAAATTTTCTATAACGACAAAAATTTGCTTGAGAGGCAAGACTGCATAGGATATTACGATTTTGAATTCTTTTTTTTTTTTTTTATAAACCATTAGCAAATAGGGTCTTGTTTCTTTAAGTATTATCTTACTATTGACAAATGCCAATGAATGAGGTAAGAAAAATAAACTGAATTCAAAATATTCTCTTAACCAAATCTTAAAAGACTAAAACAGGCCACTGAATAAGAAAATGTATATATATATATACATAATATTTTGCAGTAAATGTAATTATCAAATCCAGAATCTTACAATTTATGGGAGCCAAAACATGATCCTGGTAATTCATGGTATTTGTACAAGATGGTGAAAACATACTACTTTACATATTTTTCTATTACAATCATTGGCCTTGATGGTTATGTTTTGGTTCGGGTTGAATGCTTTTGCACAAACCAACTGGCACAATGTTCAGTTTCGTACAAATAATGAGGGATGGAAGAGCATTAGAAGTAAATCAAAGCTTGTCCAGACCCTGTCAAAAGCACATTTACAGCATCTCTTCATTTCAGATGATTCAAATCCCCTGACAGCAATGTTCGGCACTCACTCAGTTGACTTTCCCTCTTGCAGTTCCATGGCTTTGATTTTACAAAAAGTTTTCCAAGTCTCTGTCAGCGACCAGATGAGCAAATGATAGGTCTAATTACCTAATGTACTTGCATACTTTGGCATTGAATATGTGAATGTAATGTCACCACCACTGAGCCAGCTAAAAACGATAAAAAAAAAAAATCAAGACTGACGCGATTGTTTCCTTTTATACATTTGTTTAAAAGTAAACATAAAACAGCATTCACAACTCATTTTACTTACGTAATGTGACATAATTCTGTAAAACAGGATATTCAGCAATAAAGTGCAGGGCTTCATAGAAAACCTTGATTAAATGTTTTACATTCATCCCAGCAAATATACCTACACGTAGAAAGCAGTATTGTATCTGTGGGTGGGCTCGCCTATCGCAGCCTAAATCAGATGGAATCAGCTCATTTCTGTTTATAGCACACCATCAGTTCACATTGAATCTATTTGTAACATCTGGGCATTCTCTTTGGAACAATCTTTGGAGAACAATGTTTACCAATACATGATTTTGTTATGAACATTTGCTTCAAAACTCAGAAGGTGAGAAGTCTAAATCAGAAGTAAGAAGTCACTTAAAACATAACTCTAAGAGAAAACAGGTTTCAAAACAGACAAATGTGATTTTGGGTTTAGTGGACTAACTCCAAACCTCTGAAAAGTAATTAGCGTCATCTGCTGGTCAAAATGTTCTTCCCACTGACTGTCTCACTTTTCATTTAGCTTCTTGATATTGTGCAGAAACTGTTGTTGAAAGTGTTGTGAAATGCATGAAGAGTGTCATTGTATTGAAAACGGATGATGAAGAAAACAAATCCATTTCAAATGAACATCCAAATGCGTGTTCTTTTGGTAATCTGCTCAGATGATCTTGCAACAATCATACCTGCCCTGAGAGGAAAAACAAAGTAAATTAACTCAGCTTGTTTTCTGTGTATAATTATTGATGGTTGGATGGTTGTGGTTTGCTATTGGTGGATCTTACACTCTAAAAAATAATGTGTTGGCTCAACAACAACAAAAAAAGTTAACGCAACAGTTTGCATCAAATTTTTTTAAGTTATGACAACTTTGAGTGAATTTATGTTCCACAAACAAGCTACATTGAGTTAGAGAAACTTAATAATTTGTAGCATAAACAAAATTTTTAAGTTGATTACTCAAAAAAATTTGTAAAGTTGTAGCCCTGGAACTAATTAATCTTATCTATTTCAGTTCAAATCAATAGCTATCACATGCTAACTTGTTTAACATGTATATTTAGTGAACAAGTAAGAAATTACTTGTCACTGGCATTAACGCAGTCATTGCTATTAGAGTCAATAGTGTTTACCTTCATGTATCTAGTCTTCAGCACAATGGTAACCACAAAAACTTCAACATTACAGAAACTCTTCAAACATAACAGCATTAAACACTAACAGGTCTTTCCCTTCACTAAAAATGTGCAAAGCATGCTGGCAACTAGAAATCCACTGCCTAATTTCTGAAGTTATCAAAACAGTTTCATTATGTTACTACAACTTAATTCTTTAAAAAAGCCAATTAACGCAGAAATTACAGATGATATTAAGTTGATGTAATGATCATTATGTCAACAGAACTCAACAAAATAATGTTTGCAACTTAAAAGGTTTAATTAAAACAATAAATTAGAATTTTTAACTTCCAACCATGCATTTATTTACGTTGTGGTAACAGGTCCACTGAATTACTTTTTAGAGTGCATGTGAGTGACAGGTTGCCCCGCCCTCACGCCAATGAACACGTCATCAGGGAAGAGAAGAGATGTCGCTGTCAGTGGAGCAGAACTTATTTTGATTTAAGATTACGAGGCACATGAATGAATAAAAAAATGATGATGTGCACAGATAAATCATTAATACTGCAATATTTCGTTAAAAAGTAAGAATTGCCAATTTTGATTTCATGGTGACTTTTATGTTTTGGTGATTTATATGAATTTCACGCAGATAGTTCATCACATTAAATATGAATATGTTCCATAATAAAGTCTGACAAAGTGACAAATACTTTAATTTGAACTGCATATCCACAGTTTATTCACTTTCATTCAGACATTTGTGATATTTTTAAGTGCATGCAATGTAAGTGTCCAAATACTTTTTCAGACCACTATATATACACACACTTGCTCTTTCCTCATACACTTAACCCTCAACCTTTCTCTCTTTCTCTGTCTGTCTCTCTCTCCCTCCACTCCGTCTGGCCATGTGGATCCGCCCCTGCTTAATTTTATCATTTCGCCCCTTTCTGAATTTCCTGACTACAAAAGTCTGTCTGACATTTCTCTCTCAGTCTCAGCAGGGGAGCGGGGAATATCTCAAGCCAGCCACGAAAAGGGAAAACGGGGGCCTCATTACTCACCAGGACAGGTCAGTTTGTAAATTCCCAACACCGACTCCTGGAGATTACAATGGGTAGTTTCGGTTTTGAATGCACTGTAAAAGAGGATATAAAGAAAACAGGAGATTGTCAGAAAAAGGAGGTTAAACATGGTGAGAAATGACAAATTGTGATCAAATGCCACTAGAACTACTATAAACTGGAACTGTAGATGTAAACAAATTTTATATTTGAATTGATTTATAACTGTTTTGTATGTGATTTTTTGTGAAAACTGTTCTCGGTTGTTGGAACTAATATTGAAGTAACATCACAGGAATAGAACAGTCCTTGTTTTACTTGCTATTTGGCCTATAAAAATTACTCTGCTGTGGTTTCGTGAAAAATCCTCAGGGTTTGTTTTAACTAGCATTAAACTGCTTCTTACAGTGTGTAGATGTTTTGGTGTTGTGTATGATGACATGAATATGCCTGCTGTATGTCTAACATCTGTGCATATACACAGCCATTTGAGCTTCAGTTTGGATATATTTCAAAGCAAAATCATAAAGGCTAGTTCTCTCTCGTTTTTCCTTTTTTGATTTTTTTGTTTGTTTTGGGCTTTAAAATTGCTAGGAAAGAATTTAAAGCCTTTAGTTTGAATATATAGTTTTTGTACCAAAACGTATATGGTTAATGTGTGTGTGATCATTGCTAAATCTGCACCTTTTTGTTCATGATTTTGTTTGAAACTATTGTTTTGTGCAGGGTGAAGTCTTAATATGAGTCCGTCATTGCTGCTGTGCTGTGTGCTGCTCTGTTTAGCCTGCTGTGTCACGGTACACACACACATTCTTATGGAGGAACAATACAGCTCCAACCAAACAACCATCAGCTTACAAGTCAGTAACCAAACAGATGAACCTCCTGTGCTCATAGTTGGTAAGGCTTCTTTCTCTCACACGCAAGTTCTGAAAATATACAAAACAAATCATCACCATTAATCAAGTATAGTAAATAATTAACTAGAAATGGTCAACACAAACTTCTAGCCAAGTGCTATTTATATATAAAAAAAAAAAAATCACATCAGTAAATTTATCATTCTTCATTTGACACTTTGTTACTAATTTAGAAAGTTAAAACTTCAATGATCTATTTTCAAATTTATTTGTATTTTCTATTATCGAAGGGCTTTCAAAAACACCTAAGAAGAACAAGAAACCGGAAAAGAAACCAAAAAAGGTTTGTAAAGTTACATATTCAATTAAATGTCATATTCATAAACAGTTTTAATACATTTGACCCATACATACTATATAATAATGAGAAGATACAAAGATAAAATATTTCAGTTAGGGTATTTATTTCAGTTCATGGAGATTTAAAATGTTTAAAACTAATATGCTGATAATAAAAAGGTTTAATTACATATTTATGTTAAAAAACAAACAAAATCTTCATCTTTTTATTCAACAGCCTTGCATAAGTAGCCTATTAAAAAAAAAATCTATCTATCTATATTTAATAAAATATTTTAACTATATTTTGAATGTATTGTGTTTAGTAGCATTCTGTGGTGGAAATTAGCCAATACATTTAAACATATTTGGGATAATATGGTCGACTCTTTTGTTTTGCTAAAGGCTAATTTCGTATCTGCCATTTTACACAATTAAATAGGCATACTATTTTCATAAAATATGACAAAACGACATCTTGATATTTACCTGGATTTTCCTTGTTTTCTTCACACATCACACGTCAAGCTCTTCTGTTTGTCTCCTAACCATGTAGGCAACACGAACTTTTGATGAAAGTTTATTTAGAGGTAGGAGTAGCCTAATTGACACCATAACACGTAAATAATTTGTGTTCAAATTTGATGCAAATAATTTTCAAAATAGATAGGCTAGCTGTATAAAATGGGTTCCTGCTTATTTTTATGTTACTTTAAATAATAAAAAAGTGTCCCAAGTTAAATAAGCACATATAAATGTATGTTTTAATTTTATACGTTTCAGAAATTCAGCAACCGAATAAAGAGACCTCCGCCGCCGCCGAACTGTGTCCCGCTCTGGACCAGCTGCAAGACGCCGAACGCGGTGTGCTGCGATCAGTGCGCCTTCTGCCACTGCCGCCTGTTCAAGACCGTCTGCTACTGCCGCATGGGCTACCCGAAGTGCTGAACACTCTCTGACAGGAGCCATCATGATCAGGATGATCATGTGACTGTCCCTATTTTAAAGGCTTGTTTATAAAACACTGTGGGATTAAGACAACTGATTATCCATGCACTCTATCATATAATCATGACCACGATCCGAATTTTCGGAGATTTCCCGGCCTGATATAGCAACAGCTTCGTCAGATGCGCCTGGGAATAAAGGAGAGCTACCTGGGTGATTACCAAAATACTTTAAATTACCTTTTAATTACTTATAAACGTATTTTAAAATGTTTACATTAATGAAAAGTATATTAATGTATGTATGAACACTTTGTGTTGTAAGCACTTTATGGAAAAAATGTCAAATCACCCGTAACCTGTTTGAGCTGCTATAGCCAGTATACAAAAAAAAATCACCACAACAACCACAATTGCTGCGAAATAGGCTAACTTTAGTAGTCGGTGTTTAGCCTACTACAACCGCCACCACTCTCACAAATAAATAAAAGACAGTAAAAATAAAGATATAAATAAATTAAACGACAGATTCAGAGAGCTTATTTAAATAAAATTCCATATTATGTTACAGAAAGCAAAAACAGCTATAGCAATAATAGGGAACTATGTCTGTGTATAATTTGGTGAAGACTTGTTGTAGGCTAATTGTCCTTCTTTAAAGCTAATGGGGATTATTTTTGTTGAAAAGCTAACTAGATGAGTAAATATAGTTCTTGGGTCGATTTTAAACATGACACATTTCTGTACAGTCATGTATTTAACTAGACAATTGTGGATGCAAAGTCTATATCATTATTGATTCAAACAATGAATGTATCAGGGTCGCTATCCGATTTACTCAGTTATAAACTGAGAAGAACGTAGCAGAGTATTGCGCTTATTGTAAAAATTCATAACATTGTAGATTAAAATAATAAAAAAATGAAACTTTTCATTTGTCTATTTTAATTCATGAAATTGCCTTTGCTGGCTTCTTTTTTGACCTGTTGCTAATTATGTGACAATTTGCCCCGGTTTTTTTTTTTTTTTTTTTAGTTTGGAGGATAATACCCCCAAAATATCCTCATTTATAGCCATAAAATAAGCATTAACTTTGTTTAATGTTTATTGTCTGATAGAGAGCGTACTAAGATAGGCCTATATATAATATATAAAACATCACGTTTGAGTAATTTTATATCACGAGATATATATATATATATATATATATATATATCACGATATAGTTATTTTTGCTTTAAATAAGATTTTTATGATAGGCTATCAAAATTTTCCATAACTAGGCCTATCATTAAAATTTCATAATTATCATCAATTTCAATATAATTTAAAAAAATTAATACTAGCCTAAAAAAACTCTCAAGCTTACTGAAGACTAATAAACTGTCATAAAGAAAGAGCAAAGAAAACAAACTAGAACAAAGACTGACGAAATAGACCTACATGAAAAAAACTCCAAGCACTAGAAAATGTATAAAGTAATCAAAGGTATAAAAAACAATGCATAGTCTTTACTGTGTAAATTAAACATACATTTATTCTTATTAAAGTTACAAAAGCAAGCAGTGAAAGATTTTCTCTCTTTTTGTTGTTTTATTAGCATTAATAATGACAGCAGGTAAATTTGGATGCTGTCCTTTTAAGAATGACTGCACCGGTCCATTAACTCGAGCCTTGTCTTTCTCAACTGTACCTTCACTTAAGACATAAATGGCTCTGTTTACTTGCAAATACGTGGTCACTTTGGCACATAGTTATGTGTATTTAACCGTTCAAGCCCAATTAGGCGTCAAAAAGCACTCAGTTCAGTCCTCACGCGCTCTATGAGCAGCGGCTTCATGTCGCGCGTCCCTGAGACGGCGCTGACAAACAGTCTCTCAGAGAGCGCGTGCATATGCTGAAATGAGTTGTCTTTCGCAGCTAATTGCACTTAAACGGTTTAAAACCACTTGTTTTTAAACCGCAATGCTTAAAAACTCATGCAAACTATAAGCTTTCGTGACCGCGCAGCATAGCAAGTTCACGCGACAGAGACGATCGTCCAAAATCTACCAGTTGACAAATTTCTACCGGCTAATCGTGTCTACCAGTATATCGCCCACCCCTACTTATTGTGCTTTATACGCTTTAACATCGAGCACGTCTAATTCGCAATCGCCTTCTGAGAGAGGCAGGTTTCATGCGCGCACTTTGGCAGTGTGCCAGTCAGCACGAGCGCTGCACCGAGTTCCTTTTCAGGATATATTCCGCTTATAACTCTTTTCACATCAAGCACGTCCCGCTCTTTATATTCTCATTCATGCATTTCATCACTCTGAAGTGTCAATAGTGCAATATATTTACATACTACGATATATACGATATAGCAATATCTCTAACGATAGACATTTATTTCGTTGTAACGATATATATCGTCATATCGCACAGCCCTACTTGAGAGGCGTATGGCTGTTTCTCAAGAATCAGCCACTGAGTGATTTCACCGCATATGGTATGTATAGGATTAAGGCAAACCATTTTAAAGTCCTTGTATGGAAACATAAGACAGCAAGACCCCCGTGACAGACTTTAAGATAAAAAAAAAAAAAACCAAAGTAACCAGAATACTTGAAATGAAGAACATAAAACAAAACAAAACAAAAAAAACATTTATCATTATTATTATTATTATAACATTACCTTGGGGTAATTATCTTGGGGAAGCTTACACATAATTATGGGCTGTTTTATAAAGATTTGGGCGAGTACCATTTTTGATCACTTTCTTTTTTTCTCACTGTGAGAAGTGATTTTTTTTTTTTTTTAAATTGTCATTAATATAAAAAAATAATTTACATATATTCTATGTAGCCTCTCATTTAATGAGGTCATAAAAACTACATGCATAAACATAACCATCAAATTGCTGTTTAAATAGTTTGAATTGAAGTACCGCATGGCACACCATGCAAGCATCCCAAAAGTATTTTATGCAAACTATAATGCAACTACTCAAAAGGTCTTGCTTTAAAGACAACTGATTATGCAAAGCAAGATCAAAGCATAAGGACACCAGTTCCAAACACCCTCAATAATTATCGGTCCAACAGGTAATAAAACACACATTCAAACACACACACAGGGTGACACTAAAGGCTCCAGACGCCACAGCTGGTTCACATTGAAAGCGGGCGAGAGAGGAAAAAGAAAAAACTCAAAAAGATAGGCCTTTGTTATGTCTCTCAGGGGACACTTCCCAGGCATTTTAGGGGTCTAGTACATCTAATGGCCTACAGACCATTGCTTTACCCCACAAGTGCTAACTACACCATTTTACAGTTCCCAACTAATAAGGGCCAAATTAGATTGAAGCCAGGTGTCTGTTGGCAGCCTGAGTAACTAAGGCATTGCTTATCTACAGAATAAACCAGTCTGGGCTCATTAGGCCCGGTACTGACAGCGGATCTGCCATTTTTCATGGCTCCTCCTACTGCGTACTGTGGCCTCGTTTCACTTCGGAGAATTGTCATTGTCACAGGTCTGTCAGTGAATGCCTAGCATGAGTTTTTATCGAGAAATTGTTACTGGACAAGTGGAACGGTTTTCATTTCATATGTTTTGGCTTGTGATATTCATTTTATTTTATGTGGAATGTCATAACTGATGTGAAGATTCTTGAAATAGCTTCACAATGTTCTGTTTAACATCAGAATGGAGATACTCCATTGCTGGAAAACTCGTTACAAGAAATGTAACCGAAAGTCCTACTGCAACAAGTATTTCCACGCATATGTGAGAAGGTTAGATTTGAAGGGATATTTCACCCCAAAATGAAAATGCTGTCATCATTTTCTCGTTCCAAATCTGTAGGACTTCCTTTCTTCAGTGAAACACAGGTATTTAAATATCAATGGGGTCCAAACAACATTGATTTTTGTGTTCCAGTGAAGAAAGCAAGTCATGCAGGTTTGGAATGACATGAGGGTACATAAATGATGACAGACTTTTTTGGGATAACTGTCCTTTTAAGATGACATTCACACAGTATTTTTGTTAAACAGCCACAAGAATGACTTTAGGTTGCCAAGATGAACTAAAATAACATTTCAACAAACCACATAATTCTGACATTATTTTACCTCAGTTATGAAAGAAAAGAAAAATGAGAAGGGAAAAAGGTTATATTCAACCCAAACCCTAATTTCCTATAAACGATCAATTATAGCAATTATGTTGTCTACTTTCTTTCAATTTTTAAAATGAATTCTGAACTAAAAGTGAGCAGTGTTTTATTCCCATGCAAAACCAGGCTGTTGCAAATGTCTTTATTATGTTGTCACGTGGTTACCAGTGTTATTTTAGTGTTTATATATATATATATATATATAGTTTTAATTTAATCTATTATTATTAGTTTTAGTCATTTATACTTCAACAAAACATTTTATTTCAGATAGTTTCCAAGGAAACACTTATGATTTTATTTATTTTAAATTGTCATCTAATAGTTACATTTTATTTTAGCTTTAATTCAATTAACAAAATCGACAACATTGGCGGTTTCTGGAGTGTTCTCTCTGTGGTTATGGCATTGGTAAGTGGTTGCTCGCTCGTCCCAGAGTCAAAAAGAACCAGCCAAGTCTCTGTAAGATCCCAAGAATGAGCCAGTATAAATATTTTTGTCCATTTTATCATTTATCATATTCCTTTGAGGAATATTTCATCTATATAAAAAGACAATTTACATGCTTAAGTTTAATACGTGGGCTTTGGTGTTCGTTCAGATCCCCAAGCACATATATGAGCAAGAGCAATATTTATTTTAGGGGTGTGATTCGTCACTGGTCTCACGATTCAGTTCGATTATGATTTAGAACTAATAAACACTAGTAAATACTAAAAGCGCATGAAACTGTCAAGTAGCGTACTTGAGCTCTCGCGCACACGCACGCACATGCGCGCGCTCTCTCTCTCTCTCTCTCTCTCTCACACACACACACACATATACACCTGTGGGCTGCGTCCGAAAATCTAGGTAGCTGACTTGTTGCCTCATCAAGCAATGACTTGTAAGGCAGCGTCTGTGCATGAAGGAACCTCATGAAACGGATTTCTGAGGCAGCGTAACAGTTTATTGATCTACAGCAATATAGAACGAGCTTTGGTGAGAACTAAACAAATATTTAATTACTACAGCAGTAATTTCTTGCTAGAAATGACATCAAAAGTGGAAATGTTGGTCAAAATGTACATTTACTCACAAACTGGCCATCAAACGCAACTTTCGGACGCCATCTTTATTTGTCTAGCTCAACTGTCACAGAATGGAAAGCACAGGATTGTGGGATATCAAAGGCAGCGAAGGATGCATCTATGCTGCCTTCAAAAAACGATCAGATGAAGGTATCAAGCTCAAGCCCTTGCCCCTTTTGTCTCGAAACGTAATGTGCCCCTCTTATTATAAATATTATAATAAATAACAATACGCTTATATACCACTGCCGATACAAAAAATATATTTAAAAAAAATATTTTTTGTGGAAGCGGAGCGGTAGGCGGAGTTTCTTCGCAGCGCTACGCAGCAGTTCGCCGCGAGTCTTCAAACTACACGAGCAGCAGGTAAGAACATTTACATTTATCCTACATGCTACTGTAAAGGTTGCGGCAGCATGCGAGTTATGCTTAGTCAAATTTAGCCGCATTCTTAAAATGTCATTCAATTTGTTTTTATCCAAGGCCATTGTACGTCCTCGTGTTATTAGTTTGGGGAAATTCATCGAGTGAAATGAAATCTAAGTCCATGTCCAACTATCTTTGATTTCATGGTAACGCTTTACATGAAGGTCTGAAATTAATATTAACTAAGACTAAAAAATGCTGTATAAGTGCAGTTCATTATTAGCTTCATGTAGTTAACTTATGAAACCTTATTGTAACCTTACCGATTTCATGATAGCTAACACTTTCATACATATAATACAGAGGCTACATAAAGTTTACAACATCAAAACTGAACATGAAGTGCTCAGTTAACTTCTTGATTTTCACTGTTTTGTTTGGTAAAGTAAAACATATTTAGTAATATTTTCATAATTTCCCTATTTTCGTTTGATGTGTTATGCATTCTATTTGTCTTTTCATAGAATGACAAGGAAAGAAAGGATAAAAAGAAAAAAGAAAAAACAACAAAAGGAACTCTGATGCAGCCAAATGAAGCATCCCTCTCACAAATTGTCTGAGAAGAGAGAATAAAGATGCAGGTACTGTTTCAATTACATTGTTTAATAAGCCATTAAACTTGTATTACGGTCCTAAAAATAGTTAAAACTTAAGGACAATAACAAGTGTTTATTAAAGAAATAATTTGCCCAAATTGATAATTTATTCACCCAGTTCCAAACCCGTATGACTTTCTTTTGTGGAATATTTTTAAGAACGGTTTTATCCAAATATTGAAAGCCAGTCAGAAACAAAATTGAGTCCTCTTTTCTGTTCATTATAGTACAAAATAATAATAATAATAATAATAATAATAATAATAAAAGAAACAATCTTTATTTTGAGGCGAACTATCCCTGAGATATAAAATTAATAATAATATATAGTAATATAAAAATATAAATTTGTTTTTTGTAGAGAGTTGCAGTTCAGATAAGGAAAGTATTGAAGAGATTCAAGGGAAAGCAGTTGAGACGAGAGAAAGATGAAGGAGAGGTTAGAGCCAGTGAGGAGGAGGAAGAGATGAAAAGGGAGGTACAGGTGATTTATTTCATAAATAATTGCATTTAAATTCTGGAAAAAAAAACAAAAAAACATTTGGTTGTTATTTGATGTAATTTTTTTTTTTTTTTAGTGCCCTTTTTGGTCCATCCGCCCCTGAGGAGGTCTATGCATGCCACTGCACACACACACACACGCTGTACATTTTGAAATAGTGGGTGCATTTTTTATTACTCGCTTGTGTTTCATGGTTTCGCCTCCCTCCGCCATTTTACGCTAGCACATATGCGACGAATGACGTCAGAGGAACGTCAGCAGCAGAATCGTCCACATTGCGATACATCGTAGAAACGATTCATTTCAACACCCCTAATTGATTAATTACCAATTTTTATGCATCTCACCAGTTGATAATTAGAGTCTCCTAACGCTGTGCTGAAATAAAGGATTAACAAGTAAACAAGGCAGGTTACAGTCAAACACCACGTTTATTTCATCAGGTCTTCATGAGTGGATGTAATGAAACAGGACAAGCTACCCAGACCCACTCAAACTCACAGCCTGCTAACAGAGCACCCCCCACCCGCCCCATAGTTTATTATTTTAACAGGTTTTCAGAAGTATGCATGACCAAAAGGCCGAGCCTCACTCAATTCGTAGATACCTGACAAACTGGAATCACTTCAGAGTAAGAACCAAAACGTACCAGCATATTCATTTACTGAGGGGCATCAAATAACTGACCTAAGGGAAGAATTTTGTGTTTTGTTTTTTAATATAACCGTATAATAAAGCAAGGAATGCAAACAAGACAGTGACAATGTGTTCACAAGTTAGCATTGCACTTGATATCAAAGCAAAAAGGGGTTGGTAAGAGCTCGCAGGCACTCACGATGAGAGTGAGAGACACGATTAAGCACTATTGCAGCCGCAAAGGTAAGTGGCACAACCGCCAATGATCGTGTAGTCCGTCCCCATCCACAGCTGAAGCTGTGATTGGTCAAAGCTACTTAGTAGCGGTAGTGGTCCGGTTTGAATGGACCGTCTGAGGGCAGACCCAAATATTTGGCTTGCTTCTCTGTCAGTTTGGTCAGTTTGACGCCAAGCTTGTCCAAGTGTGCAGCAGCTACCTCCTCATCCAGCTACACACGTACAAAAGACATAGTGAGGAATATGTACATCTCATATATTCATGTATCCCTGATACAAATATCATCTGATAAGCTTCTCGGCTTGTGTTTTAAGCAAGCTTTTCAACCCTTTTACACACTTAAAATCTGGATATTCATGGATAATGTGCATACTAACAGACAATATGACTACAGCAGCTGTATTTTCTACATGAAGATACTGTACCTTCTTTGGCAGGAAGTATACACCCAGTGGGTATTTGCTGGTGTTAGTCCACAGCTCAATCTGGGCAAGGACCTGGTTGGTGAACGAGTTGCTCATCACAAAGCTCGGATGGCCCATGGCACAGCCCAGGTTCACCAGACGCCCCTCGGCCAAAACAATGATGTGACGGCCATTTTTCATGCGGTAGCGGTCAACCTGTATAAAAGGGGAGAATCAGTCAAAGCTGGAATTTGGTGTTTGGTGATGTCTGCGGGAAAAACAAACACCGAACTGTTATTTAGATGCTAAATAGGGTCAGTTTTGAATTCATGTTTTTTTGAATATTTAAAATCTTTCTACTGTTTTAGCAAGACTAATTTTAAGCCTATTTTAAGCATGGGTTCATGATGGACCAGCATGTTTTTTTCTAATAAATAAAATTAAAATAAATAAAATAATGATTTAAAAAGAGCAATAATTAAATTAAATTACAGTACCTGCTGAAAGCCGGCTGCTTTAAAACGCTTCTGTGAGTGTTTGTTTAAAAACCGCTCTGTGAAGAATGTCATATATATATATATATATATATATATATATATATATATATAAAATGACATAGCGGTATAATATACCACCAAAGACCATTTTTGACCCAGGGAAAACCCTGTTTACCTTATTATTTAATATTAATAATTAAAATTATCAAAGAAAAATTAGGTTAAATTTCTGATTAAAAACAACAAAAATGCCATGCATTACTGTTCCCCTCGTCAGTGCAGTCTTGAGTGGCAGCCACCAAATATTAATCCTGTACCTGAGGTTTGATGTTGATTTTCTCCGCTGCATGTTCATTGAGCCACTTCATGTCGATCTCGCAGTCAAAGTGTCCTATGTTGCAGACGATGGAGTCATCCTTCATTTGCTCAAAGTGTCTGTGGGAAAAATAACCCCACATATGAACACATAATGTTTACACTACCTGACTGAATGAATGACAAAGATAAACAACATTTCTAGTCAAGGCACCATTTCAAACACCTCTTGGCACAACAATATCAATACTCAATATCACTTATATCAGTACAATCTAGAACGATGGTCAGCCATGTGGTACCAACAGGAGGGAACATTAAATAAATTAGCAATGTTTGCCTTGGCATTTCAAACAAACCACTAACCGTAAAATTAAACTTGACAAGTACAGTGCTCAGTGTAAATGAGTACACCCCCTTTGATAAGTAACATTTTAAACAATCTCTCAATGAACACAAAAACTATTTCCAAAATGTTGACAAGACTAAGTTTTATCTAACATCTGTTTAACTTATAACATGAAAGTAAGGTTAATAATATAACTTGGAGAACAAAATGTTCAGTTTTACTCAAATTAGGGTGATGCAAAAATGACTACTACAAAACAAAAACTACTACATCTAGAACTTTGTATGGCCTCCATGATTTTTAATGACAGCACCAAGTCTTCTAGGCATGGAATGAACAAGTTGGGGACATTTTGCAACATCTATCTTTTTCCATTCTTCAAGAATGACCTCTTTTAGAGACTGGATGCTGGATGGAGAGTGATGCTCAACTTGTCTCTTCAGAATTCCCATTAGGTGTTCGATTAGGTTCAGATCAGGATCACTGAATCACTTTCACCCTGTTCTTCTTCAGAAATCCAACATTGGCCTTAGATGTGTGTTTAGGATCATTGTCATGTTGGAAAAGTGCGCGACGACCAAGGGCACGGAGTGATGGTAGCATCTTCTCTTTCAGTATAGAGCAGTACATCTGTGAATTCACGATGCCATCAATGAAATGCAGCTCCCCGACACCAGCAGCACTCATGCAGCCCCACATAAGGACACTCCACCACCATGTTTCTCTGTAGGCACCATGCATTTTTCTTTGTATTCCTCACCTTTGCGAAGCCATACAGTTTGAAGCCATCAGTTCCAAAAACATTCATCTTGGTCTCACTCCAGAGTATAGAGTCCCAGTAGTCTTCATCTTTGTCAGCATGGGCCCTGGCAAACTCTAGGCAGGCTTTTTTGTGCCATGGCATTCCTCTATTCCTCTACAGTGTACGCCGTATTGTGTCACGGGAAATAGTCACCCCAGTTTGGCTTTCTACTTCTTTAGATAACTGCAGTGAACCTGCATGCCGATTTTCTTCAACCCTTCTCATCAGAAGACGCTCCTGTCGAGGTGTTAACTTCCGTGGCCGACCTGGACGTCTCTGTGAGATGGTTTCAGTTCCATCTTTTTAAAATTTTTGTACCACTTTTGCTACAGTATTCTGACTGACAAGTAAAGCTTTGCTGTAGCCTTCACCTTTCTGGTGTAAAGAAATTATTTTCTTTCTCAGGTCTCGTGACATTTCTCTTCCATGTGGTGCCAGTGCTGACAGCATGAAATGGGAAGGGGTTTTAACACCTTTTTATAGTCAACTGTCTGCTGGACACCTGTGTAATGAATAATTACACTCACCTGTGGTTGAATTCTTATTAAATTAGACATTTGTCGTCTAAAATTTAGCTTTGCTCCAGAGACTTTCAGTGGGGTGTACTCATTTTTGCATCACCCTAATTTAAGTTATATTATTAAACTTACTTTCATGTTATAAGTTAAACAGATGTTATATAAAACGTAGTCTTGTCAACATTTTTAATTGTTTTTGTGTTTGAGATATTGTTTAAAATGTTACTTTTCAAAGGGGGTGTACTCATTTACGCCGAGACTGTAACTTATCCTGCACCGTTTATTCTACAGCCATGAATAAGGAAAGGTGGGCAATTGCGTTTCCAGGCAATCAGGCTGAAGTAAAAATGTAGGTTCAAAATATTTCACCGCAATTGCATTTTTCTCTCATAATCCATTCACCTGGATTGCATTTGCTTAACTGGTGCCAGACAAACATTCGCAGATTGCCAACCTTTAAACATGTCCCATCAGCTCTGAAAACTTCCAGAGAATCTAAGACACAGTTCTCACATCTGTAGATAATACCAAACAGCAGCTGTGCTTTACTGGCCCCTGCGTGTACTCATCCCTGCCATTTATCACAGAGGCCCACACCCCATCAGAACCCACCAGCTCACCTCCACTTTTAAACATCAGATAAGCACAAAATAATACAGCGCATACGCGCATGAATCTGAGGCACGCACTACATAATGTAGCCAGATCTCACGCTGTGCGCGTTTGATCGCAGGCCCGGGGGTCCTTTCAACGCACATGAATCTCTCTGCCTGTTACACGCAGAAGCCCATTTCACCATGTTGAAAGGATTCATTGTTGACTAACTTTCATGCTGTGCTGGATGACATCCTTATATACAGTTGGCGTAGACTGTGAGAATTCAATAAATATTTTTAGCAAGGTGTCCAACAAATCAGGCTGTACTTGTGATGTAAATAAATATAAATACACTACCATTCAAAATTTTTTTTTTTTTTTTAAAGAAATTAATAATTTTATTCAGCAAGGACGCATTAACTAATCATAAGTGACATTAAAGACATTTATAAACAGTAAAGACAGTTTTCAACACTGATCATAAGAAAACGTTTCTTGAGCAGCAAATTATCATATTAGAATGATTTCTGAGGGATCATGTGACACTGAAGACTGGAGTAATGATGCTGAAAATTTAGCTTTGCATCAGAAGAATAAATTACACTTTAAAATGTATTCAAATAAAAAAAAAAAGTTATTTTAAATTGTAAATATATTTGACAATATTACTGTTTCTACTGTATTTATATCAAAGCAGCGACTTCTTTCAAAAAAAAAAAAAAAAAAATCATACAGACTACAAACTTTTGAACAGTTGTGTAAATATTTGTAGGTTGGTCAATGAGGGGAAAAAACAACTTGATTTTATCCATCTAGAAAGCAGGCATTTCATACAAGAAATGGAGCCAGAACTACAGTAAACAATGAGTGTTCGCATAAACAGCTAATTGGCTATTAGCTAACATCCAACAACCAGGCTGTGACATCAGAAGAAAAAGGAAGTTGTTTCAGAGTTATTACATTTTGACTCAAAGGGTTAGTTTGCCCAAAAATGAAATTTCTGTCATTAATTACTTACCCTCATGTCGTTCCACACCCATAAGACCTTCGTTCATCTTCGGAACACAAATGAAGATATTTTTGATAAAATCTGATGGCTCAGTGAGGCCTCCATTCCCAGCAAGATAATTAACACTTTCAGATGCCCAGAAAGCTACAAAAGGCATATTTAAAATAGTTCATGTGACTACAGTGGTTTAACATTAATGTTTTGAAGCGATGTGAATATTTTTTGTGTGCCAGTCATGTGATTTCAGCAAACAAAGCTTCTTTACGTCATAAGTGTTTCGAATTTCAATGGTTCACCACAGGGGGACATGACTTTGGCAGTTTGATACGCGCTCCGAACCACTGATTCAAAACAAAAGATTCGTAAAGCTTCGAAGCTTCGTGAAGCAGTGTTTTGAAATTGCCCATCACTAGATATTGTTGAATAAAGTCGTTATTCAGAAATTATTCTCGTCACTTCATAACATTAAGGTTGAACCACTGTAGTCACATGAACTGTTTTAAATATGTCTTTAGTAGCTTTCTGGGCATCTGAAAGTGTTAATTATCTTGCTGTCAATGGAGGCCTCACTGAGCCATCGGATTTTATCAAAAATATCTTAATGTGTGTTCCAAAGATGAACAAAGGTCTTACGGGTGTGGAACGACATGAGGGTGAGTAATTAATGACTGAATTTTCATTTTTAGGTGAACTAACCCTTGAAGATTACAAAGACAATGTTTCCTGTGAAATAACATACATAGGTTATTTGTCCACAGTAAACCACAATTTTTGCAAGTCCACAGTATGTTTAAGACATTGATGTTGCTAGGTCGGTAAAATTCATTTGATTGGGTAATTACCTGTTGTTCAATAAATTTTTGATTTATTGCGGTTAAAAAGAAAAAAAAAAAAAAAATCAAAAATGATCTCATTGGGAAAAAGGCTGCTGAAATTGATATAAGAAATGTTCTTTAAATATTGTCCATTTGATCCATCTTAAAATGACTAAGCATCATTACGAAACTGGAATTGGAATCAGAAACAGAATTTTCTCAGTTCTCGAGGGGACGCACATACTGCTAAAATGCTGTACAGCACACACTCTAACTTGACATCTGTTAGTTGGTGTATGTTTGATTAATGTTGTACAAACCTGCCAAGGAGGATGTCCTCACAGCCAGTGGTGGTTACAAAGATGTTTCCTTCTTTACATGCCTCATCCATGGTGGTCACCTCATAGCCTGTGGAAGGAGAGGCGATCAGGCAGCCAATAAAAATATTCTATTCTGAAATAAGAAATAAACTATTCTGAAACTAGCCTGACATGCGGTTACAGCAACCTTCAAAATACAGTTTTAATACATGCATGCTTTAAAAATAAAGTTGGTTCATGATAGGTTCTTTGACTCCTATATGGAAAATTATGGTACGTTTCTTAAATCTAGTGAAACAGTAGTGGTCGACCAATATTGATTTTTTTTTTTTTTTTTTTTTGTTTATGGGCAATGCTGATATCTTAGAGAGCAGGGTGGCCGATATACTTATAATTTATATTTATTTTACTTACTATTTAATACATTAGAAATAAATAATGTTTTTAGGATTCACACATTTACTATATTATGTATTATATTACATGCACAATAGTCATACATGACACATTGGACAAATAAAATGCATAAATTGTTTATTTTGGTCTCTTACCAAATTCTGATATATTTTAACTTTTAAAACAACCTATTAGCACTTTTTTTTCCCAGACTTGGAGGGATATTGAGCGCCTTACCCAGTCTTAACAAATCTAAAATAACAATAATATTAATATATTTTTTCAAAATTGTTAAGCTATTAGATTGCTTGCTAGGCTAGCCTAACGTTGTACTATCTAGCTTTAATAACATGATCACTCAGGGTGGGCAATATAACCAAAATCTTATAAGCAAACCACAGAATAAACAAATACTTGCCTAATAGATGTAAAAAAATAAAAAAAAAGTTCTTAAGTAATTAAGTAAACAGTCGGTAATAAAATATTAACAAAGAAAATAAAGCGTGTTGACAGACAGCAGGCACATGCATAGAAATCTGCAGCCAGTCTGACGTCAGTCGGTATGTCAGTACCAAACCGAGTTCTGTGATGCAATTTTAATAAGTTGTTTTTGTACTTTTTATGCTGTTATTCATCCATGTTTCTTAATCGCTTGGCCCGGTCCTTGAAACTTATGAGACGGCAGGTGAGAAAGGTTCGCTTTTGCTATATTTCACACACTGGCATCTGTATCTTCCTGAAAATAATGCATTACAACTTAATTAAATTAGGAATAATTGAATTAGCTAACTATAATTTTTTTTGAGACCTTGTTTTTGTGATTATTTTGCGGTGAAATGACAAATTTTGGCAAAATCTCAAAAAATGCAACATTTTATTGACCTTGCATTGTATTCAGCAATTGCAGAATCCCAAAACGGGACTGACTATTTGCAATTCCATTTGGTGCAACTAAAGTTGTTCACCTTTCACTACATAACAAAAAAAGAGCCTAAAACACAGACAAAAATTATTGTCAGTTTTGATACAAACTATTTGAAGTAAGGTGTTAGTCCCTTAATTGGACTAACATTTTAGTCCCTTGGGGTCAGATTGACCCCAAACTTTTACAGAGCGATTGCATAAGGAAAATACATTTTTTTATATGATAAACTATATATCATTTTTTTATTTACTTCTCAACTATGCATTTATGCTATGTTTTTGTGGATATTTTGTAGTTTTTTTTTTTTTACCTATTTACTGCACAATTACTTAACCATGCCATAAATTGGCTTATGAAAATTTGATTTTTAATGAAAAAAATCACTTTAATGATGAACTTAATTAAATCTAAATTGTATTTGGACATTGCTCTATGTGTTAGGGATAGAATACTACCATCTACAGGTTTGTGGAAAAACTTTAGGAATTATAGTTAAAGAAAGAAAGTGCAATGACCACATATATCCAATAGAGGTCAATAGGGACTCATTTCATTTTCACTTCATTTTTCTTGATGCTTCAACTTCTCACAACTTTATGATATATTTTGTGAACATGCTTGTTCCATGTTGCCTTTGTGCTCTAATATTAGTCCTTCATTTATGTATGGACATTTTTCAGATTTATGCCAGTTTTGATGATTTTATTTGACTTTAATTTCTATAAAAATGTTCTCTGTTGCAGTCACACACGTGTTTGTGTGTGTGCTTGCGTATGAGATAGAAAGTTTGTTCCACTTTGTGTTTATGGTCTAGGACCAGACCTTTATTTAAATGTAGAAATTTTCTGATTTATACTGGATTTTTTTTTTTTTTGACAAATGAAATGGAAAAAAAACAAAAAAAAAAAGTTTTTTTAATTTTCCCATTCTTTTTCAATGTGGGGTCAATCTGACCCCGAGGACCTTTAACTGTGATTTTTTTTTTTTTTTACACACCTTTAAAACAACCAAATCAAGCCCAGATTTTTTGTGCATGTTTAGATAGAATATTCTCACGCCCCTGAGATGAAGGGAACACTTTAAAAACGAAGGAAACTGTCAGCGGGGTCAGATTGACCCCAGGGACCCATTAAGGGTTAAATAGGAAGGAAAGGAACCATAAAAACCATACCCTCCATAGCTGCCTGCAGAGCGTTGATGGGATCAATCTCTGTGACAATGACTCTGGCACCGAACCCTCGTAGGGCCTGAACACAGCCCTTACCGACGTCACCGTACCCAGCCACCACTGCCACCTTACCGGCAATCATCACATCTGTGGCCCGCTTGATGCCATCAATCAAAGACTCACGGCAGCCATACAGGTTGTCAAACTTACTCTAAAAGGGGAAAGGGGGAAGTCATTCCCAAATAACTGTCATAATATTATAACAATGCCCAAAGTACTCACATTTGTGTGAACAGAACAAAACAAAATATAAAAAAAAAACTCGGGAAATAACAGGATAACACCATGTACTATTATTATTATATTGTGGTAATAAAAGGTTACCTTAGTGACAGAGTCATTGACATTGATGGCAGTAACTTTAAGTTCTCCCTTCTTCAACATCTTGTAGAGGTTGTGAACTCCTGTTGTGGTCTCCTCAGAGATGCCCTTGATTCCTGAGAGATTACCCAGAAAGAAACATTTTGTAAATGTTAAAGACCCGGAATATCAAACTCAGTGCATCTGTTTGGAAGGAATGTTGAATTTACCAGGTGGCCGATAAATTTTATTTTTGTGTAGGTTAGCTTGACCTCCACTGGTGTAACTGATGTAACCAAATCAAATCCAAGACATACTTAAGGAAAGATTAGTGACTGTCACACACATTCTGACAACTTTAGCCTCAGTGGAAAATGTACTATAGCTCAGAAGTCAAAAGTATTACCATAACTCTGTGTGGAAACATTTTGGGCATTAAGCCACCTGAAACTAAAATACAAGGAGCAAAATCACTGCAGGTCTTAATTTTTTTTGTGCCGTTTTAGAAAGATACTAGCTATTATTTGAGTATGTTAGATGCTGCTAGAGACACAATGACCTGCATGGCGCATATGCATTGAAAAACATTAATTAACATGAATTAATTAACAGTCTTCAGTGTCACATGATTCTTCAGAAACATTTCTTCTCATTATCAATGTTGAAAAACAGCTGTGTTGCTTAATATTTTAGTGGGTTTTTTTACAGGACCCTTTGATGAACAAAGTTTAATAAACTTTAAACATAAAGTTTAATAAATTTATTTGAAATATAAATCTTTTGTGGATATATCTTTACGGTCACTTTAGTTTCATTTACTTTTGATCAGTTTAATGCATCCTTGCTGATTTTGAACAGCAGTATAAGTAAAAAAGATAACAATGACACAGGCCTTTATTTGATAGAGGTATGCAACATTTGGCATTAATTTAATATCCAATGCTATTCAAAGTTCACTAACTGGGGGAATCAGAGCGACCTAGTTTTAAAAAAAAAAAAAAAAAATTTTTTTTAAAAGCATTAAAACGAGAGCTGACCTTTGTGTTACCAGCCCAGATGCTTAACCCTACTAAAGGGCAGAGGTCAAATAGAGTAGCCTCATAAATTTGACATTTATAGAGTAAAACTAACACCACATCATCTCCACTCTATGTCAATAAAACAATAGATACTATAGGGAACTTCCCCTTCTTTCTCTTTTTTTACATCATGCCAGCTTCTATGGCTATATTCAGAGAGAGGTTTAGTTTTAGTCTTCAAAATAAATAAACAGAATAAAACAATTTTCAACAAGGGTAGAAGTGTTACAGTCCAGTAAAATATGTTTAATGGACAGTGGATTCAGGAAAGATGGTCACATTGGATAGTTTTCTGAACTTCCCCTTCCCCAAGTATCCTAATGTATGCTTTTCATATTTGTGACTGCACCTAGTGATGATTTCTTTCTTTGCTAGGTTGAGAATGGAATGGCTTGATCATGGTTTAGCCTACCATCTAGTGGCCATAAAATAGCAGTACAGTGCAACTGAGTGATAAGCATAAGTAGGCCATAAGTAATGGAAATCCACACTGAGCACGTTTACATGCACACCAGTAAGCTGATAACTCACAAATATCAGCTTATTGAAATAACCAGTTTTCCCCATTTACACACAAACCAGTAAACTGACAACGCAAGTAAACTGCGTTTAAATTACTTTTTATTAATAAATTGGGTTATTTCCCTGTACTGACGTCAAAAATAATCATTTGCGTATCTGACTCAGTATTCCATATGTTATTTCAGTTGTGATGTTAAATAAAGCTTGCAACGTGTCAGCGAGAACCTTATGGCTCATATATTATTCTCTCATGCAGTTACAGATGCAGCGTTTTGACTGAACCACTTCTGCTGCTCGAGAGATGATGAGAACACATTTTTTACAATTTTCTGAGTCTTGAAAGATTCTGCATTTGTGATATTTCTTTCTTCCTTTCCTGCAAAGTGCTCGCTCTGTCTGGATTTATTTAAATTTGCACTAAGAATGGGTTTCTGTCACGCATCACACATACGCACTTCAATAAGCCGACAGAAAGCAGGTTAATGCGTTTCAATGCCGTGCAAAATCGGGGTAAGAGGCAAAAAACTACCTGTTCTGACCAGTTTATGCTTAAGCCGTTTATGACCTTACTCCGATAAAAGAAAACGGGTTACCGCGTTTACATGACCACATTCGTTGTCGGCTTATTAAGCATAATCGGCTTAAGAACGTGCATGTAAACGCACTTGATATAGTAATTTGGGCAATAAAGTACTATATGAGTAGTCTAAATGACTCCTCCTGACTTCTGGCTGTTCAAGATGAGGGCGAGTAGATGATGACAGAACAAAAAGCAGACTATATTATACCTGCAAGCAGTTTGGGGTATTTCTGGTGCACCAGGTTGGTCAGGTCTCCACCGTCGTCCAGGATCATGTTAAGAGGCTGACCGTCCTTGAAGTAGATGGTCTGCTCTATGCACCACACATACTCTTCATCAGTCTCTCCCTTCCAGGCATACACTGCAACAAAGCATAAACAATACATTAGACAACAAGATATGCATCAGAATTGTGTCTGGCTGCTATGGATACTTACAAGAAAGAACTGGTCACTGGATTTGCTAAGTTTGTGATTGAGAACAAGATTGAATATACAGGTGCACTCAAAGTTACATCTAATTTCAAGTTTTCCTGCCACTTATCATCACAAACAAAAATAAATGATTTGCCATTTTACATGAATAAATGTAATAAATGTTACATGTCGAACAGAGGTTTTTTACTGTGCAAGTAAGTGGTTCTTTGCCAGAATAAGGTGCAAAGTGGAGAGATCGCTGTCAGTAGCTATAAATCTGCTCATTCCAGAACCACAACAAGCTCTAATTATGTTCGATAGTTTTAATGTGGCATTATATTCTAGCTGGAATAATAATTAGTTGAGAAATGCACTGTAAATGAGACTGACTGTTAACCATCAACTACTGTAAACTGCAATTTAGATTTAAAAAAAAAAAAAAAAAAAAAAAGACAAAACATGCTTGAGACATGCTCAAAGGTCTTAACTAGTATTCATCGGCTCATAGTTCCACAACATAGTGAACTAGTAGGCAGTATTTTAATGCATCAGTCAAGCACCTGACACGAGAGCAGTTGCAAAAGGTTGTCAGCGTATTTATGCTGCCTACTAAAATACCTTCTTAAGGCTTGCATTTAGGCTTATCCTTTGTGGAGAAGGCAATCTCGTAATGCACTGTGATCAGTGGGAAAAAATCCATCCAAGATAGCAGACTAAGAGAGAAATGTTGATAAATCTTTAGAATTCATTCTATATTTAAAAGCAGTGCTAAGCTACTTAATCTAACTAAAAACAGACTATTTCACTCAATATGCAATAATAATTTTATGCTTATTGGAGTATTGAAGTTGCTGCCTAAGAAAAGACTTAAAGGGCTAGTTCACACAAAAATGAAAACTGTCATCATTTACTCACCTCATGGCATTTTTTTAATTAAATCTGAGCGATTTCTGTGTTCATTTGTGTTTCGAAGATAAAGTCTTATGGGTTTGGAATGACATGAGGGTGAGTAAATAATGACAATATTCATTTTTGGGTGAACCAACTCTTTAAAAAGGCATTTAGCATGAGAAACTGGAAAAGCATGAGCTAAAAATCTGTTTGATGTTGTTAAACAGACATTTTGTAGTCTTTTATAAAAAGTTTGCCATCTTTCGCCCTAAAAATCATTCAGCTTGAATCCCTTTCAAGGTTTCAGTGCTTAAAAACGGCTTTGGAACAGTCTTGTCAAATGACAGCTGTAATTATAAAGTTGATAAAGCTGTCTTTGCCTGCCCGCTTTTGTATGTTAGTCCTTCAAAAAATGTTGTGTCAAATCTAATGATTAAACTCATTTGTGCTGATTCTAGGTTTTACTCTGCTATGGAGCACATGCTTTAAGCTGGATGTGCCTCTAAACCCTGTGTTCCTCTTATCTACATTTGATTACGCAGCTTTAGAGCAAACAGTCAGCAGGATTACACCAGAGCCGTGGTTATGGAACAGACCGACAGTGCAGCACACAAACACGTTACCTGGAACGCCAGTTTTAGCAATGGCTGCCGCTGCGTGATCCTGGGTAGAGAAGATGTTACAGCTGGACCACTGGACCTGCAGCAGACAGAGATCAAGAAGGAATGAGATCATGTGATTTGGACAGACTAGTTGTACAGACATAGTTTCATAACTTTCATTTTTGATAAAGTATGGCCTTGGGCTGGGAAATTCCAGTTTGACAAAGGAAATAAGGGAGGGATGCATTTCAGTCAAACTGCAAGAAAAATGGGTAAAAAAAAAAACTGTACTGTCCCCTTCCACAACAAAGTACTATGGAAATGTGATTGAATCATATATTAATAATATGAAACAACATATTTCTATACCATGGTACTTACATTTCAAAGAATACCATGGTACAATACTGGGGTTGGTCAGATTATTTAATGTTCTTGAATATATTTTGAAAATGTAATTTATTCTTGCGATGGTTAAGATGAATTTTCAGCATCATTACTCCAGTCTTCAGTGTCACATGATCCTTCAGAAATCATTCTGATATGATGCTTAAGAAACATTTCCTATTATTATCAATGTTGTAAACAGTTGTGCTGCTTAATATTTCTGTGGAAAAAATTCTTTGATGAATAGAAAGTTCAAAAGAGCAGCATTTATTTGAAATATAAATCTTTTGCAACATTATAAATGTCTTTACTGTCACTTCTAAATTTAATGCATCCTTGCTGAATAAAAGTATTAATTTCTTTTGGAAAAAGGATTCTGTCAGCTGTTGATAATTGAATGAAAATTTTAAGAATGTTAATTTAGTTATTTCCGATACAAATGAGACCGTTCATAATCAAATAAATATCAAACCTGATACAACATGCCACTTTTTAATAAATTTTTAATAAAACTTTTTAAATAATTTCTGGGTATTATCTATTTTTTTTTTATGTTTTTGCTTTTGTTTCCTCACCTCAGCTCCCAAAGCGGTCAGGGTTTCAATGAGCACTGCGGTCTGTAGAGTCATGTGCAGACAGCCTGCGATTCGAGCACCTTTCAGGGGTTTCGTCTGGCCGTAGAGCTCCCTCATCTTCATCAGACCCGGCATCTCATTCTCAGCTATGTCGATGGCTTTACGTCCCCACTCGGCCAGGCTGATATCAGCTGGACACAGAGAAAATGACAACAAATGTTACATTGAGGAAACAGAAAGAATGATTAAAAATAAACTTTGGCTCAAGCATTTGTGAGCACTGGTTTTCAGGATATGTTAAATAGTAACTACAAATCACAAGAGACATACATGTCCATTATAACATGAGATCTTTGAAGTGTCAGTCTCATATTTGGACATCTAGAAGAGGAATTCAACAGATGACACCCAAAACCGCATACCTAACGTGTCTTGAACTGGTAAAGGAGATGGTGCTTGGTTTCATGTGCACACTTAACCAAGAGGTTACCCATTTTCTCAGTGGATCTCACTGATTTTAATTGTACTACCAGTGTTGTTACCAGAGCAGACATCGAGGAAAACACGTCTGCCTTAATATTCAGTGGTCGAACAAATGCGTTATTACAAAAGGAAATGGTATTCGATCAGAAAGTACGTTTTTGACCTCAACTGCTAACCTATAACAAGATCTGAGCAACAAATTAGAGTATTTGAAATATAAAGATGTTGTTTTAGGAAAGGGAAATACCAATTTACATGACTTACAACTTTATTAATTCACATATTTTTCCTTTTCCTGTTACTACTTTCAATTGACCATTGGGAGCCCTGAAAAAAAATGTCTTCAGAATGGGCTATTAATTAATAAACCGACATTTCATTCACTGATTTTGAAAACTGAACTCTGAACTTTCAAGACTATGGAGCAAAGTCCGGGCTGGATTTACTATTGAATTACTTCTGCCTTATCTGCACTGAGAACATCAGAGAGCTTTGCTGAAAAACAACAACAGACGATGCAAATGCTTGAGTGACAGGTGCCAAGTCCGGTCACTGTAACTATGCTGACGTGTGACTAAACATGACGCAAAAACAACTGTTAAGATATGAACTTAGTGCGTTTAATTTGTCCCAACTCAAAGTGCACCGTTTTAGCGCATGATATTCATGTTTAGTCAACTCTGAATCGCCATGGGTGTCCGATTCGTAAACGAATCGTTCTTTTGAGCTGGACCTACTCAATGAATCGAATGTACGGATTCACAAAACCATAAGGAGTGAACCGAAGGTTTCACTGATACGAGCTGGAAAAAGATTGTATGACAGTTTTATTAACATGCAAACGAAACATAGCTGGTTTAATAAACAACATTTAATGAAATAGAGCAAACACTTTTTAGCCAGTCAATAAATTAAATAATCAGCTTGTAAATTAATCTTAATATTGTTTAATGTATATACAAATCACTTTAGGCTCTAAATGACTATGTTCGATGGTCTACTACAACAAACAGAACTGGAAGACATAAAATTACTATTACCTGTTAATAAAACTAAACCTAAATCCCGTAATAAACAGCAATATTTCCCTACATTTCAAACGTTTTAAGGCATTAATTCGCAATGCCGAATCAAAGTGATGACGTAAGAGCAGCCGGACTTTTTTTTTTAGAACCGAATCTACAAAACGAACTGTTCAAAAGAACCGATTCGCTAAAATGAATGACTACGTTCAATGAAAAGTGGCGGCGCGTTTGACCACTGCATTATGGGAAGTGTAGTTCCGTAGGGAAGCAGTTCTCATACGAGGAGATCCTCCAGTGCACACAAAAAACTACAACTTCCAAACTTTCTTCTTCACGTCTTCTGAATGGGACCACGCTAGCTTGTTTGACAGGTGTTGGATATAAAACCATATATAATACTTTGGGAGTAACCATAAAATGGCTATAGTAATAAACTAGACATATTTAGTGCGCGAAGAGAGATTTTAAGGGGGCGGGTTTGCAATAAAATGTCCCGTGCAAGGCAACACTGACAATGACGCCTCCACTGCCATGTGTTACACTGTATAAGTACTAGCAACTAAAGATTTGCAACAATTCACGCTCGGTTAAAAATACAACCCAAAACCCTTTTGCAAAGATTCGTAGGCTTTATCGAGAGGCTATTAGAGAGCTTATCAGAAATCACCAAGAGAGGAATCGGCTAATTAGCATTGGCGGTAAATATATGACTTGCATGGTTTTGTGCAGAACAGCATTACGCTTATTGTAAAGTCAAGAATCAAATAAACATATACTAACCAACTTTGAATGGAAGCTTCTCTGACATTTTGATGTACTGTCGTTAGGTTAGCCTGATATGAGTTGGTCTGGAGCCCGGCTGTGGACCTGAGTGAGTGCAGAAGGAGGTAGCTGTTATGTGAACTTGAATATAAGTGTGTATAAACCGGTTGTTGTAATATTCATGAGATCACGCTGGATGTCGTTTCTCATTGGCCGAAATTTGCCACGCCTTGACGCTCTAAATAAACTGTCGTGGGTGTGTTTATTTGGTCTCACGGTAGCCTATAAGAATTCACGGTGCTTTGAGGTGTGTAATATCATTTGGAATGTGGAGAGGTCTTGAATAATATACAAGTACAAGTTTCAACTGGCTTCTGGTGTTTTAGTAATATTTAACATAATGAGGACGGATCTGAGCTTGTGAGAACAAAGCTGCTTATTGGACTTTTCACGTTTCAGTTTAAAACTGTTTTAAAAACTGAATCTGTTGACAAAACCAGTTTGAGTTGCTTTGCACTTTCTACAAAGCTATATGGAATGAGCAAATGAATAAGTGATTTTCCCCAGTATAATCCCTGTAAACTAGAGCCATTATGAACATTTTCAGCTAAATAGGGCTTATTTTGGGTTATTTGGATAATACTAGTGCCCCCTGTTTAAAGTCCATTCAATATGTACTGAAAATATGCCACATGTTTATCCCCCATATCTGGAAATGGTCTGGTTTGTGATTTTGTGTGATGAAATTAAGCATGAATGACTGAAGATTTAAGTACATACCACTGACAGATTTACAGAACACCCTGTCAGTCATAAAATTATTAAATGCAACTGTCTGATCTGAATTTAAATGTTGAGGTAGATTATTACTCAAGTAACTGTTTCAAAGGTTTGGGGTTGGTAAGTTTTTTTTAATGCTTTTGAGGCTGGATTTACTTGATCAAAATACAGTAAAAGTAATATTGTGAAATATTATTACAATCTAAAATAACTGTTTTCTATTGTAATATATTTTAAATTAATATAAAATGTATTTTTTATATTTCGATTTATATTAACATTTAGTTTACTCCTGAATTTTCCTAATCTTCAGTGTCACATGATCCTTCAGAAATCATTCTAATATGCTGATTTGCTGCTCAAGAAACATTTATTATTATTATCAATGTTAAAAACAGTTATATATTTTTGTGTAAACTGATGCTTTTTTTTTCAGGGCTCTGATGAATAGAAATTCATCCAACATTATAAATGTCTTTTCTGTCACTTTTTATCAATTTAATGTGTCCTTGCTGAATAAAAGTATTCATTTCTTTAAAAAAAATCATACTGACTGCAAACTTTTGAACCATATTGCATATGGATGAACCTTTTCAGATATGTGATCTTACTGTTCTGAAGTCTCGTTTTAGTTGAACTCTTTAAGTCATGTACCAGGACCACTAGAAACCCCGTAAAAAATATTTTAATAACAATAAATGAGATTATAATGATAGTGATATAGCAATAACAAATCCAGCACCTACAATATAATGAAAACATACAAATGTATAGTGAAGCTTGTCTTTCATATCTTGTACAAATCAGTTTCCATTGCTACACACAGTTCATGTTCCTTAGTTTTCCTTTCCACCTCAAGAAAGAAACCGAAAAGTACCATAATATATTCCATTATTGTCTCTGAAAGATTTCTGACTGTATGCATGTAACGGTATATTAAAATAAAAAAGATGTACTCTCAGGCCTCTTGTCTGGAGATGCTATTTCTACAAATTAATTTTCAATACGTGGAAAACATATGCAGATATTTTCAAGCTAAACACTGATGCTTTGAAGTGCATGAAAATAACAAAAACAAACATCTAATGTGCAAATAAAAATCCAGAGAAGTGTTAATTTGGCAAAACTTTAATGTAAGTGTAAAGCTGAAAGGCAGAAAAGGACAACATAAATGAGTGTCAAAATGACAAACAAACAATAAACAATGTGAATGAAACCTTCAGACTGATAAATAAATGTTTTTATAGAATCTCAGGAGAGGAAAAATAATAAAAACCACTGTACCAGAACATCATAGTAGTGCACTCTGTAAAATAAAGCATGATATTACATTAATCTGTGCTGTCTGTCCTGATAGAAATCTGTTTGAATGCATTCACACCTCAAAAATTGGACAAAAATCTGAAATCTACAACAAGCCATGTCGTTTTTTCCCCTAATACAACACCCATTTCAATAAACCACTTCTAGTGTAAAGACATCTTAAGAGTACTTCTGAACTATCTCAAATACAATACGTTTCTTGAGTGAAGAGACCTATTCAATATACGAATCCCATGCTGTCAAGAGACCGTAAACCATCATGCCATTAAAGAGATGCTATGTACAGTTGAAGAAGCCTCTCACAGCTCAAACTTGATGCACGTTTAAAAGGTGGATCGTGACACCTTCATGCCAACCTCAGCCCTAAAATGGAGACCAAGTCTTATAGTCATAAAGCCTAAGTGCTGATCTAGGACGTCCCGTAGGCGTGGGAAGCACCTGCACTTGCGTCACCATCTGAAATGCTCGATGCAGAGAATCAAAAAGGGCTTACAGTGCTTTTAACAGAACTTGCATGTGTGCATGTGAACAATGAGTATTGTGTGAAATAAACTTGTAATATACCATGTTTTCTCCAAAAATGCGACAGAGCATTACAGACACCATCCCCTGCGTGCAAAGGGTTTCTGAGTGTATTGGTTTCTTGGAGCAAGCGGAGGATTCCTTGTGACGGAAGTTATGACTACAGGTAACGGACACAAACACTGATCTACAACAAGCCTTTTTCATGTCAGAACAGTCCAGAGATGAGGAGAAAAGAGGCAAAATCTCAGACTTGCTTAGATGAGTGTGTCGACTGTAAGCCTGGCAGGAGATTTTTTTCTCTTTTTTTGAGCAGCGGCATTTATGTTTTTGTTTTACTTTTGTGTGTGTTTATATATTAACCTATTTTAGAGACAAAGACGTCATACTGTAAAACATACTGAAGAGTCCTTCCAGGTCCTTTAGTAACAGGTATCGGAGTGAGGTTTATGACTTGTATAGTGTGTATGGGTTTCGGTGAAGCAGAATGAGCATTAATTGGCAGCCCACGCCTCCAGGTCTTTCATGTCGTCCTCATCCTCTTCTTCTTTCTTCTTTGCTGCAATCAGAAAAAGACATTCAAAAACTGCATTCAAACAAGTGAAGTAACATCTTACTTTTTGAATTTACATTATACTATTATTATTTTAAATAAGTTACTATTTATTTTTTTATGAACAATTACAGTCTCTCTCCCTAACATAGTCACACACGCAGTTGGTGTGACACACTGTCCACACTAAGAAACAATAAAACTAGACTGCACCCCGTTATAAATCAAAAGATGTCTGTTCCCAAACACCATGTGTGTGTGTTTGTGTGGTTCAGGTAAACACTATGTTATGGGGACAAAATGTCCCCACAAAGATGGCAATATCTGAATTCATTGTCAACATGTTTTGGTCTAAATGAGGAAAACAGCAAATCATAAGTGATGTTTTTGTAAAAGTGTAAAAATGCATAAAGTTTTCTGTGATGGGTAGGTTTAGGATGAAGGGATAGAATATGCAGTTTGTACAGTATAACAATCATTAGGGCTTTTCACACTGCGCTTAACCCCGGGTTATCGTCATTCTTAAGACTGCTTTTAACCCTGGGTTAAGGAACGTTTCGCACTTGAAATTTAGAAGCGGAGTTAGCGCCGTTTTTTACCTGGGGTTATGCTTTAGCGGTGTCAGCATGTTATGCTAGACACTTAGCAAAAGACAACCAATTGCGTGCTTATATTATAAATTCAGCGTTTGAGACGAAAAACGTCAAATGCTGACAGAAAATGTGACAATTTGAGTGAAGAAGAGACCGTTTCATTCTTACCTTTATAGTCCAAAATGTCCATTCAGTATAAACTCGATAGTACAGTTGGCAATACGAAGATGCGCAATGCTAGAGCAAGCTAGCCTATGTAAACACCTCAAATATGCAAATAAGAACGTTAACCCAGGGTTTAGGAATGTACAATGTGAAATGTCAGCTCATGAATACCCAGGATTAATTGTTAACCCCGGGTAAATTATAAGCAGTGTGAAACGTGAAGCAAGATAACCCAGGATTCTGTTTACCCGGGGTTTTGAATAACCCAGGGTTAACTATTTCAAGTGTGAAAAGCCCATTGTGTGTGTTCTTGTATACATGGTTTATGAGGACACAAATGTGTATAATGACATGGGTATTACGACATAAACATGGTTTATGAGGACACTTTTACAAGTATGTGTGTGTGTCTTTAGTACCTGGTCTGGAAGGTAAGGATGTAGAGGGCACGTTTGGCAGTGGTACATTGTCTCCGATCTCCAGAAGGTTCTTATCCAACTCTTCCTGCTCCAGCTCTTCCAGTTCAGCTAACAGCTCATCCTGAAACAACACACAATCCGTTTATACCTAATACTACATGCCTCTCAAAATGTGATTGGATTTAAGAGTATGTACATCACTTAATACACTACCACTCAAAAGTTTGGGGAGAGTAAGAATTGCTTTGAAAGAAAAAATCTTTTTCATTACTTCTATTCAGGAAAGATGCATTAATTTGATCAAAATTGACAGTAAAGTCACTCATAATGTTACAAAACTTTTCTATTACAAATAAATGCTGTTCTTTTAAACAGAATCCTGAAAAAAAGTATTGCAGTTTCCACAAAAATATTAAGCAGCACAACTGTTTTCAACATGGATAATAATCAGAAATGTTTCTTGAGCATCAAATCAGCATATTAGAATGATTTCTGAAGGATCATGTGACACTGAAGACTGGAGTAATGATGCTGAAAATTCAGCTTATATATTTAAAATAGTATATACAAATACAGAACAGTTATTTTAAATAATATTACTTATTTCTTCTGTTAAGTAATAATATTTCACAATATTACTGTTTTACCTTACTCAAACAGCCCACCAACAGCAGCTTTGGTGGGCAGAAGAGACTTCTTTCAAAAACATCTAAAAAAAAATCCTAGTGACCCCAAACTTTTGAATAGTAGTGCATGTCAGATTTTCACTGCATGTTGATGTCAGGCATAACAAAAATGTTTCATCAAGATTTTTTGGGACTTTTCCCTCCCAATCTGACAGTTTTATTTTCTTTAAAAGCTGCACCTAACAGTTTTAAAATGCGTTTTTGGCACAAATATTATGTGTTAAATGAGTAAGCAGTCCTTGGATGTTGTTGCATAAGCATTTCTAACACAAATGTGATGTGGTGCCTCCCTGAGCAAACTGGTTCACAAATGCATTGGACCCATTTAGACCTGTATTTAGTGCTATCCACTTGTGATCGGTTCACCCGAGGCAGACGTTATCATATCAGGTGTAAATGGTGCCTCCCGAAAACTCAGAAGTTTGCTTGATTTACTCTTACTTCATCAAATTCGTCCCCGAAACCAACAGGCTTTGAGATTGCATCTGAAATTTCTTGTGCCAGCTCCTGCTGTTCTGTGATGTCCTGCATAAGTTCGTCCACTTTGTCGATGTCCCTGAAGGTACACAGACAACAGACTTAATTATAAACTCAACTTTATGATGTCCTGCCAATGTATTTAACATTTTATTTAGCTATATACCATGTGAAAGTACCATACAGAATCCCAATAGCTTGCATAGGTAAATTTAACTTGTTTATGATAAACCCAAAACCTTGACACACCGAGGCTGATAGAGACAAAAAGGGAAGAAAACGCTGATATAAAAAGAAGAAACTCCTCACATGTTATCATGGGCAGTCTTCATGGCCTTGGCAGCATAACCCATATTCTTGATGACCTCAGTGTTGGTGTGGGCGTTTTCTAGCGCCTCCCGCTGGAACTCAATGGTAGAAAGGGTGCCGTCAATCTGGGCTAACTGCTTCTCGTAGCGCTTCTTACGCTTCAGTGCCTGTAATGCAGCTGATTCAAAAAGGAAGAAAGGTAAATGGTATGATTAAAACACAAAATATAGGGAACCCCATGGAATTTTATTGCATAACATTAAATTAAAAGAGTTAAATAAAGAACACTACTGTGTGTAATTACAGGTCAATTGATTTTATTTTATTTGAAGCTCCTTTTTTTTCCAATTAAGATTTAGTGTCATGTGTTCTCTGTTGCCAGTCCTGCTATTACCCAGTTATTTGTGCAAGACGCTTTAGTAAGGAAATAATGTACAATAAAGGTAAAATTGAAAGTCCACAGCGTAAGATTCCCAATACTAAATTAAAATTACGAGGTCTCTTATCCACAACAGATTTGATTAAGGTTTTTACCATGGAAAGTAAAGTCTACTACTGTTAATATTTCTCAGGGAAGCAGTGGTGCAGAGTTAGGGACTCAGTACAAGTGTGGTTAAATGAGGCACACTCACCAAACTAAATCAGGCAAGTGAGCTGCAAAAAAAAGAGGAAAAAGGCCTGTTGCTTTCTAGTGAGAATGTGGTTGGCAGCCTAATTATGCATTAATGACAAGTACAGACATGCTTTTCTTAAAAAGGTTAAATCCTACAAAGCCTGTGAAGAACATAACCAGGACAAGAAAAAAAAAAAGGAGAGAAGAAAGAAATTGTATTAAAATAAATAAATAAATAAATAAAGTCAATAAAGCCTATTTTAGGACAATTGTGATTTTTTTTGTATTGTGATGATATTTTCAAAATGATTATGCAAAAACTACCCACTCTCATAACCATAAAATGAAAAAAAATAAATGTATTATTTCAGTTTTAAAGTGTTTATGAGTAGGGTTTTTATTGTTAACTAAACTAAAAATAAAACCATAAAAAACCTGAATTATTTGAAATAAAATAAATATTAAATGAAATAAAATATATACAAAAAAAATTTATTTTAGCTAGTTGCCAACAAGAAACCTTTCCTATTTTTGTTTAGTTTAAGTACTAATATAACTAAAACTAAATAAACTCAAACTAATACTTAATAAAAAAATAAATAAAAAATTAAAAAAAAAACTAATAAATAAAATAAAAATGACAAAAACATAACAAAATGACTAAAATTTTTAACTAAAATAAAAACAAAATATAAAATCAAATTCAAAATATTAACAAAAACTAATAGTATATATATATATATATATAAATTATTAAATGTATTGTCACACAGAACACACACAGAAAAAACATAATGCTCCTACTAAAAGTCTTTTTCAGACCATGTTCTTTGTGATAATCACCCATAAAAAGTCAGCACATAAACATGTTGCATTTTTACTTTTAACAGATTTAAATTCTAAACATTGACAGAACAGTGATTTGAGTTGTCACTTCACATGTAGAAGATAGAACAGCAGCTGTGTTTATGAAATGTATGGAATGTGACCTGAATATATCATGTTTGCAAACTCTAATAAACTCTTATGTCATGTGCACGTTCAAAAAGGGCATTCCAAAGACGTCACCTGGCATAAAGGTAATGCATATTAAACACTTTTTCCATGAAGGCATTGGAATTGTGAACTATGACAACACATCAGTCCCACACCCCTAGCAGTCACACCATCAGCTTCGTCACCTGTCGTGTCCCAGCAGCCCTCATAGGATAATCAGATCAATTATTGATTATTCTGTTCTGGGGACTTTAAATGTGGAGTTGAATTACAGGCCTCAACCCAGATGGCTCTTTAACGTGGCCCTTGTGTTGTACTGAAATCATTTATGGAGCCATCTCTGGACTTCTCTAGTAGTATCGATGGGACTGAAAAAACAGACTTATAAATATACTTCTTGTAATTGTGTTACATCATTCGCACAGTCTGGAAAGTGACACTAATGGAAACCATGACAAAGGCATACTGATCTATGATCTGAGCAGACGGTCAGTTTCTTTTTAAATGTGTTTAGTTCAGTAGTAACAGTCAAATCAGAAAATAAAAGGACAGAACATTATTTAACCGTTCAGAGAATGCGATAAAGAACAAAAAACAATAGTAATACAGAATAAACATAGCAAATCAAACAAACAAAATTAACGTGGGCAATAATTTGAAAATCTTTCAAATGTTTTCTTTTTGTGTCATTTCGAATTTTGTGTTTGTTTCGAATTTTGTGTTCTCATGTTACAGAAGGTAATATATGAGGGGGTTTTGAGCTATTCTTGACTTGTGAGAGCAAAATTTTGCTAAAATACGAAAAAGATTAGTGATGTAATTTTAATTTTCAGAAAAGTTTGGGTTTTGTAAATAAAGTAAAACATGATCAGGTTCTAAATTTAAAAGTTTTTTTTTTTTACATTTTTGTCATGTCCATTTTAATCCAAAATGAGAGTGTGAATCAATATCTTCAACTGATGTATTGTAGAAAGTACATTTGTCACATATGGTATGCATATATATATATATATATATATAATGATAGGATAGCATCAAGGAGTAATATGATATGTTATTTCCTTTATTTTGTTTGAAGTACTTCTGGAGGAAAGTCCCTGAGTCAGCTATCATTACGTACATGTTTGTCATCACCATGGATACCAGGGAAGGTCAAAGGTGAACTGATGGAGAGAATTTATCAAATTAAAGGCATATTATCGTCCTTTAAAAACATATCCCATATATCCCAGTTTTCTATGACAGTTCTCGATGACTAGTTCAGTTAATTAGTCAATTAATTATATTATTTCGTTTAAAATATACATACTTTAGTTTGTCTAATACACAACACAGTAAAAAATAAAGAGCCTATAAAGCTAAACTAACAACTAAACAAGCACGCGAAGCTGTGACAATCATCAACAGCTCATTTCACACTGCCAACCTAACCTGATTTAACCAGCTAATCTATTGCAGGTCACCCAGTTCATCACTCACCTCTTTTGTTCTTCGTTCCGTTTCTCTTGGCCGTTACAAGCTCCTGTTCGATCTTTTTCTCCAGGAATTCCTGTTTCTTGGTCAACATTTCTTCTGTTTCTCGCAGTCGCTGGATAGCCTCCTGGGGGCTTGCAGATTTACCCCCTTTCCCACTGCTACCAAATAACTTCCCAAACAAAGACATCTTGCCCTCGGGACGACAGCAAGGACTGATATAAGACTGATTTTGTGACTACTAGTTTAGACTGATAACCTCAGCGTGGTTTCTATCTGTCACTGACCCAACAGGCTTGTTGTTGTTTTCTGCTTCCTCTTCTCTAACCCAGGCCGCATGACATCATCACGTCACAAGAACATGACTCACGTCATGACGTATTGAACGTCTCCGCTCTGTCACGTTGGTAGCAAATGGGTGGTGGTATATTTTGAAAATATATATTATATATATATATATATTATACGATTATAAGATAACTAGGGAGGTTCCATATACATTTTTAACTAAATTTACTTTTTATACATGATTTAAAACAATAATGTAGGATTTATTAATGTCAATGCAAAAGGGCAATTGAAGCATGTATTATTATTATTATTAGTAGTAGTAGTAGTAGCAGTAAATATAATATTGATAGTTCGTAAGTGTATATGAACAATAAACGTAAAACCGTGGCGTTCCTACAAAATAAAAGAACCCTCTTATTTTAAATACATTCTTATATCATATTAAATATCTAATAATAATTAATTTATGCAGAATAATCGGACAATAAATAAGATTGTTTGAATATTATACGTATTTTCAGAATATAATAACAAATAATTATGTTTATATATATATATATATATATAAAAATAGGAGTTTCAAGGGACTTCTTTTTCACTCTAATAATCAATTTTTTTAAAAAAAAATAATTTTTAAATGCCACAAAACTTCAACTTAAGCAATTTTAAAACAATCTACATTTGTGCAAATAAAACTTATCTATAATAAAAATATTATTACACAAAAATTCAACCTCTTCGTTTTGAACTCTACTTCGGTGAGAGTATAATGATTGGCATGTTTGCCAGCCAATGCGGTTGTACGCTGGCCTATGACGTATATTCCGGCGAACGCACAGGCCTTGTCCTCGTCCTTGATGAAAACGAACAGTAGCGTTTGACGGACGAAAGATACACATTTGCACGGAAAAATGGTCGCTTACTGGAGACAAGCAGGGCTGAGGTACCAGAATGACAATTAACATTAAACAACATAAAAAGCTGTGTAATTTCTATTTTAATTGTTGTACGCTCTGTAACGTTAGTCCTTGAAGCTCTATATTTGCTGTACATTTGGTTTGGCCTTGCTTTGTACAGCTAACGTTATGCATTTTACTATAGTAGTAGCGTCATGTTGAATTTGAATCACAATGCACATATTCATAGGAGCAATTTTGTTGAGTTATTCTGTAATTTAATATTTGTCTTGTCATTTCAGTTACATCAGGTACTCAGCCATCTGCGCCAGGGTCTTGCGGGCAGCGCTGAAGCCACAGATCAAAATTGAGGCGATAAAAAACGCAGAATCCAATGTGAAGGTCACAAAAGTGAAGACTGCATAATGTAAGTTCCTTATGCCTTTAAACAATTCAAGTGTTTATCTGAACTGTACTGCATTTGTAGAAAGTGATGCATTAACTGACCATTTAGACCTACATTTTTTAGTTCCATGTCTATGTAAGATTTTTTATTTTATTTTATGCTATGTTATTGATTTCTTTTCTTCTTTTTTTGTAGGAGCTGTAATTACACCCTGCAATCCCAGCTTCTCCATATACATTCTCTGTCGGATTTACAACAAGACCCGCAGTTATGTTGATTGAATGAAAATAGTTGTATTATTTTGATAATAAATTATGAGTCTCAAACTATAACAGCCTTCACTCTGTGTGTTCTTGGTCCAAAGAGCTTTCTGTTTAGCAAGCATGCATGGGGCAAAATGGGAGCATTACTGTTAATTTATCAGATCAGTTTTGCTTGTTATATGAAAGTAATACTAGTAAAGTCAAAAGAGACATTAAACCCGTTAGTTGTTTGCTGTGTGGTAGTTATTTAAAGCTTTAGTAATATGTTCTCGGCATAAGATGTGAGCAGATTTGTCTTATCAGTGTTCTTTATATATAATTTAATATTTCTCAGGCTATACGGTATACATCAGGTTTAACTAGAGATCTGTTAGCTATTGTTTTACGTGAAAAAAGCAGCAGGATTTCCAGAGATTTATGTATTTGATATTTTATTAAAATGTGTACAGTGTTTCCATTATGTAAAAGATCTTAAATTGAATAGTTTGTTGCTTACTGGTGACCAAAAAAAACAATTTTTTTGTCTTGACAATTTTTTTCTTTCATAAATGAAAACTGGTGGGTGCTTGACATGATTGACAATGAAAAGGAAAATAAGTTCTTAGCATTATAAACACTGAAGTATGCATCAAATATATTTTGAAACAGTTGTATTTTATATTAATATGCTTTTATTAAAGAATGAGCAAAATTAACAGAAACAGAAATGTAGCCTTTAATATATAAAAAAAAAATAATGACAAAAGAATTTAAGCCTATATATAATACTATTACACCACACAAATGAAAAAGTTTTGACTATCTATTTTTCCATTAAGTTTCTTCAAGATATATCTGTAGATTTTCATTATTACAGAACATACAGAAATAGTATTGTGTTCTCTGGGGATGTAGAGAGAATATGTTAAAAGCACATTTTAGTTCATATTCATGGTGTCTAAAAATAGCACAGTTGAGTAACATTACAATTAGATGTTCTTAAGATTATCTTGAAAAGTACTAAAGAAGAATTTTTAGTATATTAAGTACAAAAATAGTGCGCAAAAATAGAGAACTTTAAGTACATTATGGAAGTGTACTTTTTTTCACTTGGGTACAAAAATCTGACCCCAAATCCGACCCCAAACTTTTAAACAGTAGTGTACATCTGCTTGAAATTATATTTGAAAGATTAGAAAATTATATTTGAATTTTGAATTTATTTTATGTCTTATTTGTATTTGTGTAATTCATCATTTTCTCCTGGAGGTCAGAAATATTTCACAGTTTGCTATGTACAGTGGCTCCAAATAGTATTTGAACACTTAAGGCACAGTGTCATTAAATTTCATAAAATATAAAAATACATTTCAATAGGTTGAAAAAATATATTAATATATAATATAATAAAAAGATGTTCAAAATGACACTTTGTGATTGTTATATTTGAAGCTCTGTTGGTTCAGATGCCCCTTGGTTTAATATTTCATATCTAATGCAATGCAATTCATAACATCCATTTTAAGTGTCTAAAAACTTTTTGGGGCCACTGAATGTTCTCACTCTTGACAAAATCAGATCCACTCATGCTATATTCACTAAAGCCCACGCGTCATTCGCTGACAGAAGTCTCAGTGACCACTTCAGTCTTAATCTCTGCTTGAGTGTTTTGTACTGTTGATGACAGACCCTCCTCTTCTGTCACTTCATCTTCTGCGTCGTAATCCATATCAGCTGTGGCGTCCTGATATTGCTGGTATTCCGAAACCAGATCATTCATGTTGCTCTCCGCCTCTGTGAACTCTAGCTCATCCATGCCTTCCCCCGTGTACCAATGCAGGAAGGCCTTGCGTCGAAACATGAGCGAAAACTGCTCCCCTATGCGTTTGAATATCTCCTGGATGGCGGTGTTGTTTCCGATGAAGGTGGAGGACATTTTGAGGCCTCTTGGCGGGATATCGCAAACGGCCACTTTGACGTTGTGAGGGATCCATTCCACGAAGTAATTGCTGTTCTTCTGCTGAATGGCGAGCATCTGCTCATCGACCTCCTTAGTGGACATGCGACCACGGAAAATGCCCGCCACTGTCAGATAGCGTCCTCGACGTGGGTCGCACGCGGTCATCATGTTACGGGAGTCGAACATCTGCTGGGTGAGCTCGGGCACCGTTAGAGCACGGTATTGTTGGCTTCCACGTGCCGTGAGAGGAGCGAAACCTGGCATGAAGAAATGGAGACGCGGGAAGGGCACCATATTGACGGCCAGCTTCCGAAGGTCAGCGTTCAGTTGACCTGGGAAGCGGAGGGAGGTCGTGACCCCGCTCATGGTGAGGGATACGAGGTGGTTGAGATCTCCGTAAGTTGGCGTCGTGAGCTTGAGAGTGCGAAAGCAGATATCGTACAACGCTTCGTTATCGATACAAAACGTCTCATCTGTATTCTCAATCAGTTGGTGAATTGATAGGGTCGCGTTATATGGCTCCACTACTGTATCGGAGACCTTCGGCGAGGGCATTATGCTGAAACTATTCATGATGCGGTCAGGGTACTCCTCTCGGATCTTATTGATAATCAAGGTACCCATTCCCGAACCAGTGCCACCACCTAGAGAGTGGACGAACTGGAACCCCTGCATGCAGTCGCAGCTCTCGGCTTCATTACGGACACGATCCACAACCTGCTCCACAAGTTCTGCGCCCTCAGTATAGTGACCTTTGGCCCAGTTATTTCCAGCTCCAGAATTGCCTTTACATTTACAGAGAGAAAACAGCATCAGGAATGACGTTATGGCATACATTATGGCATTGTGCCATGTTAGAAATGTTCCTGAAGGAACTCTTCTGTCAATCGATTTTAGAGTTTGAGAACCAAAAATGGTCCTTCTATGGCAGGAGTTCTCAACTCTGGCCCTCCAGATCCACTTTCCTACTGAGTTTACCTGCAACCCTGATTAAAATGACCTACCTGCAACTTTCTAGCAAAGCCACTTTAAGGCAAGCCTCCAAGGTAAGCAAAAAAAAAGTGCAATGCTGCGGTACGCAGGGAAGAAGACGAGAGGCCATTTTTTTTAATGGATGTCAATGGAGGAGATGCTTCACTATGCTGAATAAACTGCTTTTGTGGGAAAACAGCTTATCATTTAATGAATCCGCTAATCTTCAGCATGTTTGCTCTTAAACATTCGTTTTGGATTGATCTATTTATAGAGTTTACAATGAAAAAAATGCTGTTTTATAAATTTTGTGACAAATAGGATTCAGTTTACAGCACTTCTTATTCATTTCTATGGTATCTGCCAATCGTGATTAGCTGTGTCCGAAACCGCTCACTCTTTCACTCATTCACTAATCCCTATATAGTTTATGGCATTTGAGAGCTCTATATCTGCAAGTAGTGAATGAAAGTAGGGAATGAAGTCATTCACTCAGAATTCAGACGGAATTCACTCAAAATGGCCGACGTCCGACATAGTGCATTATAGTGGAGAGGAGCGGTTTTGGATACAGCTATTGACTGTCGTACAACTCTGACAGATATTCAATGACATCAAGGCTGTAATGTGATTGGTTATCAAGGCACACATGATCCAAGTTGTCCGTTACGCTTACTCCAGTGGTAGAGCCACGGACCCTGGTATCTCTCAATATTAAGACCATCACTGGGTGCGTCACAGTCAGCTCCCTAGTTCAGTAGTCAGGGCACCGATCGATCGGGGAGTTGGCCATTTTAAGGGCTGTCTCAATCGCAAAATTCTTCCAGTGCACTAAAAAGTTTGCTCCCTAAAAAGTCCCACAATGCATTGTGAACCCCAGGGAGCATCAACGCTCACTATGTTCCCTTAACAGAAGTTCTGAAGCACAAAACATAAATCAGCCAACTCACACGCGATAAATGTTTTGAGAAAAAAACAAACTGTTATTTAATATTATTTCAGCATGAACATACATTGCTAGACAGGCACTGAACATAATCTAGCTAAAATGTATAATTAATCAATGGCTAAAATGTTACAGGCATAACAATCAAAGTATTTATTATAATGTACTATAAATAAATAAATGTCAGAAAAATATGAGTTCTGCTGTTGTTCATAAATTCCAGCAGTGACGTTGTACAACGAGGACGTTGTCGTCATCATCAGTGTCCCAATGTGTAGTGAGCCACCGTCCTTACTGTCCTTACCAGTGAACAAATTCATGTACACGCTATAATGATTCACGACCTAGGGAACTGATTGAGATGCACCCTCTGGCTGCATCTGAAATTGCATACTTCTCTACTATATAGTAAGTGAAAAAGTGTATGTGACTAAAGAAGTATGTCCGAATTCACAGTATTTATTAAAGAGTAGGCAAAAATTTCCCAGAATGACCTACTACTTCTGGTGAGATTCTGAAGTGTGCATACGATGGACAATTTACTATCCAATGAGGCCACGGGAGAGGATTTGTGAATGGCGGTGAAGCGACACAACTGACGCTGGTAGGTCACATGATTATGAAAAGTATTGTGTGTACATTCATACACATTATAGTAAACAGAACATACTTTTTTAGTGGTTGTGAAGTAATTACTTATTCAAAATAAGTGCCTTCTCAAGAAAGTATGTGATTTTGGCCTCTGTTTCTAGTAACCCTGAAGACCTTGATTTGCTTGTTCAGGTGTGTTTGATTAGGGTTGAAGCTAAACTCTGCAGGAGAGTGGACCAGAGTTGAAACCCCTGGTCTATGGCATCACTGTGAAACCCCTCTTTTGAAACCTTTATTTTTAAGAGTGTATGTTTCAGAAGTGATGAAAACCAACCCTATTTATAGTTTATATGAGATGAGAACAAAAGCTTAAATCAACTCACATGGTGCCTAAATAATATCTTTATTGTAGATGATTGTGGACTCACCGTGTATAAAATTATCTGGTCTGAAGAGCTGTCCTATGTGGCTGCCCCTCACGCTGTCCATAGTGCCTGGCTCCAGGTCCACTAACAATGCTCTTGGAACATATTTGCCACCTGACAGGCAATGAAACATCTCAGTCATTGAGAATTTTGTTATAGGAAGTTACTGTGTACCTCGACTACAAGATTGCCCAACTTACCAGATAAAGACAGCAGAGTAGGATTGTTAAAATATATAACTCACAATTTACAATAATAACAAAAATGTCAGAAATACAAGTTGTATTTAAATTAACACAAGATGCATTGCCCCTGATTGAAAAAAATGCAATGCAATACAAAATAAAATAAACTCTAAAATACAACCCAATACTAGACTAAATATTACATAGATATAATATGTCATATAATATAGACATTTGTTTATGCACTAAAAATGTATAAATGTCATTGCATTCGATTAAAAAAAAAAATGTGTCAACTGTATACAAACAGAAAACATATAATATGAAGGTCTGCATACCATGAGCTTCATTGAAGTACACATTGACCCTCTCGAGCTGAAGGTCCATGTCGCCCTCATACGCTCCTGCTCTGTTAATGCCATGTTCATCACTGATCACCTCCCAGAACTGCAAACACATTGAAACATTTTTTAGCTTGAAACTTAGTCAAAATATTTTCTCCCATTTATTAGATTTTGACCTGATCAAACTGATATCTTCAGTACTGAAGGAAACCTTGGATTTCAAATGGCAAAAACAGTCCAGACCTTCAACAACTGACTTATCAGTTGAGTTTAAGTGACTTCCACTTGTTCTTCCGGATGCCATTCCATTTTTTTTTTTTTACCACAATTCTACAGCATCTATCACTCTGAAATTCACAGGCCACGGAGCTCATTTCTATGATAAAGAAGGCCTAGCCCGTCAGAGGAGGCTCTGTGTCTCTTATCTTACAGTGAACACCCTATGACCGCACGTACCATAATTTTAAATATTTATTCAGTTTAAAAATACATTTTATACTTTAAACATAGTAGTACAGACAAGTTTTTGCCATAGGTTATAACTGAAGCCACATTGCTGAAAGATTTAGCCACTAGCAGAAACAGTTCAAAATAAGTAAACTCCAAAAGATACTATAATAATAAAAGAAAAGTATGACAAAAACAAATGACTAAATAAACTACAAAAAATACTCCTAATAAAGAAATGCATGCTCATTTCTCTGATTCTCTAGCTTGAATCAAGTTGAGTTTAAGATGATAATGCAGCTACTAATCATAAAAATAAACATAAAAATACATATTTTGAGGCATCGCACCTTTGAGCCGATCTGATTCCCACACTGTCCGATCTGTAGATGCACAATCTCACGCATAATGATAAATTTGGCAAGCTGAAAGAGCAGGAATAGCCTTGACCGTGAGTCTGAGGTGCCCACTGTGTGTTTAACACCAGTGATGACATCATTAAGAGGGAGTCACCCATATGTCACATAATGTACTAGTCAGTGTGACACTGAATTAGCAAGCTAGCAGAAGAAATGTATGATTTTCAGTGAAGAACAACAACTGTGTTGTAGAGTCAAAGTTTAGAACACTATGAATGATTAATTTGATGATATTTATGAAGTATTTAAGGATAGTTAACATTTTAATATTTCAAAAGAGGGATGAAAAGTCCTATCATCATGAGCTTTGACCAGTCACTGTCTCTGGTGTTCATGATAAGACTCTTGCAGGCCCTATCTGGTGCAATGCAGTGACAGACCGTCAGAGAGACAGGCAGACCACATGCTCTTTGTCTCAGTGTTTTCTTCAACAAGAGTTAAAGTTTGTTTATATATGTTGAAGTTTGTATTTCTGTACAGTATATATTTTTACATCTTAATGGTCTGGAATTTTAATTTGGAGGCCAGCATATATGCAGATTTATATTTTACCAACAGATGCCACTGTTGTGCTCAAAGTAGTTTTCACAAGAACTGTTTGTTGTTTTACCCCTAAACATTAACTCAATAATTCATCTTTCCATCATTCATTAAGCTGATTTTTGACTGTCAAAATCCAAACAACGGTGAATAATATAAGTTAAGATACACCACAAGTACTTAGTTGTTCAAAAGACCCGAAGCCAAGGGAAAGTGTGAAGTGAAGGCACTGTTGTAGATAATGTCAATGCATGAGGCATGTTGTAGGACAGATTAAGAACAGAAGGCAAGCTATTGTGCGAGTTATTCAACCTTCCAAGAAACAGGAGAGCGGTCATTTATTTAGCAAAGTGCTGTGGTGTTTGTACAAACTGTGTCAGATCTGTAGATACAATGAGGTCTTTCATAATTACGAGTCATTTTATTAAGGGAAATCAAACAGAAAGAGCAAATCAAGAGGGGGAATGAGAGAAAGCAAATGAAAGCAGACTATTTTATTCAACATGTGACATCTGTCATCCTATAGAAAATAAGACATTATGCACTTTATCTATGTAACCTGTCACACACACACACACACACACACACACACACACACACACACAAACACAAGTATGCACTCAATAAGCACATGATGCTTCTGGTATAGGGGAGAGTGGGGTAAGATGAGCCAGTGGGTAAGTTGACCCACCCCCTGTATCTTGGCAACTGTACCATTTTATTGTCATGTGACCATATATTTTAGAACCACCCATCATTTCTGCCAGACTGTGAAAAGGAGAGGCACATGGGAGGAGTGGAAGTCGCTTATTTACTTTAAAAACTGTTTTTGGCTTGTCAAAGTAAAATTTTAACATAACAGATGTAATGGCTGTTTCATCAAAGCAAATTTGTCCAGGTCTAAAACTATTTATGATACATATTGGTGATTTAGCAACGTATAAAACCATTCAAGTCATTTAGCTAAATATTATTCTGAACTGGTAAGCTAGCTAGCTTTTCCTAAAATGGCAGCTATGGGGCAAAGTGAGCCAAATGCTGTGGGGTAAATTGAGCCAGCGTTTTAACTTACCCCACCATAAGGCACTGAATTTAAGTTAAATCTGAAGTATAAACTGGTGTCATTTCAATGTAATATTATGCAACTGGTTTAGTTTATCTTTATTTTCGAGTTTATTTGATAGGAATAATGTACAAGTATACCAAATCCTTCTCTGATACGAACCAGAGGATGTTTAATCATATATATCTTTCCACCTGTAGCCTCTAATGGCCTAACATGGTCGACATTGCAGAAAAAGTACCAAAATTTAATTTCACATGGGTTTGATTCAGATTCAGTTAGATGGTCAGTTTACACCCACCTACTGACTTGGTTCAACTTACCCCTAACCTGGGGTAAATTGAGCCAGAGGAACACTTTTTATAAGAAGCCGTATTTTTAGAACCCTTTGTCGTAGATGTATTCTGATCATTTAAAACGATAGGAAACATCTTGAAATTACTTTAAATACTTTCATTGTACTTCTGCCTCATTTTCCCTTATCTTGAGGACCACATAAGTAAAAAAAAAAAAAGGCTCATCTTACCCCACTCTCCCCTACTGTGCAATTTATCTAAAAATAATTTTAATCCGTCAAGTTTGTCATGAACTTGCTGATGGTGAACATGATGGTGTACAATAACGCCACCTACAGGATATTATTATTACAAGTGTTACAATTTTTTGCATCCTCTACCTCCAAAAGATCTATCTATCTATCTATCTACAGTAATAACAATGTACATTATAAAACAATATAAAATAGAATACAATAAAATATATCATAGCAAAATTAAAACAAATTGCTAATAATAACAATGATATAACACATCTATAAATAGGAAATCTATAAAGGAAATTACTATTATATTGTGATTGCAGTTTTTCCCCGTGACGTCACTGAGTGACCTTTTTTTTCAATGAACAACAACATTATACAACACTATGAATAACAACCAAGATAATATTACCGCCAGGGGGAATAATTGAAATAAATACTTCGTTTCACTCAGCAAGTGTACATTTTATTATAAATTTATATAAATATTTATTTCTATATTTACGGAATTTAATTTCAATTATAATATATTATGTAATTCATTTAAAAGGTTATTCTTCTCCCTTAAAATAATCTGTGAAGCCGCAAATATTTAAACAACGTCACGGAGTGAGTGACCTCCCCCTGCTGCTCGTGAAAATTTAACGCTGTGCAAAAGTTACGGCAGGGAACTGATCTCAGATCAGCACGCGAGAGCGAGAGGAGCGGCGAGAGCTCCAGCGGACAAGGAGGGACTTGGAGCGGGGTCCAGAAATAGTAGAGCAAGAATAACAAACAGTGAAAAGTACGCTATGCGTGTCAGGTCAAAGTTCACTCCTGTCCATATCAGAACCTGAGGGAAAACCCGATGAGGCTAACTGACACCTTTGGAAAGCCTGAGCGATAAGGCTGTAAGGGATAGCGAGCCTTCTCTCCACCTGACCTGGATATCCATCATCATCATCATCATCATCATCATGGTGTTCTTATCCTACATGACTGTTCCATTCGGATGTTAAACACCTCACGGTTCGATCCCAGCATTGGCCATGGGGATGTGTCACAGCTTCAGATCTAGGTTATCACAATCGGCTATCACATACACCAGCGGACGGACCGGTGCGAACCCCGGGATAGATGCCGAGTCCGGCCATTCGGACAGTTGTGACCCGCAGCTCAGGGAGCGGCGGCGAGTGGAAGAGAGGGCGCGGGTCAAAGCGGAGAATAAACGGAGTCGAAACATTGACAAGACCCTGAAAGCGGAGAAGAGAGAGTACAAGCAAACACACAGGCTGCTGCTATTAGGTAAGAGACGAGTTTCTGGGATGGTGCGACTACTTTATCTGCTATCAGTCGAGGTAAATAAGAGCATCCACAAGCTGATGCAGCTAACGTAAAGTTTGTGGCTGCTGGCCCCTTAAACACGTTACCATGGTAACCACCCTTTCAACCTAAATACTGTAGTAGTTTTTTTAAGCATCAGCGATATTAATGGCGTGATTTTTGTGAGTCTAAAACAAAATTAGCACAAGATAAAAAAAGGAACTAGTTTTAAAATGCATCAAAATTGCTTAAAAATTGTGATTTTGGCCTGTACCACTTTAGGGAGTTGGCCGTCTCCAACTGTATATATCAATTAAAACCATTCGATAATTTTGACATACTGTATGTAACCTGATATTTAATTTATTGCAGTGAGAAATTATATTTAATAATTACATTTTAAAATAGCTATGACTTTACTCAGTCACATTTCCAAGGATTATAAAATTATACTTTTTACTTTACTATCATTTAGACCTAATACAAAATCTGTATTTTTCTGGGCATCATGACTAAAAAGACTATTTTGGGTTAAATGCAAGCATCCATGGAGAGCATCTGTGGCCTGCTGTTGATTACCAGATTACAATTGCATTTACAGTAATATGCTTACAGTGGAAGTCGAGGCTAGGCAAAGCAGAAACGTGAAGCTTTTATTTTTATTCCATCACTTGCGTTGATTCTTCGGTTGTAATGTTGACTAAATCTTATTTTTTAGGTTCTACTTCTCTAGGTAGAGGAATTAGTTATGTAATTCTTGTGGGTGGAGTTTATTCCAAGTGTTCAAAAGTGTTTTATAAATAGTTATTTCCTGTCCTGCTCCTTCTGTCTCCTGTTTTATGTAGACATTAAGCAAATAACCAGATTTACTATTTTAGTGGAATTCAGAAGTTGCATCAATGCATTCTTTTTTTTCAGTTAAAGTTCCCCATAACCTCTTCTGCATTAGAAGAGTTGTTTGTGGTATCATTTTTGAAGTGTGAAAATTTGTGTTAGCCACTCTCTAATTTATTGGTTCATTCATTTATTTATTTATAACTTTTGTACATTTTGTTGATTTAATTTTGACGTTCATTCAATGTTTACTGATAGAAAATATAAATTCACATAAATCTTAATCTGTATTTAGACATTGTAAAAATTGCAAATCCATAAATAATATATAAAAAACAAAGTGCCTCCTTTCACTGACCACTTGTTGAAAAAGAAAATGAAATGATCACTTTTGTTTAAGTTTCATGTCCTATTTTTTCTCTGTCCATGGAAAGTGTCTGTTTTTTTTGTGGTATTCTGGTGGAAACTATGGTCACTCTGGTTTTTGTCGGTCACTGAAAAATGCAAACTAATTGACCGCTATTTTGAATATGTTCCCTAAAATGTACAGTGCAAAAAATAGCATTTAAAGTCATTTTGAGTTTTATATGGACTGAGTGCTTTAACTTAGACTAAACCTGGCTCTGTGATTGTTATGAATTGTCTTAACAGTGAAAACATCTGGTCAAGATCTAATCTGTGGCAGCTAAACTGGCCCTACTTGTTGTGTGTGTGTGCGTGTGCATTAGCAAAGAGTAAAATAATTAGTAACAAGAGTAATAAAGACCAAAAAAACTCATTTTTTGCAGAACATACATCTAGACATTCTGCTGATTCTAGTCTGAAATTGTACAAAAGTGAAGTGAAACTGTTTTCTGAAGTCTATTTTATTTTCTGAAACTGCAATGCTATTCCTCTGGCATATATATCTTATTATTTTTTCCCCTTCCGCCTACTTCTGCAGTAGTCAAGTAGCAACTTCCTCTTTGGATAAAAACCAAGTGCCACCAAATACCTTATGTAAACCAAAAGATGAGATATATCTACCCTTACGAAAAAGAAGTATACTTCAAGTATATTTTAAAGTCTACTTTATGTAGTAAGTATACTAATACCAATGTACTAGTAGTAAACTTGTAAGTGTACTATTTCAATACTGCTTGGGACTAAATTGGCCCAATTTAGTAAATAAAAACAAGTAGGCTATATGCTTAAGTGTACTGTAACTGTAAGTGTAACAGTAGTAAACTTTAAGTGCACAACTAGTTCGCAACTACGTTTCTCATTTGTAATGCATCTGTACTACAAGTGAACTTACAGTCAAACCAAAAATTATTCAGACATTCTTGATATTTGTTACTAGAGGTTGCAGGACACTATAGTTCATTTAAGTGAGGATAGCAAAATAAAGTAAACTGACATATTATACATTCTTCATACAGTGGACTACCAGTAAAATTGATAAAAATTTGGAACCAAAAAATATTCAGACACTTTGACCTGACCATGTTTTGCTTAAGTGTTATCTGACATAATTAGGATAAATTGTTTCTGACACAGTTTAAAGGAACACTCCACTTTTTTTGAAAATAGGCTCATTTTCCAACTCCCCTAGAGTTAAACTGTTGAGTTTTACTGTTTTCGAATCCATTCAGCCGATCTCCGGGTCTGGCGGTACCACTTTTAGCATAGCTTAGCATAGTTCATTGAATCTGATTAGATCAATAGGATCTCAATCAAAAATGACCAAAGAGTTTTGATATTTTCCCTATTTAAAACTTGACTCTTCTGTAGTTACATCGTGTACTAAGACCGACGGAAAATGAAAAGTTGTGATTTTCTAGGCCGATATGGCTTGGAACTATACTCTCATTCCGGCGTAATAATCAAGGAACTTTGCTGCCGTACCATGGGCGCAGCAGGCGCAATGATATTACGCAGCGGCTGTGACCCCCTGCTTGCACAGGGAGCGTGCCTTGCAACCATGGAGACATTTGTGAGAGGCGCTGCGTAATATCGTTGCGCCTGCTGCGCCCATGGTACGGCAGCAAAGTTCCTTGATTATTACGCCGGAATGAGAGTATAGTTCCTAGCCATATCGGCCTAGAAAATCGCAACTTTTCATTTTCCATCGGTCTTAGTACACGATGTAACTACAGAAGAGTCAAGTTTTAAATAGGAAAAATATCAAAACTCTTTGGTCATTTTTGAGCGAGATGCTAACGGTCTAATCAGATTCAATGAACTATGCTAAGCTATGCTAAAAGTGGTACCGCCAGACCCGGAGATCGGCTGAATGGATTCGAAAACAGTAAAACTCAACAGTTTAACTCTAGGGGAGTTGGAAAATGAGTGTTCCTTTAACTCTGAGATCTTGTCATATTTTATTACCATTTTTTTAAACTATAGTGAATAAACTATATTAATGAATGAAATGTTCAAGGTGTCTGAATAAATTTTGGTTTGACTGTGTAAGTATACTAGTAGTTTACTATTTTAATACTTGTAGGCCCGATTTCACAGACAAGGCTTAGCCTAAGCCACGATTAGGCCTTAGTTCAATTAGGGCATTTAAGTAGCTTTTATAAACTTGCCGTAGACAAAAAACATTACTGATGTGCATCTTGAGACAAAACAATGCCACTGACAGTGGAAGTTGTTTTCAGTTGTGCTACAATATGCATTTTATTCTGGGACTAGCTTAAGCCTTGTCTGTGAAACCGGGCGGTAGTATATTTTTTTAGTTTATGAAAGTATACTACTAGTTTAGTAGTTTTATACTTTAAGTATACTTTGTAAGTTTTCTTTAAGTGAACATAACACCGTACTTATAGTTCAATATTTATATATTATTTTTGCACTTAAATTATACTACTACGTTCCTATTTAGGTATTAATTTTTTATACTTGAAAAATACCTTTAACTACTTTAATTTTAAAAATAGTTTACTCTAGCTTTATGCATCCCTTTTTTATCAACACTTGAATGTGGGTAGGTTTCATAATAAAAGGCAACATTTTAAACAAAAAGCTGAGAAAATTGCATTTTTGTCAAAGACTTTGTCCGGATGGGATTCAGAACAATGTTCAAAACATAGATGGAGTAGATCGAGTTCATCTCGTCCTGGGTTAGTTAGGCAGTTTTGATTTACATGCTGTTTAATGTTGATGATCGTGTTATTTTACATTTGCATGAGCAATTTTCTATCACTTGTTTCAGCTTCTTCTTCTCCTGTGTTTTGATCCGGAGATTCTGTATTCTTTCAGAAGATGCATAATAACGCCCCCAATCGTATAACAGTGAAAACACTGATAGCTGGAAAATTCAGTCAGTGGCAGGGAAAGAGTAAAGTAGATTTGAAGTGAATTCCTATGTACACTACAAGTGGACAAGCCAACACAAAACTTCAGTTACTCAGAACTAGACTAGGAACATATGTGTTTTCTTTATAAATCAATATTTTAATACAATGTAAGTTTATAAGACTATGTGAACTAGTATATTTAATAGGCTACTCCATTAAATGATTAAACAACTACAAGCCAAGTATTCTTAGAATACTACCTAATTATACTTTTAAGTATATCTCAATCAAAAGATTGAGTACAGGCCTAATATACTCAGACTTTTCTGTCAGTATAAGTCAAGTATACTTTAGTGCAATTTTAAGTGTATTTCCAAGAAGTACATAAAGTATATTTCTGAGAAGAAGTAAAAAAAAGTAGACTGAAAGTATTTTTAGTTTAAAAGAAGTATACTAATAGCACACTTTCGTAAGGGTATGCCCATCTGACTGGAATACATGTTGATTCTATATTTAAAGGCGTTATGAATCCCAAGAAATTCCTAGCATCAATGCCTTATTTTGTCTCTCATACTCATTGAACTGTTGGATTTCCCCCTTTGGCTTTTCTTAGAGGTGTAAACAGCCATGCATGGTTTGATAAAGCAGTATTACACAAGGCCTCATATGCCGCTACCTTTATGAGAGCTCTTCTTCTTTTAACAAGTTACACAAGAAAAGGAGGGCAGCCCGACGACACAAACGAAGAAACTGTTAAGCTCTGTGACCAAAATACTCTAGTCATGCGGGTGCTCTGTTCAAAAACAGATGACACACACATACAAAGCTGATTGTTGCAACCTTAGAATGTAGGAAAACAATCTTTGCGTGTTTGTGTTTTATGGCGCTTGATATGAAGCATGATATGTGGGCTCGTCTAAAAAGGAAGTGTGGTTATGAAGTGTGTCCATAGAATGCGTCCTTCCTGCTTATGGGCTTTAATAATAATATGTCGTTTTAACTCAAAATTGACCTCAATGAAATTTTTCTTAGCTTAACTCTTTTGATGTGGCCGCTTTTGACTGCTGCCTCTGTTGTTGAAGCTGGATCTCACTGCTCACAGCTGCAAGCCCACAAGAGTAATATCTTAGTTTAAGTGATTGCATGGTGTAATTGCTCACTTAAACAGAATCACATCCTCTCATGAAGGATGAAATATTGCATGAAATCAGATGAATGGACTCATAAGAAGTCCACTGTTGATCATGTAACTTCATGCAGGGCATGCCAAAAGACATTCAACACAATCCACATCCAGTTTTTAATAGAGTCAGTGGCTGTTAACCTCTGGCTACACACAACTAAATTAAGCCAAATCGTCTATAATGCATGCCGAAACTTTATCATGTTGACTGTCACACTGCTAACAATAGCTTTTTTGTTTCGGGTCTCAGCAGATCTTAAAATCTTGAGGAAGGCATGCAGTTCTTAATATAACAATAGACAAGGAGAAGGCGACTAATTCCCAGAATTACCTCTTTCCTTGAAAGGGACTGTCTTATGTAATATGACATAACACAAATAGGTCCTGAGTTAAAGGTCTGTATTAAACTTTATTGTGTAACAGTGCTATGTACCGCTTACTGTCCAATGACAAAACGGGCAAAAAAAAACCATAGATAGAACATTAAAAATGGGACAAGAACAACCCAGAATGCCCTGCGAACACTAATCATTTTTTTTTAAATGTAAGTAAATTTTTTTTAAATATTCAATGATTAAGCAAAACAATTTTCGTTCTAATTTTTTTTTAGCGAACTACAAAACTCATGTCTTTTTCTTTGTATACACATCTCATGCACATGTTCTGTTTCTATCCTATTTCATTTTGTGATCAAACTTAAAACAGCTAAATATTACAAAGTATATACAAAATAAAGGCAGAATAATGCATAATACAAATTAATTATGGCAAATAAAACAAGATTAATACATAATACATTTAAGTAGTTAATTCATTATTAATTTTGGCAAATGAGACAAAAAAAAAAAAGACAAAAAATTGTCATCTACAAAATGAAGTGCATTAAAGGGATAGTTCACCCAAAAATGATAATTCTGTCATTAATTACTCACCCTCATGTCGTTCTACACCCGTAAGACCTTCGTTCATCTTCGGAACACAAATTAAGATATTTTTGATGAAATCAGAGAGTTTTTTCCCCTATAGAAAGAAACGTAATTACCACATTCAAGGTCCAGAGAAGTAGTAGAAATGTTTCACGTCAGAACACCGGCTCAGTATTGCCCGACGCTGTTCACATGAGCAGCACAACGCATGCGTGTGATGCTGACGCAGGAGCCGGCCAATAATGAGCCTGTGAATTGATGTAGAACCTGGAAGCGCCGAACGCAAACAGCGTAGGAGAATGATGGGGAGAGAAGATATTATTTTTGTTTTGTTTTTGTGCACAAAAAGTATTCTCGTCGCTTCATAACATTAAGGTAGGGCTGAACGATTTTAGAAAATAATCTAATTGCAATTATTTTTACCAATATTGCGATTTAATATGTGATTATTTAAGCTCTCTATCTTCTGTATTATTCAACAAAGACAAGCAATAAATCATTGTAGGGGTGGGATTTTTTAGGCACCTCACGATTCGATTCAGATTCTGGGAGTCACAGTCTGATTTCAAAACGATTCTTGATCTTTTTTTCTTATTGATTAGTCTTATTAATAAAACTTTTTTATTATTTCATTACATATGTAATTATAAGTATAAGTAATAATTACACATTAAAAATTTAATTAAAACAATTAGGACATCCAAGTAGCTTTTATAAACTTGCCTTAGAAAAAAAACATTACTGGTGTGCATCTTAAGACAAAACAATGCCACTGACATATTTTAAGACATGTCAGTGCAAGTTGCTTTTAGTTAAGACAGCTCATACATTTATTGTAGTCTGGGACTAGCTTTAATAAGAGATTTAATTAGCTGCATTCACACTAATGCACAGATCTCTTTTAAAATATAAGATGTGGTTTGTCCTGTCTGTTTGATCACCTAAGACATAACTGTGTTTACATTAATTTTGCGTCATTAAAGCATTTTGAAATGCAAATATATTTAACCACTTAAAAGAAGTTACGCACAGCCGCATGACCGAGCACTCTTCACAAAGCGCGCATCAGCATTTGAATTTGACATAACATAACTGAAGCAGCGTTCGTTCGTAGTGCATTTGTAAGGAATATCCGGTCAGGGCGAGACGACATACTGCAAGCGTAAGCAAAGCACGCGTTTCTCACAGCGCATCCTGTGGAATGAAGCGCGCAAAATTGTAATTCGCCTCAACCTTTCCGAACTGTATTGAAGATTATTTTGTGGATGGTTTGAGTGGTATGTGTGTGTGTGTGTGTCTCGCGTGTCACGTGACGAGCAGGTAATCGCAGCCTTTGCGGTTTAAAAATCGCGTTTTGTCATATCGCGATATTATCGCAAATGCGATTAACCGTTCAGCCCTACATTGAGGTTGAACCACTGTAGTCACGTTGACTATTTTAGCGATGTCTTTACTACCTTTCTGGACCTTGAATGTGGTATTTACCTTGCTTTCTATGGGGGATAAAAAAAACTTTTAGATTTCATCAAAAATATCTTAATTTGTGTTCCAGAGATGAACGAAGGTCTTATAGGTTTGGAACGACTTGAGGGTGAGTAATTAGTGACAGAATTTTCATTTTTGGATGAACTAAACCTTTAAACCTTAATTTACGTCACATTTTCTCAAACTGGGGTTTGTGAGGGAACTGCTGGGGATTTGTTTGTTGATGAAAAAATAATTATTAATTAAACCATAAAAATGTAAAATTAAAAAATAAAAACAATCTAAAAACACAAATTAGATTAAATATTTTAATTGTTATGCTGTGTGCCTCTGACTTGTGTAATTCCACAAAACTGGAAGACTTTCTGAACATGCATAAGCAGTAGGCTTAGAAAGGACCATTTAAAAGATAAAAAAGAAGACTCAATAAATTATGAATAATTTACTGTCATTTTGTGAATATTAGGTAATCATGTAATCAATAAAAACGTAACTGTACTCTAATTATGAATATAATCTAATTACAAGTATATAATTTTTGGAATTTGATTACGTAATCCAGATTACATATAATTAGTTACTACCCAGCACTGCGTACAGAGATCTGGACACAAATGGCCTAGTGTTCCACAAAAAAACAAGTCTGCTGGAGATCAAATATTAGAGAAATGCTGCCACCTTCTGGTGATAGATCACCCAAACCCAAGAGTCATCCCAATTGTCAGTTTATCCATACATTATCATGCATCCTTACATTTTAAGGTGATAACTTCTGGTTTTGTCTCAGAACAGAATTTAATTGGGTGTGTCACTGAAACTGAAGATGGTGGCTTGTGTAGTTAACTTTGTGTTGATTTTTAACTTTTAATAATACGACCTCACTGTAAAACAGACTTTGTTTCCAAATGAGTCTGTTTAGTCTCTGCTCCCGAACACCGCACAAAGATTAAGGGATCAAAAATAGACCATGGTGTGTCAAAAAATAGCTCAATGAAACGTAATTTTCCAATTCGGTCATTGCTATACAGTAGTTTATCTCTCATGTGTTGACATCATCACATTGACTTGTGTATGATCTCTTATACTAGCACTATGTTTCTGGATTCTTTGGTTTACTTTCTGGCTATCTTGTCACTATTTCAAGCCTATGTTTGGCGCAATATAAATATATTAGAAAAATCTATGACTTTGGGCTGTTGAAATGGCTTCAATGAAATAGCTGTGCCTTGACATTGAAAATAATAATAAAAACGGCTCTGTATGTCTAGACTGTAATTCACACCTACCATTGCATGGGGTGTATACACAAAAAAAAAACTTTACAAAGTACAAATTATATCTGGTTTATTGCCAGATATATGCGGTGTTCTTTCTAGCATGTCTGATGAATGTAATGTATAATATTTACACTAAAAAGTAATATACTGCATATGTTCAGACTATTTTTATTCAAATCATTTTGGAAAAAACCCTGAATTATTTTATTTAGTTTTAATTTAGATTAACTGTTTTAAACCCCTCCTTGCAATCCTGTTTAGTCTAATGAATATAATCATTAATTGTCAGAATAGACGATATATGCTGGTGCCATAGATTTGTTTTATAGTGTTTCTGATTTTTTTTTTTTTTTTTTTAGAATTTCATATATTGCACAAGTAAATAATCACAAAGGGTATTTAAGGCTTGCTGCGATTCGCAACATGGAGGTCTACTTTTTTAAGTTATCTAGACATTTCTTTGTTGCTTAAAATGTGGCTTATCCAGATTTATCTTGATATTTAATGTTATAACAATTAAATAATCATCACAGAATACTTGCAGAAGGACTCAGTTTACAAAGCAAAACCTAAATATTGAAGTAGGAAACTTTTAATGATAACAAAAGCACTTTTAACCATGTAAATGAACGTGAGCTTGGACACCTTCGGTTGTGACATGGCTTTGCAGCATTTACTTCTGGTTGCTATTGTATGTTTTTGCAATTGTGCTTAAATCAGTGGCTGAAAAAAAACACCTTCAGACTGTTTGCACTTTTAAAATATTAAGAAAATCAAGTAACTAATTCTCTCTTTTTTGCTCCTATGAGCAATTACATTCATTTACACTGCAGTGATTAATAATTAAGTGTCCTCTCACACACGTGTCAGTTACTACACTAATTCTTACATAAAGGGGGAGTTTTAATTAACATTCACTGAAAGTCCTCAGTATTATGTATGGACAAATTTATCCACAACACTTAAATTCAAACAATCTTTTTGTCATTTTTACTAATTAAATATTAGTCATTTTATGTTGAAAGAAGAACTGTAGCTCGTATTTCATAGCAGCCCAGTGCAAATTGATGAGAATTTTAGATTTACATAACATTTCAGATAAAGAACAGATAAAACAAATCTGAAGTAAATGTAATGCAGTTTTTACAAAAGGTGTGCTTAAACAGTTTTTGGTGACTTTTCAGATAGCAATAGCCTACAAGAATTGGTTCTGACTTCATATTAATTAAAAACACAAAAAATGATTTTGAAAATATCTTATTTTATTTATAAAATACCTCTTATTAGAATAAAACATTGTGTGTATGTTTTAGTACACGTTCAGTAAGTGTTCCGTGCGATTCATAAATGTTTGATTCACTAAAAAGAACCGAGTCATTCGTTCGGGAATCTTGAACGCACTAGTCGCGCTGAATGTTAGTGATTCAATACAAAGAACCGACTCATAAGAGCCATCCATTCGGGAACCGAACTACACTGGTCAGAGTATTTAAATACGGTGTTCCATCCGCCTCAGAGGCAGAATGCACGTTCGAGAATCATTAACTGATTAAAATGATTTAATTAATTTTTTTTTTTAAACGGGAACAGTTCTCAGTTCCCAACTCCATGTAAGATGCGTATATTTACATAATTTAAGGCTGAAGCTGTGGTTGAGAGACTTCTACTTTAAACATAAGAGTATATCGCACTGCCTACATATAACCAGCTATAATTGTCAGCAGTCAAAGATGGATCGGATGGAATCGCGAACTTTATCACGTATGATTCATGTCTTCAAAGAGGGCGCCTTTTCTCCGCAGAATCGCCGCTTGCTGACGTTTTTTTGCTGACGCTGTCATGTGATTAGCCTTGCCCGTTCAATGAGAGCTGTTTGCCCCACCCATCTCTTCAACGCTATCTATCTCAATGTACAATTCACTGAGAAAAGGAAATAATCGCTAAAAATACACCCTCGAAAAGGATTCATTCGCCACAATTGGGGATTCAACGCGCTCCGTCCGTAGGGAATCCATCGCTGTCGTTGTGGTATCGGATTTATCTTCACGTATCCAAATGCACATGATCTACCACCCGAATTCAAGAAGGATACAAAGCGTAGCCTGACAGCGGACTCGGACTGCGATAACCGGTAAAAAAATCGACGGAATCGGTCGCATTTGCATCTGCGGTTGAAAGAACCGTAAGGATCGCCGCTCGCGTCAAAGCAAAGCCTACGGATGTGAGGAGAAATTCAAATTACAGTAACGGAGAAGACGGGCCTCGTTTGATTTGGACAAGCCGAAAAAAAGCGATCAGTCACCATAAGCAGAACAGGAGGGAAAATAGCGTCAATCTGAGGGGGATTTTTCAGCAGCACCACCGTATTTTTCTCGCAGACAACGTCGTTTCGTAACGGAGTTAAAAGGTTCATGTCGGCCACGGCGCAGGGCGGAATGATCCACATGCCGTCATTTTGGTGGAAATATTTATTTTTTTAATTTGTAGCCACCCTTTCTATCTCGTTCTGCCCGTCTCGTTGCATTGGCGAACGGATTCGACAGCAAGATACCGAAAAGAATCGCGTTTTGTGGAGCTATTCATGATTTTAATAGGAGTCGGTCGTTATATCGGGGAACCGACCATGGATTCGCGACGGGAAATTTGCTAAATCGCCGTCGTGGGAAAGCCGAAATCATTCATGTAACGTCGAAGGCTTCGCTGGATGCACATCCACACAGAGAAATCTCATATTTTATAGCAGCAAGCGCTCGACAGGACTCGGCCGTCTGTAGGCCGGCCTAGTGTTTTCACCACCACCACCTATTCTCGCCAATACTAGTCACCCATAGCTTTCATATTTCCCCGTGCTCCCCTGCCCTTATCAACGAAATCCAGGGGAGTTATGTGCATACAAGTATAAATGTCCCGGTTTTCCATCAAAGTGTTCTGATCGGAGGCCAATCAAGGAATTTGGATCATTTATTCATACGGTAGATTCACCTCCCCCCCACCCCAAAACTTTTCTTGGGTTTTCGGGAAAATGGGTTGTTTGGGCAACAGTAAAACTGAGGACCAGCGAAATGAGGAGAAGGCCCAGCGAGAAGCTAACAAAAAGATAGAGAAACAGCTCCAGAAAGACAAACAGATCTACAGAGCAACTCATCGACTACTACTGTTAGGTAGGTTGGTCTGAAAGCTGAGGTTCTTCTGTCACTGCTGCAAATTCCTGCTGGACGCTCTGACTGATGCGTGTGACGTCATCGGGGCCTTGTCACACGTAGCGTTTTGTGTGAATTTGATGCATTTGTTCGAGTAAATGATGTAGGTGCACGCGTTTCGATTGGGATTCCTGTGCCGTAGTAGTGGACACCTCGGGGCTTAGGTTGGAGGCCTGTGGTGCTTCATCTAGCAGCGCTCAATCTCTCCATTCATTCCCATCTGATTTATTTTGATTAAGTTTTGCATTATGGAAATATTTGGGCTCACTTGATTTTTATAATTAATTTACAACTATCTCATGGAGATATATATGCAAACTCCCAAACACATTACATGTTTATGAGTTTAAGATTGTTTCTACATCTCGCTAAAGTAGCAATGTGCTTAGCCCTGTTCATAAATAACTTTAAAGTTATTGGGAGATTAATGCATATTTTTGGGGGGTTTAGGTTTAATTTTAAGACTTTTTGACATGCTGTATATTTGAAGACATTTGAAATCATTTTGACATTTTATATCTAGGGTTGTTTGCATAGTACTATTTTATGGTTTAGCATTCTGGGCATCCCTAAAATTATAATAGTAAGAGATGACATATTTCGCTCCTATATTTTTACACTTTAAATTTGAAGCAGAAACTGATTAGATCAGTTAATATTTTTTTCATATGCTTAAAACATTCATATTTTAGATTATTGATAGACCATTGTATTAGCCAGGCAAATAACAGAAATGGTCATTTCACTTATTGTCATTTCCAAAATTTACTTAGTTAATGAATGAATGATACACATTTGATTTTTTTTTTTTTTATGTTTTTGTCAATTGAGTAAATACAGTAAAAAATAATTGTTTATTTATTATTTAAAATTCAGATATTTAGTTTGTCTTATTTGCTCTAGTATGTTTATATCAGCATCACGTTGGCCATCCTGTTCTCTAGATACCGGCACTGGCGTTTTGGGCCATTAAAAACCCATATTAGACTAACAATACTTACCTTGCTACCTTGAACCTGATATGATCAGGAAGCATTTCAATTTCATAGCCTTTTCGTAGCCAAGCATGAAGATGTTTTAACATTGGTTTGATTTGATTTAGTCTTTGTTTAAGAGACTGGTCTGATAAAACCCAGTTCTCTAACAGCCTATTTGTTTAGCATGGTTCAGCTATACACATGGCTAAAAGTACTCTGTTCTAAATCAAAATCCCATGTATTCAACATAGCGAAGCACTCTAAATCATAATGTCTGGTATTTAAGGGAGGAAACGGGTATATTTCTAGATACCCATGATTGAAGTGTGTCATAATGACATATGATTTAGGGATGTGTACCAGTGTAATTGGAGCACAAAAGTGGAATTTCTGTATGCAAACAGGCCTGTTTGACACAATTGGAGCCTGGTAACAGAATATGTGTTGTGATAAAGTGGTTTTCATCATGCATCTGAACTGAGAGCCTAAATCTGAGGTGTTTTTGTGCTTCTGTAGCTTGTACTGGGGAGAAGTTAACTCTCTTCTCATATTTAGAAAGACAACTGTGCGCTATTGATCATAAATTGTAGAGTCATTCATCTTTGTCAGTGTTTGACAACTATGGCTCTAAGAGTTCCTTAACATTATTATTTTTATTTTGCATTTCACTATTTGATTTAATGGATAGCTAACCAGTTACTGTTTAGTTGAGGTTTACTTACAAGATTGGTGATATTGGAGTGTTCATAATTTAATGAACAACCACAATCAGTGAATGAAGCATCTTTTTGAAATCTTGTGTGATATGAAATATGGATTTATAAAGCGTGAGGGTATTTGAAAATTTTATTTGCATAGTAACAGACAAAGTTATGATATTCCATATAAAAGGGGTTGAATATGATAGTTATGATGGCATTATTATTTGACATTTTTAAATCTGCTACACATATTTTTGGAATAATAATTGATATACAGTTTGTGCTTTGGATTTTAGTATGAATTTCCTGCTAGAAATCCATGTTTAGTTTGTCGTTTAAAAGAAATGCTACTGTGAAATTTAATTAATTATTCCTGTTGAATCAGGTGATATCTGCCCCCCCTTTTCCTACATCCCTTGTGATTTATATCTTTCTTTTGCTCGTCTCTCAGGGGCTGGAGAATCGGGGAAAAGTACCATAGTCAAACAGATGCGCATTTTACATGTCAATGGCTTCAATGCTGAGTAAGTATGGCTTTCACATCTATGTACTTTTTTGATTCTGCTTAAGTCAAACTCAGACTAGTTTTTTATTGCATCCATAACTATAGCATACAGTCAAGTATGATATAGAGCATAAACAATCCCAGTTTGCCATTTTGTTGGCAAATTCATCTTGCTGTAATGTTTTTCGGTGATGGTCCTTCTACTTCTTTTGAAGATTTGGGAGGATGTTGAAATTCAAGTCATTGTGGTAAAGGTGTGCTTTGTTATTGTGTTGTTCACTTGATGCATTTCAGAGTGTAATATGTAAATCTATTCATTGTGAAATGCAGTGCTTTATTTTGTTTCATGATAGGACTTTTTATTAATGCACTATGGATATTGTTCACTGAAAATCCCATTATAATTAAATGCTGACTTTTTTTATTTCAATAAGTAGTTTACTATCCAGAAATGCTTAGCTGGTTTGAAACCAGTTTTGTGATTACTTTTTCTGAAGTTGCTATAATCTACTCCCCGAACAGTGTAGTAGAGATGTCCAAAAACACTACAGAGGCTATTGAAATTAGGACAGTCATAAAAATTTGAATGCTAAATTAAGACAAAATAAATAATTGTTGCATGAATTAGTCAATAGTAAAATTGTGGTTTTAGCAACTGGAAAACAAGTTCTAATTTGATGACTAGAAAGCAGGAAAAAGTCAAGAAAACAGAATTATTAATGCTAGGGCTTGGTGGTATATGCTGTGTAATGTTAGAGATTTTTCTATACCATTTATGCTTGTTCATGAGACACAAAACGTACTAATACAATATTTACATGCATTTAATATGGTATTCAATTTATGTATGGTCATGTGTTTGTATTTTGGCTAATTTATAGACCTTTTGTGCCAGAGAAACAAGCGCGCAGCCATCTTTAGAAATTTGTCTGTGAACTTCCATTTTTGCCGTGGCTCTGAATATTTCTATGGCATCGCTGTTGAAGAGTAATTAGCTGCTGAAATGAATTTACTATTTTATGAATTTATGTAGAGTTTAACAATATTTATCATGAGTAGTGCTGGGCGGTATGACCAAAAATCTGTATCACGATTTTTTTAAGATTCTGGCGGTTTCACGGTATGTCACGTTTTTTGTTTTTTTGGCATATTTTACTGTCAGGAGTACAGGGAATATATTATATAAACATTGTAAGGACAAATAAAAATGTATTTAAAAATGTAATCAAATCAGTTCATAAAGCTAAAAATTTTGTTTAAAATGTAATCAAATTAATTATTTAATTAAATTAATAATATTAATAAGTTGGCTACATTTTTACTGTGGAATTTCTGTAATTTCAATGAAGTCCTTTGAGTTTGTGTTTTAATAAACGGTGTTTATATTATTATGATGACGATTATTATTAGTATTATCTCTATTAATCAAATTACACTCGATTGTTCAATAGTATATTTGTTATTTCAAGTTATACCGAACTTTTATTTTGACAGACCTTTGACTTCCTGTGTATATGATACGACAAATGTTGATAGTTTTATCAAATTAAACGGTGAAATGTTCATAAGAGCAGCTCTGCAGATGAAGTTCGTGTGTATAGTGAGTGAGACAGCAGACACTGAAATCATCGCGAGCGTTACGCGTGCTTCAGTATTAGTAGTAGACGAAAATGCGGCACTCATTCATACAGACTTCACATTTCAATAGCAGTCATTTTTAGCTTTAATATTCACAGACACTAGTCCGTATCGATATCTGATTCATTGTACAGCCCTACTTTTGATTTATTCATCCAAAAATTGCCAAATTCTGTGACGTTCCGCTTTATACAGTAAGTTCTATTTGTGACTGGATTCTGTGATTTCATCCGTGTTTTTTGCATCGCGGAAATCATTTGGCTCTACATGGTATGTGCAGTATTAAAGAGAGTTAGTTTTGTGAGTTATTTATTGTTCTGTAATAAAGTTGTTTCCATAAGTGTAAGAAGTGTGTGCTGTTAATAGAAGTCTGCTCTCTATACGCTCTACATAGCGCTTCATGGCCATTGAATAGAGACAGCAGCTGTTTCAGCTACGCACTGGTATGGTGGTTTTTGAAAAACACATATCGGTCTCGAAATTGAAACCGGTATACCATGTGAACCGGTATACTGCCCAGCACTAATCATGAGCATTGTAATATTTGAAGCGGATGTCATAACAAATGTCAGTAGATCGGGAAGATTTTAAAACAAGCGGTTCATTTATAAATCCGTAAGATCTTACCTTCATGCTATGGAAATACAAGCTGGAAGACAGAACACAGTGGCCCTCATTTATCAAACGATCGTACGCCAGAAAACTGGGTGTACGCTCGTTTCCACACAAAATTTGGCATTTATCAATATGAGCGCGAGCGGTGACTACGCTCAAATCTCACATCAGGTCTCGGCTCGTGTACGCAAGTTTTTGAGTCGGCGGGAGCTTGCGTGCAGCATGGTAAATCTGGTGGAGAACTGCTATGAGAACATTTAGTTTATTTTCCTAACCGACAATCACTCACTAACCGATCATTAACCATTAAACGACATGATTAAAATGTCAAATTAAAATTCAATTAGAATAGATGCGTGTCTTAAAATACCACAAATGTTTTTTTTTTTTCTTTCCAGGGATTTCGCTTTTATGCGCAAATGGCTGCATCAACAGAACATTATGATTCACACATCATACACCTGCAACGCAGAGAAAAACAGAATATAGCCTACAAGGAATATAAAAAAAAGAAAATGATTAACAGATTAACAAAACAAAAGAGAAAAACTCTGCATCAAGTAGGGCTGGTCCAGGCTACGCTTGCGTTGTATTCGTTTTCGTTATTTTATTAAAATATTTATCTTTATTTTAATAAATTCAATTGATCACGCGGGCGCTTCACTCACACACACAGACCCAACATATCAGTTCTAGCGTTGCTGATTTTACATTTTAGCCATTTATCAGCAAACTAAAATGCAGACAAAGTTAACGCTGCTCAGTTTAATGGTCCGCTATCCGTCTGTACCAGTCGGTGCGCGCAACGCCCATCCAAACACATTGTTGTGCATGTGAAGGATGATGTTTTACGTGGATATTGAAACGAGTGAAATAGAAAGCCTTGTTTACATAATGAACAGTAGTTCAATGCAACCAGTAAATTTTACATTGCCAATATGGAAATGTTTGGATTCTTCCCGAATGAGTGAGGTAGGCTATGAGAGCCCAGTTTAGTTTTGCTTTAAATAAATTAATTTCTGCTTTATAATGAATGCCACTATAGCCTAATTTGTTTCAATTTATAATATATAGCTACTTAATTTTCGTTCTTGTTCTGTTCTGAATAAAATAAATTTAAAGGATTTTCTGTGGAGTGAGGAACTAAAATAACCAAATTTATATATATTAATAATGGTTGTAAGTAGGCTATTTCATTTTATTTACCGATATTTTTATTTAAATTAATTTTATTGTTTGCAATTACGAGGTTGAGGGGTGTTTTTAGAGTAAGATAAATTTCTTTTTCATGTGATTACTTCCTCTTCATGGCCAGGTTACGTTTCTCTGTGTCATAAACTATAGGGTGAGGCTTCTACAATTTGGGGCGTGATATTTAAATGACGACAATTTTCAGCCGCCATATTTATCAACACCCGTTCATTTCTGCGACGGAATTGGCCGCATACAAAAGTTTAATGAATCACACGTGAGCGTTGTCGTAAGCTGATTTTTACATTTCTACGTTCATTTGATAAATGAGGGCCACAGAGTGCAGAGCTGAAAAGGGGCGGGGCTACATAAGGTTTATAACCGGGGTGGGCAAAGTAGGTCCTGGAGAGCCGCTGTCCCTGCAGAGTTTTGCTCCAACCCTAATCAAACACACCTGAACCAGCTAATCAAGGTCTTCAGGATTACACACAGGTGAATTTTATCAGGGTTGCAGCTAAACTCTGCAGGGACAGCAGCCCTCCAGGATCGAGTTTGCCCACCCCTGGTCTATAACAACTTGCAGCTTATCCAATAAGAATTAAGAGTCTGAACCATCAGTTTTATAAGATTAGTTACAAGTCTTTAGTTTTTAACTACAGCGTTTTATAATGCGAGACATTTTGCATCCATTACAGTGAAGGAAATAGAAAGAAAAAGTAATTAATTGCAATGAAGCACCTTAATTTGTAAAGTATTTAATTCAATGGTTTATTCAAACATAGCCTTCAACACATGGTTATTTGATTATAATAAATAACCTTGTAAAAAATATAAATATAAAACAATTTTTGTTGATTTTCCAGCAAAAATAACTCAGTATGTTCGATTCATACTGTGATAAAAAAAAAATTGGTTTAATGTCCACCCCTGAGTAGCATTAAGTTGTTTAATTGATACCATTTATGACATTAAAACTATTTTATTACATGTTGCCTAAAAATGAATTGATCTGAAGTAACTGTGTTTTTTTTTCTTTCACAGAGAGAAAAAACAGAAAATTCAAGACATCAAGAATAATATAAAAGAAGCTATAGAGGTAAGTGTTAAAGGATCTTGAATTTAACTTTGTAATCATGTAAAACTTAAAAACTGCACTGACTCTGACTATCTTTGTTCCTTTACAGACTATTGTGACGGCAATGTCCATGTTGGTACCTCCAGTCCAGTTAGCCTGTCCAGCAAATAAGTTTCGAATTGATTACATCCTCAATTTAGCCAATCAGAAGGACTTTGAGTTTACAGCGGTGAGTAGAAGTATATTCTGTCACCCCATCACCCCCAAGTCTGTGTACCGTCCCAGTATTATGTTCCACCTTCTTCAGATGGACAGGCGTATTTAGTTATAAAAAAACCAGCATTTTTTAAAATTAAATATAGAACAAGTTTAAATGTAGAAATGGCAAAGAAGTGTGTAAGCGTAGTTTGTACATCTATTAAGCGTTACATGCTCCTAGTTTTGGGCTGATTGTAATGGATCTTCTTGTCAGACCACACCACAAGTTTGTTTTGAGTGTTCTCCTCGGTCGTAGGGCCTTGTGTGCTTTGTGCAATTATAATTAGCAGCTATTCTTTGCTTAGGGACAACACATGGGTGAATTGAAAAAGCGCCCCACCTGAGGGAAATGTGGGTGTGGGTTCGTGTGACTCTCAGGTATAATGGTGTGGCATTCATTACGACTGATTACTTGTAATAACCTCTAAATTCTCCCTTAAGAGGGCCTCACCTGAGCCACACACCTTGTCACCCAGGACCTCCCTGCTCCCTCATCACCTAGGCAGGTGCTATGTTTCTAGGGAAAGGGGAGTGGAGAGCCGCCCTGACCTGCGCCAATGGGCCTGCTTAAGATTTAATTACGGGTGACTCAAACTTAGTTGCCCTATGGACTTAAAAATAGGCTCACCTGCTGGTTTAGACAAGGTTTTAAATAGTTAGCTGCTGCATTACGTAAACATTACTAGAATTATTAGGTTATTAATACAGTGAATAGGAATTTTTTACATCTAAAAACTGGATATGTTACAGGTTCGCCAGGATAGCTGCGTGGTTCCGAGTTGAACATTAACTGTTAAACTTCAGAATTGAGTGCAGGAAGTGGTTGTAGTTTTAGCATTACTACAAAGAAGATACTGCCCCACCCTCCCTCTCTCTCTCTCTCTCTCTCTCCCTCGGTGGCCCCAGGGCCCACTGGGAACCAGTCTGACTGGTTGATTGTGTTGCAAGCAAGAGACAAAAATAAAAAGCAAAGCAATTATTGACATTTATAACTCAGTCATGTCATTTTAGGATATAAAGACCCATTGAAGTTTGTAGTTGACTGCTATTTTAACACTGTTGCATGGCTGAGTTAAGTAATATTTCCATTAAAAGAAAAAAAACTAGCTGTGAAGCTGTCGAGCTAGGAGGAAACTGGTGAAGAGTATTAGCATGACGACGGAGAGAAAGACATATGTAGATGAGATGAATAGAAAAACGCACACAAAATGCTTTAGCATTACTCTTCATGCTAAGGCTGCGCAAAATAGCTAAAAATATATATTTTTTTGCCATTTCATCATTATACATCTCAATAAGAGGATCTGTCATTTTACCAAACAGCCACTGTTGTATTCAAAAAGTTTAATGTAAGAAACACCAGTGAAAACAATTGAAATACTCAAAGTATGTTACTTATCCATTAAGGCAGAACAGTTTTAACCTACATGTATATTTTACTGTTATATTTAATGCCACATGTAGATTTCCATGATTTTTGAACGATGGAAACAATTAGTTTAATCAGAATCTTATTTATTGAATTGATACTTTGAAAAAGATGGTTTGAACTGATTCAAGGAAATGTATCAAAATGACCAACTCGAATGCCATTTTACCTACTAAAGTTTAAATTTGAGGCACTTTTATAATGTTCTCACACTTGTTACATTTATATTGTTCTTACATTGGTTAATTTAAATATCATGAATATTCATTATATTACCCAGCCCTATCTTAAGCATGTTGTAGAAGAAATATTGCAGTTTGTTTTCATAGTTCCAAAACATCATAGTTGTGTTTATTCATTGAAAACTATTCTCATGCGCCTCATTTACATTATTTACGTCACTGATGCCTCTGGTGAAGGTTCTGTATAAAGAACATTACTTAAATATCAATTATTATTTTGCGATGGCTTCATTTAAGATTTGTTTGGATTTACATTCTGTAATTTAGTTTGTTTAAATGTATTATATTATTTAATACATATATTTATATTAATATTTTTTTAAATTTATTTTGATGTTGGTTTTGCTTGTAATTGCTGATAAACTTTGAAGTATCAAAATAATTTCTTTGTGTAAAAATACTTGAAGGGGTCATGAATTAAGAAATCAAATTTTCCTTGAGCATTTGACTCAAAGGCCTTTTCAGGCTGGACACGGAATGTGCTGTGCTGGCTGCTGGGTTTGGCGTAGCCCTTCAGATACAAAGCGATTTGCGCTATGCGCAAATTATGCGATTATGGCCTAAAATCAAAACCTCGATTAATTGAACATTTTACCTCGATTACAATTAATGAACAATTTTTTTTTTTTTTTTTTCCTTCATAGTTCACTGACAAGTTTTGTACTGTAAATATGATTGACTATTAAAGGTGGGATATTTTTTCCTATTGAAAGAGTGATCTGACATAGCTCACTTTCAGCAGTTATTTTATCTATGATTCGTAACATTTCTTAGAGATTTCTGCTTGTTGTAAATCAGATTTATTAGCACAGTACCAGTACGTAATGAGAGCGATTGTGTGTGTGAATTAGTCATACCATCTCTCTATTAATTGTGAAGCTGTGGGTTGTAAATAGTTACTTCATAAGTAGAAAAATATATGCTATAATAAGTTTTGAGTTTCTAAGCTACTTTAGTGATAAATCACAGGACAGCGATGACGACTGGTTTCTGCTCCTCAGTGCGCCCAATCTTCACGTCTTATGCAGCTACTGTTTGTAGGAGTGTTCGTGCCACAATGCAGCTGCGCGAGCACGGTAGCTCGAAATAATATACATCCAATCGTCTAAAATTACTCAAATGTCTTAAAACAAATACAACTGACAAAGTTTAGTGAAGACGCAAGGCTGACCGCTTGTGTTGAACCGGCGTTCACCTCCGTGTTGCTTTTATGCCACTGACTGGACGGGGCGGAGTCATATGGCTACATACCCGGTAGTATGTTTTTAAGGGGGGGAAGTATTAACAGGATTAAAAAAACGAAATAACCGACATGGGAAAATTACATTGGTTAGAAGTTCTGAATTTTGGTTTCGTTTACTTTTCGATTAATCGTCCAGCCCTAATTACTGGTTTGTTACAGATCGTTTGATGCACTGATTATGTGTACGTCTCTAACCAAAGTCACAGAAGTGTCCACAACCAAGACTTATAAAGCATATGTCATACGCATAATTTTCACATTGTTGGTAAATATTTGAACTTTGACTAACAACTTTTTTTAGCGTCTTTGATTACACTATAATATAAAGTTAGAACAACTGCACAAATACATAAAGTTATAAAAAACATTAATAAAAATGTGTTTTACCGCGTTCTCACAGACTGGAGTATCCTTGGTATTTGAGGTGTAGTCTGTTCATTTTCTTGCGATTCGGGATCAGACTCTGGCTGAATCTCTCCGGTTGCCATTTTTCCAAATTGCAAATTTTCAAAACAATTCCACACATGTACAGAGTACAAACGGGGCATTGAAACTTATTTTAAAATGCAGCACTGCTACCCAACCGTTGCAACGTTTACTTCCAAGTCTTCAACGCGGCATGCCCATAAAAACGGAGTGTTTCACGATCAAGGCTCAAAAACAGTAGAAAATAGCCTATTACTTATTATTTTATTTTTTTATTTTTGTTCATGTAAAAATCTTGCAAACGTCATAAGTGGACCTCAGACAACAGTAATAAAAAAAATAAAAAAAACGGCAATTTATGATCCCTTTAAAAATAAAATGAAGGCCCTTTTTTCATTTGTTCTGTACAAAGAAGCATATGTTTTGTGTATATGAAAGTATGATTTTTTTTTTTTTTTTTTTTTAACAAATATATTTGATTTATATAATAGTATATTCGAGAACAATATACTGGTATGATACAAAAATTCAGATATCCACAAAATAAATATATAAGGTAAGAGCAGTGAGAGTTGGTGGGTGGCGTGATTCTCAAGTGTGTCGCTCTTGTCCTACATGTTTAACAATGTAGTGGCACTCCTTTATGATAAAAGAGTTGTGCCAAAGTGAAAGCTACCATTTCCAAACACAAACAAAGATCAAGCGAGACAAAGTCCCGTTCCCTGTTGGGACCACAGTGTCACTCTTCCTTTGTCCCGGCTCGTTTGCTGTTCAGGTTCGTGCCAACATAGGCACTACATATAAAAGGCTTTATAAGGTGGGACAGTTCTGACAGTGTCCTGCTCAGATTGGAAGTTTTTCATTTCAGATGCTCATTCATATTTCACCACCATGTCTGAATTGCAGTGGGCGGTTAGAATCGTTTAGTTCTGTCTTGAACTCTTCTATAAATGTGGCTTTTGTTACACATGAAGTGCATACGTTGTTTGGTGTTTTTTTTTTTTTTTTTATGCATGTTGTCTGAAAGGACAAAGCAGTAGAGCTGAGCTGATGCATATTTGGTTGTTAAGTCTGACGTCACGCGGCAGCGCTTCCGAGTCCAAACGCTTTATCTCCTACCACAAGAAAGCAACAAACGGTGCTAATATACACACACACAATGTGGTGTAATACCACCAAAAAATTATAATCATAACCTTTATCTCCTTACCAAAATCCCAGATGGCCAGACAGTGATTCATCTTTTATAATTCGTTAAAATATTAATATTTGTAATGCTGTAAGCATGGAGACTGTTGTGTAGACTGTAAGTATTTTAAATGTTTAACTCTAAAATGTTAAATGTTTATTATGAATAAATAGCGCTCATAAACGGCCGTCGAGATGTCATTCTCAAGTGAAACGAGTCGAGGCTTGGACCCGGAAACGGCGTCCCTTACGTCACGACTTAACAAGCGGATAATGTTAACATCTACCTCTAATATTGACTTCTACAGCTTGTAAAATAATTTAATTTGGCTTTGTTTTTTTTTAAATAATAATAATTTTTCTTTAAAGCAGGGGATCTCAAAGTGGGGTCAGTGACCCATAGCCATTGCTGTACCTTATTTTCCAGACTATAAGTCACGTTTTTTTATATGAAAAGTTTATATTCCAAAGTGACTTATATAATGCATTTAACATCAAGTAATCAAAACATAGACTTTTAGAAATAGGCACTTAAAAGTTTCTAGATCTGTTTCTCATGTCTGTGCGTCAAGTATTCGCTGTGTGGTTCATTTTTGACATGCTCCAGAAAGACGTTCAAGGAGACCGAGACGGCAGAAAACGCATCCTTTTGTCAAATAAAGAAAACAAACAGGATGTTTTGTATTTAGTTGTTATTTTAAATATACACAAATAAAAACAGACACTTTACCATTTTGAACTCTTATCTGTATGACCATAAATGATGGTATTAAGTTGTTTCCGCTGCTATGACGGAAGTGATCATGCCTAACACACACACACAACATGTCAGTTCTAGCATTGTTAACTTGACATCGCAGCCTGTTCATTATCAAAATAAAATGCAGTCAGCCGAACATATATTCTGCTTAATTTAATTTGTCTGTTGTACAATAAGAACGCTGCCGGTCACTTGCTGTTATTCCAAACTTGTTTCTTTGCATGTAAAGGATGCTATTTTGCGTGTATATTGGGACCTAACTGAAAGCCCTCTTTACATAAATAATAGTTTAGCATCCAAATGTTACATCGTAAATATGGAAACATTTGGACCGATGTGCAAACTCAACGCCAGTTTCAATTCAAATAAATTAGTTTAGGCTTGATGTTTAAAATAAATGTTACTTTTCATTGTTGTTTTGTTCTGAATACGATTAAAGGATTTGTTAGGGAAGTAAAATAGGCCTACATGTTTGTAAACTGTTCATTATATTTACTGGTATGTTACATTATTTATGAATATAGACTAATAATAAAATGTGATATATAAAATTTTTTTTGTAACCGATGCAACTGTGTGTGTGTGTGTGGTTTCTCTCAACAATGCAAGTTTAACCCTGGCAAATACGGTAAATCATAAAATTGTGCTGTATTATTAAAAAGTGCATAGGATGGAGACCAATTTTACAAATAAAAAAAAGAAAAAGCATGTTGTGTTAATTACCCCCACCCACGTTAACTTTGGCCTTAATCACTGTTATAATTATAAGGGGGTCCTTGAAAAATCTTTTCCCCTGTAAAGGGGTCCCTGGCCCCAAAACTTTTAAGACCCCTGCTTTAAAGTACACTTCTTCATCTTTTAATGTTTGTTTCCTTGTAGCCTCCAGTATTCATTACGAGTTGATGACATCCTAAATCAGAAACAGGATTTTTCCTTAGGTTCACATTTAAACTATGTTGGGAATCATTATTTTTGTAAACTCATGTACTTGTGATGTATGTGTATTCATAGGCTTTACATTCCTCATTAGAAATTGTCATTTTTGTCCCTAGTATTCCTATACAATTTATTTTTTATTTATTATGTTGAAATCTGAAATTTTTAATAAAAAAAAATACAATTTGACAATACAGTCTTCTTTCTCTTAAAATTATTTATATTAAAAAAAAAAAATGTTAACAGAACCGTTTTGAAGGAATCAAAATCATTGAAATGTTAAAAGTGGAATCTGAATCTGAATCCGAACCAGAATCTGGTATTCTTGCGTGCAAAAATCCCAAATCACATTCCTGATTGGTTGTTGAGAGCCTGTAATGGACCAGTCAGTGGTGGCGGTTTTTATTTTTTTACAGGTTAGCATGCTCTAAAGTGTTCTTGCAAACCATACAAACATGTTGAAAAATGATACGCAGCCAAACTACAGAGGTGTAAAAGATTTGCCTGGATTCCAATAGCTAGTTTATGGATTTGTCCTCTCTTCCACTTGTCTTCCCAACAGGAATTTTATGAACACACAAAGACCCTGTGGCAGGATGAAGGGGTGAGAGCTTGCTTCGAAAGATCCAACGAATATCAACTGATCGACTGCGCACAGTAGTAAGTATTCTGTTCCTTTTAAATGCTGGGTTTGAATTGCTTTTAATTGTGCAGAAGTTTTAGTATTTGAAAGCTAAATGAGAACAATTTCAACCGAGCTGAATATTCGCATTGGAATATTCTTGTAATAGTCAATCAGATTGGTTGCACTCGACTCTCTTGACTTGGTCTGTGTGACTTTCTTAGCATAATACATGTGTCGGACTGATTTATGCATTCAAGAGGGAGGGAAATAGAAATGCGATGAGGGCAGAAATGACAGAACGTGAAAAAGAGAGGCTGATGAGTGCTAGACATACGCTTTCAGAAGACATGGAGGTTTGAATGTTGAACACGGTAGGGTATACATTGAAAGGGTTCCTGCATTGTGGCGTGTATATGTGTGTCCTGTCCTCTCCCACAGCCACTGGTAGTTGTTGTGGATCAGACGCTGGCCTGAGCCGTTTAGACCGGAAGTCCCCCCCCCCTCACTGCTCCCCGCTGCACGCTTATGTAAACGTAGAGCAGAGAAAGAGAGAGAGAGCTATTTTTAACTCGCTGGTTCACTCACAGCAGAAGAAGACGGTTTGAGAGAGAGAGGAGATCCGCAAGTATAGCAAATAATGCATCTTTCCTTTTGAAGGAGAAAAATTAGCTTGAAGTGATAATGGTGGCTACTTGCGAGGGTTTGGAGGGCAACTCCCAACCTCCCAGACTGCAAAGAGGGACGGAGGAGAATGACTGTGCTGTTTCAAGCGCGCACAAGCACGTACACGCGTTCAGCAAGAAACTAGCGTTGTCAACCGTTCGTCCTGTTATGAGCTCATTTTTTCTGAGTGTTTTCAAGGCTCTTCCTGTCACATGGCCAGGTGTCCATATTGAACGTGTGCGTACGTGTATGCGTTTGTGTTTTCATTCATCTCTGTTTGTTTGTACGTTCGAGCTGCAGCGGTATTGTGAGCTCAATAATGTTATCATTGAAGTGGAGACAAACACAAAAATGGCTACAAAATGCAAGGGAAGAATACAGACTTATCAGTTTGTTTTTGTTCATCCCGCAACTTTTTTTTCCCTCTCTCCTTACTTGTTCTTCCTGCATCTGCTAGTAGCGTCACTGCAGTCACAGAAAATGGCTGATATAGAGAAAAAAAAAACAATGAGAATAGTTTCATTAGGGTTATGCTGTTTTTAAAGGAAGAATGTGTATTAACAAAGAAAGTTGATTCTTTCTACAAGCTCTCTGTATTTTTGTAAACCAGAGAAGAAGAAATGTTTATTTGGTTATATCATGTAAAGCAATATTTTCTGTCCTATGCTGTTTTCGACAAGCTTTCTGTTCTCATAAACTAAAGAATCTTTGTATCTCTCCCTTTTTTTTTTTTTTTTTTTTTTTTTTTTTTTTTTTGCATTTGTTTGCGTAAATCCAGTGCATGGAGAAAAGAAATGTTCCTTTGATGTTATCTATAAGCTTTCTGCATTTCCATAAAACAGAGAAATGTTGCATTCCTGCCCGTTTACATTTGTAAATGCAAATCAAGGATTGGATTCCTTTTAATTCCTGACAAAGGTCTCTTGACTGAAATGTTGCTATCTCAGTAAAAATTTGATTTTTTGCAGGCAACAGCAATATGCAGGACTTTTTTTTTTTTTTCTTTTGCATTATTTCCTGTATCCAACGCACCTGCCTGCAACTATTCAGGTGTGCAAGTGGTGTTCAAATAGAGAAAACAAAAGACATTTTTCTTTAGGGTGCTATTATTACAGAAAGTATGCAGACAGTATTTTCATGGAGCTCTCTGTATTTTCATGAAGCAGAGAAATGTTCTTGCTAGTTCGCATTTTGCCAGCATAATGAAAGAAGGTTTTAGAGTTTTCAGAGAAAGTAAAAAAAAAAAAAAAAAAACGGTTTACTATATTTTGAAAAAATAAATCTTGTGCACGGAGCTGAAAAAAAGAAATTGGATTACGGAAGTGTTGCATTCCAGCTTGTGTTTCGTAAGGGTTTCCTATTTTTATTAGGGTGGGTTTTTTTTTTTTTTTTCCTCCTCACCCTCTTCTCCAGTTAAAGGGACTGTATGTAGACTTTAGAAACCTTTATTAGCGACACCGGTGGCCTTTAAGTGAACTGCAACCAGTAACTTATTACTCGTGCACATGTAACGTACAAAAGATTGAACATGATTCAATGCCCCGATATATACTCACAGTGAAGTTCTTTTTTGTTCTTCGCTTAGAAGTAAAAAGTTGGAAATAGATTTGCAGTGAACAGCCAGATGCTGTTTAGATGAATATGTAAATATGTGCTGCGCTCTTTCCTCTCGATAGCAAAATAAACACACAATGACAGTGGTGAGAAAACGGGAGTTAAGAAAGCGTCTGATCGTAGCAATGTGGACATGTTTGTACCAGCTCTGTGATTCACCAGCATGTTGACAGATGGGATAATAAAAATTACACTATTATAATAGGTTGATTATAAAGTATATTTGAGACTACTATAGACTAGGGATGCACCGATACCATTTTTTTTTTTAAGTACGCAGTACCTATACATTTATTAATTTTTTTTTTTTTTTTTTTGGTGATGTTGCAGTTTTCCAAGCACAACACAGTGAGACTAATGAATGTAGAGTAATAATAATTTTTATGTGCTTGTCACAAACTTAAAGAACAAAAATTTCACAGTGTCCAATAACCTTCAAAGGGCATAATTACCAATATATATAATTATTGTTATATAAAAAGAAATTTACAAACAAATTACAACAAATACTATAGAGATACAAATGAAATAAACTTGTTTTTCAGATACAGTAGGTTTATTTACCATGTATACATTTATTTAACATATTTTGTTGTTTTAATAACATTAATGACAAATATAGGCTACGGTCCCTTTAAGACCGAATCCATAGATACTGACACACATATCCTGTTTTCACCCAAATGTTTACGTCCACTTAAGCCATAACCGACTGTATTTACGTGAGATACTCCACACGATGGACATTTTGACAACTGTGTGCATTTGACCATTCAGGTGCAAGGAGAACTGCTCGTGCGCTGTCTGAGAGAACTGGGATCGCGCGCAAGAAAGAGAGCCTATCCCGCCTTCACTAATCGATAACGAATTGTGATTGAAAGCATGCAGTTCGCAATGTGTCGGTTGTCATCATTAATTTAAGTATTTCCACACCTCTGAGGCTGACATTGTTTCTGCTGCTGCCGCCGGTGTCTCTGTGCATGGAAAATTCTGTCAGTTACGTCACGTGAGGTATTGGTCTGTGGTATCGGGGGTATTTTTACGAGTACAAGTACATGAGCTTGGTATCAGGCCCGATACCAATACTAGTATCGGTGCATCCCTACTAGAGACTATAGATCTGGCTATGTATGATGTTTACATGAACACTTTTTGCTTTAATCTAGATGAATTCATTCCGACTGATGAATCCTAATGTAGTGTTTACATGAATGCTAAATAAAGTGATTGGGTTGATGATGTGCGTTTATATGCCACAAGCTTCAAATCGGAATTGATTTTTTTGACATGCACACACTGCACAAATACAGAGTTTCCAGTTGTTTGCACATAATAACCATTCTCCTACATTAGTTGTTTATTTGTTTTAAACAGCAGACCTAATATTTATCCATTTCTTGATCATAATTTGGAGACAATGAGCATATATTCCACTTCACAGACGATAAGCGGAAGGAGAATTTTATTTAAAGTGTCTTTTATGACACTTAATTCAACGGGAAGAACAGCTCGTTCCACACGTCATTACGCCATTTCTATGTCGGTGAACATGCGCAGTACTTTCCAGCTTGCTGTGATAGTTGGTGTTGATGGTGTTCAGCCCCAACACCGATTATGTCACTTGCCCACCACCTTTTTTTTTTTTTTTTTCTTTTTTTTTAAAATGGTAATAAAAATAATTTAGTTCCGTTAGAAAACAGACACTACAATTAAATAAAACTGAACACATCTGCTGAATTTGCAATAATTTGGATTTAAACCTAGTGCTAATAGGGAACCTGCAAAGGATTAGTTGTGTTTTTCTAGTTGTTGTTTTTCATTAAGAGTAATAACCCACCATCCAAGCAGTTGCCGCCCCCGAATTAGTGCTAATTTGAAAGCAAAAGTAAAATCTGCACGGGCATTCATAGACATTTGGCACGGAGCGTTTTCAATTCATTCATATGGAAGCTCAACTTCCATAGGAATTAATTAAAAATGCTCGTTCCTCACTGTTATGAATGCCCCTGCGGTAGTGCGCATTTTACTTTCACTTTATCTCGAATTAGCAATTTAAAAGTAAGGTGCAAAAGAAGCGAAGCCCCCCTCCCTCCTGGTGATACCAGTATTACCGGTGTTGTCACATGTCAGTTATCCAGTGGGAAAATTTCCTCACCATCACAACCCTACTTTCCAGTTTCGGTTTTCAATCCGATCAAGTGTTTACATGCCCTCTCGATCGGATTAGAAAAGAAATAAACCACCGCTTCAAATATGATTGAGCTCAGTCAGATCGATTAAGGTGTTCAGTGTTACATGAAGGCTTTTCAGTCCGATTGAGCCATCAATCCGATTACTAACAGATTATTTGGTTGCATGTAAACGTAGCGATTGACATTACAGTACAGAATAGCAGAAATAAAATCCGTCTACAGGCTGTCATAGAAAACCTAGGATGTCTGTGAAGGTCTTGTTTTTTAAGTTTTGTTACAACTGTTCACACACTGGCAATACAAAAATACATGAAAATTCCTACATATTACCACTTCAAATCATGTGTGTGTTACAAAGAAACAATTAGCCTAGGCTTCTTGGAGCTGTCTATAATTTTTGTAAACCAAAGAAACTTTGTGTGAACGTGGTAAAAAATAAAGGTTTTATTGGGGTTCTGTTTTCAAAGAAAGTAAAAAATAGAATTTTCTTCAAACGTTTTTTTTTTTTTGTAATCCAGAGATATGTTGCATTGATGTGCATTTAGTAGACATAAAGAAATGTTTCATGGCTGCCTGTTTTCAGAGAAATCAAAAGCCATTTTCTATAAGGTTTCTATTTTTCCGAAACCAAAGAAGTGTTGCGTTCTTGCTTGTACGAAAAATGTTTCATTAACTAAGGTTGTCTATTTTCAAAGAAAGCAAAAAATATATATAATCTACAAGCTTTCTATATTTTTGTAAACCAGATAAACATTGCGTTCTTGCTTGTCTGTAGTTCCTAAACATAAGCCCAGTGCATGGAGAAAAAAAATCCTGATTCATCCGCCATGTTTCTTTCTGTCTCTTCAAGCGTCTCTCTTTCTCTCTCTCTCTCTCTCTCTCTCCTTCCCCTATCCCTCTTTTGCGAAACCAGACCTGTTTTTTCTCTCGTTCTCTCTTTTTGCTTTCCCCTCTCTTTTTGACTGGCCCTTCTCCACCTTTCCCTCCTCTCTCTCTCTCGCTCCACTCCCTCTGTCTTTTCTCTTCACTCTTTCTCTTTCTTTCTGTCTGTCTCTCCCTCTCTCTGGCCTCTCTCCAGTCACACAAGATTTGGAGCTGATAGTCTATTTATAGCGCCTGTGGTTCTGTCGCTATGACAACCGAGCTGGAGGCCAGGGCGCCAGGGAGCTATTTTTGGAACGCCGCTGTAATGTCAGACACAGCCTTCTCTCTTTTCTTTCTCTTCCACCGCTCCCTCTCTCCCGGTTTCTGCTGCTCCCTTACTCTGGCGTTGCAAACTTACAGAAGTGTGTGTTTAAGAGAGAAAATGCGGTTGGAGGCTATTGATTAATTCACAGTTGTCGTTGAATTAACATATTTGCGGAGATAAGTATAGCTAGCTTTTCTTGTAAGTTGCATTTAATGAAATGCTGAACTCCAAATGCTGTTGGATACATCATTTTTATTTTATTTTTTAAATATATAAAATAAAACTCAAAACCAATGCAAGTACATTTTTGTTTTAAACAATAAACGTTTGTTGAACGCCACTGTTGTTTCTGAAAGGCTTGCGATAGATATCCTCAGTACCGTATCGTGCCACGCACACATACGCGGCCCTCTCTGAGCCTAAACAGTGTTTGCCGTATTGGCCCCGGAAGCTGCCTAATCCACACTCTTAATACTCTACTGTTAACTAGATGAGCTGTAACATTAACCAGATTAGTAAGTGATGAGGATATTATCAGCTTTTCCATGTTAATACACCATTGGCTCACTCTACTCTCTATGAATAGATTTTTCTCTCTGCATATTTTCTTTTTTTTTTCTTTTTTTTTTTTCCCCTTGGCTTTACTTTTTAGCTATTAAGAGATTTGCTTTACTTTTTTATCATTACTTTAAATATTTGTTTTTGTTATTTTAAATACTCCATACTGTGGTCCATTGTAAATGTAAATATATAAGTATTAATAATAGTACTCAATTGTTTAGTTCCAGAAATTTTAATTAAAAAAAAAAAAAATCTTTTTATTTTATTTTGGGACAAACCTTTGCGTATTTATGACTTATTTGCTTTTTTATTTGGGCTGTCAAATCGATTAATCACAATCACATATAACACAAGTTTGTATTTACATAATATATGTGTTATTACATTTATTATATATAAAATATATGTGTGTCAGTGTATACACACATTTATTTATTTGTGTGTGTGTGTGTGTGTGTGTGAACAATAAGCATTATATCCCTCCAAAAATTTCATAGTTTAAAGAAAGCAACCGAGATGAACGTATTAAAGTTTGGGAAGTTTAAAAAGTTACAAAATTTTACAAAAAAATTCTTTATTTTTACAAACAACTAATACGTTAGTGGATAGGATAACTCATTCAAAAACCATCTTTTCATTGAACTGTGCCTTTTATGTAGAGAAAGTATGAATACTTATTATATATAGTTATTAGTGTGATTTTTATATAATAGTTATTAGTGCGATTTAGTAAGAAGAAGCAATATTTTATGTACTAAACTTAAACCGTTTTGTCCATTAATGACAACATTTTAAGGCTGTATTTTTAGGATGAATTTTTGGTGATTTATATTTTGAATTGTCCACTTTTGTAGTCAAAGTATGAATACAGTGTTTAGTAAGATGCAGTATAATAAAACAATTTGATTCATCCAAAATATTTGACATCTTAATATTGTGCCTTTTAAAATGATTCTTAACAGGCAACATTTAAGGGCTGTGTTTTGAGGGTCAAGTTGATGGGACAAAGATATGGGATATATATATAAAGTTGCAAGAAAAAGTATGTGAACCACTTGCAGAATCTGTGAAAATGTTAATAATTTTAACAAAAAAAAAAAAAAAATAAGGGAGATAATACAAAATGCATGTTATTTTTTATTTAGTACTGTCCTGAGTAAGATATTTTACATAAAAGATGTTTACATATAATCCACAAGACAAAAAAAAAATAGCTAAATTTATTAAAATAACCACATTCATAAGTTTGTGAACCATTGATTCTTAATACTGTGTGTGGTTACCTGGATGATCTACGACTGTTTTTTTTTTTTTTTTTTTTGTTGTGTGATGGTTGTTCATGAGTCCCTTGTTTGTCCTGAGCAGTTAAACTGAGCTCTGTTCTTCAGAAAAAATCTCCAGGTCCTGCAGATTCTTCAGTTTTCCAGCATTTTTTGCATATTTGAACCCTTTACAGCAGTGACTGAATGATTTTGAGATCCGTCTGTTCACACTGAGGACAACTGAGTGACTCAAACACAACTATTAAAAAAAGGTTCAAACATTCACTGATGCTCCAGAAGGAAACATGATGCATTAATAGATGGGGGGTGAAAACATTTTGAATTTGAAGATCTAGGTAAATTGTATTTAATTTGTCTTCCAGGAAACATGCAAGTATCTTCTGTTGCTTCCAAAGGGCAGTACTAAATGAAAAAAAAAATGATATTCAAGTGAAATAAGAAAACTTTGGACCTCTTCATCCTGTTCAAAAGTTTTCACCCCCCGACTCTTAATGCATCATGTTTCCTTCTGAAGCATCAGTGAATGTTTGAACCTTTTTTAATAGTTGTGTTTGAGTCCCTCAGTTGTCCTCCATGTGAAAAGATGGATCTCAAAATCATTCAGTCACTGTTGTAAAGGGTTCAAATATGCAAAAGATGGTGGAAAACTGAAGAATTTTTGGGACCTGGAGATTTTTTCTGAAGAACAGAGCTCAGTTTAACTGCTCAGAATAAACAAGAGACTCATGAACAACCATCACACAACAAAAAACAGTCGTAGATCATCCAGGTAACCACACACAGTATTAAGAATCAATGGTTCACAAACTTTTGAACTGGGTCATTTTAATAAATTCAGCTATTTTTTTTGTCTTATGGATTATATGTAAACATCTTTTATGTAAAATATCTTACTCAGGACAGTACTAAATAAAAAATAACATGCATTTTGTATGATCTCTCCTATTTTATTAAAATTTTGCACATTTTCACAGATTCTGCAAGTGGTTCACATACTTATTCTTGCAACTGTATGTGTGTATGTATTTATGTATAAATTATACACTTTTTTTGTAATGTTGCTGCACTTTTACTTGCTTTATGCCTGCTACAGACTATGATTTCAGCAATCCTATAAGACTCACACTGTACGACATGGATCTAATAAACTTGTGTACGATATGTATGTAGACTGTACGATGATGACACCCATTGAATCATAGTCTACGACGCAAGTTAGTATAGACGAATAAAGTGTCATCAGAATGTGCTAGTGGTTAACAAATAGAACAAGATATCGCACTTTGGCAATTGTGGTTTTTATGTGTGCTGAAAAAAGAGGAAGCGAAGGAGGAGAATGTGGACTCGCTCATGGCTAGGGAAAAGAGGCCAACTTGGCAAGCTAGTTTTGCAAATGGAGCTCGAGGAAAGTAGTTTTAAGTTGTGGCACCATGTCGTGTTAATCAATACGCCATTTCATGTTGCATTTTTATTGGCTAGTCAGTTGACATAGGTCGTAGCAGCAAACACATTGAGATGATCATGCTAAATTTCTGACACTGTCAGGAAATGTTCGCAGGCTATCTTTGGTCGCAAGACTGACAACAGCCTCTTTGAACCTCTCTCACTGTACGACGTACTGTATGACCATCGTTTAGGTTGCCACGATTTATCATCTTTCGTTTGGGACAGCCCAAAATGAGAACCGGGCATTACTTGCATTGTTACTGCAGTGAATTGCTTTAAGCATGAGTGAGCAGTATACTTTTTTTTTATATAATAAATAAAGGGAGCTGAACAGTAATTCTGTGTGGGCCAAGTCATATGACTCATGTGATACGTTGTGTGTGTGTGTGTGTGTGTGTGTGTGTGTGTGTGTGTGTGTGGCCAGACCATCCATTTACAGCTTGAAGTGTTTTTACAAATTTTTTTTTTTTTTTTTTTTTTTAATTGCTGTCGCTGCCTAATCATATCTGCACTGCATGCTATAAGAACAACTCGATATGTGCTAACATCCATCTTGTGTGTTAAGACTTTTAACATCTGTCACATGCTTTCAAGAGTCTGTGCGATACACTGATCCGAATTAGAATCTCTGCAACTGTTGGCAGACATCGGCGCGCAACAATTTCACAAACTTCCTGCCGTGCGGCCGTTTGAATTCTAGAATTCCACTTGAGTTGAGGCTGGATTTGGAATGCTGGGCTATATATACTCGGTCACAACTATAGTGGTCTCTTCTGCTTGGCATTACAACAGCGGAGGCTGTACGCGTCCTCAACTATTGTACCCAGAGGGGCATGAGTTGTATTATGTCTGACTAGTGGGCTGGGCTATTGTTGGAATCATTCTATTAATAGGAAGAAAGGCAATAATTGAGATATGGTGTTAGACAACGGCTGCGGTCACAATACAACTGTCTGTGCAAGCCTCCCTCGTCTGTCTGTCTTCATTTTGTCTGGTCTGTCTTTCATTGTTTGCTGCTTTTTATTTCTGTTTATGCCCCCTCTTCCACGTGACGTGCCACACTTTCATTTGTGCGGCCTGCTGTGCGTGTTGCATGCATTCACTCATACACACACACTAGTGCAGTCCATGCCGCTGTGTGTGGGACTTACAGCCATGCTGTCACATTTCAACCCTGTATGTCACATTCCTGTTGGACTTGGATGGGGGGATACACATGCGCGTCCGGCCTGCGGATTTCTCTTGCTGTCTCTGATTCCCTCATGTTTTGATTTAGGCATTACACTTTTGCAGGCATTTGTGAGAAATATTAATGATTCTAATTACTGGTACAATTCTTTAATGACTTATTTAGTACTTTTAAAGATGCAGATTTGTGATTCGAGTATTTTTAAATGAATTATTATAAGGAACTAGTTCATGAGTAATTTGTTTTATGAAAAATATTTGAACAATGTCTTATATTTTTAGCAGTTTGTTGGACTTAAAATTGTGAAAAAGAAAAAAAAAAAAAGGTTGAGGATCAACTAGTTCAGAATATTCTATTATAGAAAGGAAATTGTTAGGGCTTGCAACAACTAATCAATAAAATTGATAATAATAATGAAAATTCCACCATGCACGGAAAACTTCCACCAGTCGCGTCAAATAACAGCACTGAATAACGCAGTTCAATGGACAAAATGCATATAAAAATAGAATTTGAGAATGCTTTATTTTAAGCTTCAAGCTAATGCATTAGTGTAACATGGCTTGCCCTATCAGGTGCTTTGACAAATGCGTGTGCTGTTTAATGTGTGATTATGTCCTTCAGTGCAAAACTTTAATTTTACGGTTATATTCTTATCTGTAAGTGTTAAAAATTCATATGGCTTTCCATGATGGCTTGTCCTGACAGTCTGCGTTAAACTTCAGACTTTTCTGATTGACCGCTTGCGTGCATGCACATCAAACAGATGCATTAGAAAGGGGGACAATAAAAATTCAGCGCAAAAAATAATAATTTTGCTGAAATATCAGTTGTTGGATGTTTAATTTAGGTTTAAAAGTCAACATGTAATTCAAGTATTTTATGAGAGTGGTAACTGTAAAGGGATAACAGCATGTAATTGAATATAAATGTAAAACATTTCTTAAATTTACAGGATAAAGAAATGACCGTAACAGGTTACTGAGTGAATGTGTGTGTGTTCCTGCAAAACATTCCTCTTATCTTTTAACACTGGCTATGTTTACACACACCAATTTTCGTCAATCCGATTGAATTGAATCCGATTGCATATCTGTTTACATATACTGTAAACATTGTAATCTGATTCAAATATCCGTTTATATGTGTTTTATATACATTCCGATTAAAACATTTGCGCATGCGCTCTGCGTGTGACGTCATGTCAATCACACTTGTGGAGACCACCATGGACGTGACACCAACAGAGCTCATCGTATTTTTGCCCTGTTTGCATACACATTCATAAATCTTTACAACTAAAGATGTAAACGTGAACTTGCGCACTGCGTAATGCTTGTCAGCATTGCACTGCGCATGTGCCCTAGAGACTTCTGAATACGATTGAGAAAGTAGTCGGATTTAAGCGTTTACATGGTCTTTATTTGCTATTGGATCGGATTAGAAAAGGAATTAACCACTCCTTCCAATCTGATCAAAATTTCATTCAGATTGAGCTCAAACGGATTGATAAAGGTGTTTGCATGTACGTTTTTCAATCCGATTGAGCCATCAATCCAATTACAAATGGATTATTTGGGTGCATGTAAAGATAGCCACTGAGTTTTTGTTGTTTTATTACCTTTATTATTATCTTCATTTTTAATGTAGGAACTGTTTAAACTGTCTTTTTGCTTTTATAGCTCTTCTACATATAGCATAGATGTAGATATATTCACTATTATAGTATATATGTTTTCATAGCATTCAGTTGGCACGTTTGTTTGAAGGACAGCATTGGGCAGGATGTGAAAGTGTGTTTTGTCAATAAAAAAAAAAAAAACTGGCCTTTTATCCGATTAATCGAAGAAATATTCAGCCAACTAATCGATCATCAAAATAATCATTAATTGCAGCCCTAATTATATGGTCTTTTGTCGGTGTCAACGCTATAAATATGATTGATCTTCTGTGATATTCTATAAAAAATTGAGCTAGTTCTGAATGAGAAGCATTTCGTTGGGGACATCGATTTTGCACAAGTCATCATTTCTGATGAGTGTCTTTAATATCTCGGCTCCATGCACAAAGAACCAGGAGGCGAGTTCGAGCCGCCCCACCATCTTGCAGTCGTTTCACCGGATAGCAGCTTGACTAAGACAGCGTTTCTTGATCCCCCTCCCTCCCTCTGTTTTGCCCTCTCTTCCCCTCTCTGTTTCCTCCCACTAGAGCCGATCCATTGACTAGAGCAGCGTCTGACTGTGCGCTCTCTGATCACTATGACTCAGAACCCTGCCTGCTTTGATCTCCAACACAAACATGCGCCACCTGCTGGCTAATTCCACAGCTGCAGATTCTATCAGCTGCCATTTTTTTTTTCCCTCCATAGCGACTTGTGTCGTGCTGAGATTTGAAATTGTGTGTGTGTGAAGTTTTGCCTATGTAAATGCAGGAATATTGTGTTTGAATAAACTTTTGAACGAAAATTCTTTTGGTTCAATATTGCAATAGAATATCATTCTGGGTTTATCACATTTTTTCAAATGATTATTAGGGATGGATGGTTTATGACAAATCTTATCACAGTATGAATAATTTACACCACAGTAACAGTATACCACAATATGATGATTAGTCATGTGGTAATGTCTCTTAATGGATGCTTTCCAGATGCAAGGTGCTTGTTTGGCAATGACTAAACTCTGGGTTGTGCATAACAACATCCTTTAATAACTTCTTCCTTGTCTTGACTTGTTTGGAATAAATCCAGCTCTGTTATTTCATTACTCTTAATTGCAAATAGCATATCCTTCTTACCCTATTGATTATAAAGAAGTGTTAAAAATACTGGACAGTTGTTAATGTTATTTCTTTACTTCTTTTTAGTTTCCTGGACAGGATTGACACTGTGAAACAGAGCGACTATACTCCCACTGATCAGGTGCGTAAAGATCCAGCAAAAATCCACATGCGTGGATTCAAACATGCTTGATATTGAAGCTTATATCATTGGCCTGATATTGGAACCTTCTTTCTTTTTTTTCTCATTTTAAAAGGCATGGTTCTCTTATTGTGTCTGATTTTAAAGATGTCTTTTGTTGTAAATGTACTTCAAACTCTTCCCTTTGTTGCCTCCCTCTTTCAGGACTTGCTCAGATGCAGAGTTCTGACTTCCGGGATCTTTGAGACAAGATTTCAAGTGGACAAAGTTAATTTTCAGTGAGTTTGACCTGGAGGCCTTCATAATTTTCACTTCACAGTACTACAGAAATACATGCAAACATAAACACAATCAACATCATAATCATTTTTTACAATTTGGTGAAAAAAGGAGACACAGTTACACTAATAAGTGCTTGTTGTGATCCTGTCCATGCATCGTGCCTGTGGGCTTTGGACTGATGCGTTTTCACTTTTTCTGCAGTATGTTTGATGTTGGTGGACAGAGAGATGAACGCAGGAAATGGATCCAGTGTTTTAATGGTAACTGTTCTGCTATTATTGCTTTATTATAATTATAGTCATGATAAAGGTCCATTGATATGGGTTTTTGAATGGCTAATGCTGATATCAAAGGGAAGATATACTTTTATTACAGTGTATAATATAATTTAATGATCATATTTAGTCAAAATTCACACAAAAAAATTGATCTATCCACAGAGCTGACATATAGCTTATTAGCCTGGCCAATATATTGGTTTATTAATGAGCATTAATTTATTGTAATTAAGGAATAGTTTTATGATGGATTGTTTGCATTGCTGGTTCAAAGTGTACGCTAAAATCCTTTTCTTTTCTGTAACAGATGTGACAGCCATCATTTTTGTGGTAGCCAGCAGCAGTTATAACATGGTGCTCAGAGAGGACAATCAGACCAACAGACTCCAGGAGGCACTTAACCTGTTCAAGAACATTTGGAATAACAGGTACCTTTTGGACGCCTAAAACACGCTTGCACATGTAGAGAAGAAGAGGGCTTAATGAGTATACTACTGCATTTACTACAAACATTTTTAAAGTGTAGTTTTATGATGACCTTTTTTCCAAATCTCTTCATTGTTCTCTCTCGTCCCTTTCCAGGTGGCTTCGAACTATTTCTGTCATTCTGTTCCTAAACAAGCAGGACTTGCTGGCTGAGAAGGTTTTGGCGGGAAAATCAAAAATCGAGGATTATTTCCCAGAGTTTGCACGCTACACTACACCAGATGATGGTCAGTAAAATTGAATAGTTTTTCATCCATATAATTGAATTGAATACAAATTCTTGTATCAACCCAAAATTGAACCACACAGTAGTAACTTTGGATATCACGGCATCAGGGTTATTAATAAGACACATCTGCTTTCTTTCTAACAGCAACACCGGAGCAAGGGGAAGATCCGCGAGTTACGAGAGCAAAATATTTCATCCGAGACGAGTTCTTGGTGAGTCTTGATTCTTGGTTGATTATTCTATGGGACCAAAATCATCATGGCAACCCAACATCCTGTGTCCTGAACTATGGCAGTTGAGAAAAATTGACCATATACTGTACTGTGTGTGTGTGTGTGTGTGTACTGGCCAAGAATATGTATTTGAATATGTATAATACTGTATTCTTTGCTTCTTTTTTTACCATTCAAAAGTTTTGGGACAGTATTTTTTTTATATTATTGATTTATTTTTTTTATTTTTTTTAAGAAATTGAAACTTATTCAGCAACTATGCATTAAACTAATCAAAAATGACAGTAAAGACATTTATAATGTTACAAAAGATGTCTATTTCAAATTCTTTCTATTCATCAAAGAATCCTGAAAAAAATGAATCATGGTTTCCACAAAAATATTAAGCAGCACAACTGTTTAACATTGATAATGTTAATACTTATGCTGCCGTCTCATCATTTTGAGGTAGGAGAGAACCGGGAAGTTTTCTTGAATAGAAGCTGTACTGCTTTGCTTTGCCATTTCAGTTTTACGGCGTGCAAAGCACCATTTTATTCGGTCTCTGTTTAAAAACTTTCCACACTTTAGATCGTGCTCGATATTTTTGTAATAACGGTTGATTTTCAGCATGCCCAGGAGCTGCCATCACTGTGGAACATGAACAGTGCAACGAATCGACGCATTCCACGCAAATTGACTACTTGACGTAATCGATTACGTTGACGTGCCGTTCCAGCACTACGTTATAGTTATCGTCCTCGGTGTGAACAAGCCTTAACAGCTGCTAAAAATTCAGCTTTGCCAGCACAGGAATATATTTCATTTTAAAATATATTAGAATAGAAAACGGTTATTTTAAATTGTAATAATATTTCACAATATTACTGTTTTTACTGTATTTTTTATCAAATAAATGCAGCCTTGGTGGGCATAAGAGACTTTTCAAAAATCTTACAACCCTAAATGGTGGTTTATACATTTATTTAGACTTCCTTACATTGCGATTTAAACCATATCATGTTGCTGGTCCTAATAAAATGACTAGCCTTTTCTTGTTTTGTCTATTCAGAGGATCAGTACAGCGAGTGGAGACGGCCGGCACTACTGCTACCCCCACTTCACCTGCGCCGTGGACACGGAAAACATCCGCCGAGTGTTTAACGACTGCAGAGACATCATCCAGCGCATGCACCTACGACAGTACGAACTCTTGTGATCGCAGCAGGAATGACGGGACGCAAACTCACCACCTGAACTTTCTTTAAGCCCCCCTGCCCTACATCACGCCCCATTATCAAACCACGAACCTTCAAACTGATGAGTCCCCACCTCTTACACTTACACACACATGCATATATGTATATATATGTATATGTATATACATATATGTATATGTGTATATATATATATTCATATATGTATACATACAGACACACACATGGCCTTTCTCCATCCTGAGTGACTAGGGGCTGGGGCAAGGGGATGCACTGTGTTACTGATGAAAGCGTGGCTGTGATATCTGGCAAAAAGACTTGTTAACACAGCTAAGGACTACCGATGTTAATAAAAGAGAGAGAGGAAAACAAAACATGTGAGAGGGAGAGGGAGGGGGGGGAAAAGAGGGAAGAAAAAAAACTGTCCAGGACTGCTCAGGACAAGGAAGCCATTTCGTATACATACAGACACATAATGCGTCCAGCTAAACTCCTGACCCACAGTCCTATGTATGTTACATGTCAAACTTGTCTTTTTTCCGATCATATGCCTAAACACACGTTACTTATATTGATGCACACGCACAAGACATACACACGCTATTCTTATCCTCCACTGTTTTGGTCCTGTTGAACGTATAGTGTCTGTGCGAGCCTGGCGTGTCCCCCTCAACTTTTCCCCATTTTCCATTTCCCAACACCCCATCCCACCCCAAACGTGGACAGACCCCTCTGGATGAGAGCAAAACGACGGACCGTATGTTTAAAAAACAAACACAAAAAAAAACAGAATGTAGAGCAAAATGTCTTTTTTCCCCCAACAAAAATGGAGGGTTTGGAGCATTTACTGCCCCGGGTTGCTTTGCGTGTGGAGCGGAGAATGACTTGAACACAAGACCCATCACATGGCTCGCTTCTCTAGATGCATCGCAGGAGAGGCGAGCACATGCAATGCCAGATTCATGCAGAACAGTGAACTAAATGCAGTGCAAAAAAATCCAAACACACACAGATTTTATATATATATATATATATATATATATATATATATATATATATATATATATATATATATATATATATATATATATATATATATATATATATATATATATATATACACACACACAACCTTTTTCTGTTTGTTAGTTTACCCAGGTTGTGTGTTGGTGTGTGCTAATATGCACCATTTAAAACCTCCTGTTTTCCTGGTCGCTCTCTCCTCCTGTTTTCAGAGAATATCATTCCTCTCTCTCTCTCTTTCTCTCTCTCTCCTCCCCTTTATCTTTCTCTCTGTCTGTCTCCTCCCTGCTGCAAAAATCTTGTACACTGACACGTGGGGACTTCATCAGACCGAGTTATGACGCGAGACACAAGAAGGATGTCTAACGGATGGCCTAGTCGCTCTCTCTCTCTCTGTCTGTCTCTCTCTCTCTCTCTCTCCCCCTTCCTCCCCCCGACTTCCTCTCCTCCCCTTTAGCCTGGCTTTTGGTCTGTCTTTTGATTTCTCTGCTGGATCATTATTCTTGTACAGACTGTAAAATGTATTATTTTGTACAACTTTATTGAAGAAAAAAAGTAACTTGTAGAAGCTCCCTGTGCCTTGATCACGACTGTACGTGTAAAATGAGCTAAGATGTAAGTAAGATATGTTTCATTGCGCTGTTTGGCTCTGCCCTGCCTCTGTCGATTCCCTTCAACTCTGACCCCCAACCCCCTCCCGATTGCCTGTTTGCTCATCAGACTCTGGGTGGATGTTGCCTCCCCGCCCCTCCTTGAACCGGCCTCCCCGTACAACTCTAGAATGAAAAAACGCAACGCCGGTGTCAGATCGGCGACTGAGCGCAACTTTTACTGGCACTGCTTATCAGTGGAGTTTGGGGGGAGCTGCTGTCTGTCACGTCCCCCTTCCCCCTCTGTATTCATTTGTTTAACCTGCCTCTGGTTTATGTTTTAGGAATCAAGACGAAATGCCTGAAGCTGTGTAGTACAAAGCAAGAAACATTATATACAGTATATATAAATATATATATTTATGTGTAAATATATTATTTATATATATTTGTTTGCTTTTTACAGGTTTTCTTTGCCTTTTTTTGGGTCAGCAGCAACAATAGTCAACATTTTTAGAGGCAGGGTGTGGGGCTTTTTTTGTTTTCTTTTTTTTTTTAGCTTTAACTCTGAAGGAGAAAATAATCCAAATGCAAAAACATTGCTTGTCTCTTCATCAAAAACCAAATTCCTTTGCTAAAAAAGAGTGAAAAAGACAGCAAATCTGTCAATGTATTAAGTGTACAAATTGTTTTGATAGCTGCACAGTCAGATATTGGGTTCATATCCCCCTCCCATGGTTTATTCATGTTTATTTCTTTATAAAAAAAAAAAAAGAAAAGAAAAAAAGCTGCTCTACAAACTGACATACTAACAAAAAAGAGGCCGCCCATCACCGGACAATGACCAATCGTAACCCTCTCTGTACCACACTTCCTGTCCTGCTACCCAATCACATGAAAGCAGGGGCCAGCTTTTGGTGCTCTAATGGTCCACTTTGTTACACAAAGTATTTATTTTTGTTTTATTTATTTGTCATTTTATACTTTTTTTTTTTTTCTTTCCAAAATGCCATAATTTGAATCAAAAACTCTAACGTCTAAACCGGTCTTATCCGGTTGTGTTTTCTGCAAAATGTGGTACAGGTGTTATCTATCTCATATAAAATGTTACTGGGGTGGGGGAAGATGTTAAGCTATGACATTTTAGTATGTTTACTTTTTTGTTTTTTATTTTCTAGTTCAGACTCGCTGCAGCAATAAGTGAGTGAGATTTGAGTACCAAACGAAACGCCCCCTTGCCTGACTCTCTCTATAAGAAGTGTTTTCAGTGTATATGTTGCTTTTTTTCCATGTCTCTCACACTTACTGTACATTTTGTACAAAGATTCAAATTACAGCAGTAAAAGAAGAGTGTAACACTGTCTGAGTGACACACACATGCACACACTCTTTTCACAAGGCTAACTCTGTTTTTTGGCCCAAATCAAACTATAAAGGATAATGTAGTTGCTCTTACAGTGATGGTGGTTCTTAAAGGTCTAATATACCATTTGCTACATGTTTCTAAAGAGGCGAAATGAACTCATTTGCTGCTTAAACTGACGGTTTCAACTGCACTATGCATTGCATATCCTAATATGATTTTGAAAATCACCTGGTTGTCCTTAAATTGCACTCACCATATGTTTTGCAGGCAGGCACGCACATGGTTAATCATGACAAAAACTTATATATGCTTTTTGTTTAATACATTCACTAAGCAAATTTTCTAGATGCATCTTTCATCATCACCTTTAGAAGTAAATAAGAAGCTTATGTTATTGTAGTCATACATATAAAAGAGGTTCACTTTGAAAATCGTCACTAGACTGGAAGAGCATTCATTTTAGTGATTAAAATGGACAAAAATAATCGTATATAAATCTCGCAGATGTTTTGTAGTAATGCATCATCAATCGCTGAGATTCCAGATTCTGTTTAGTTTATATGTTAGGTCACTTAATTGATCTTTAAACCAAAGCAACAGAGGCTATTTTTAATGTATTTTTAATTTACAGACATCAGAGAAGTGTTATACTACACTACACAATAAATTTGGGGTTGAAATGTAATAATTAGCTCAGATAAATATCACGCTAATAGTATTAAGTTTACAGGCAAATGCAACCCATGAATGTTATATTTAGATTTTCAGCAAGTCCATGCAGAGTTAGATTTTACAGTATTTCCAGCCTAAACTAGTTTTATTTAGCATTTGCACACATTAAAATAAAATGAATCATCTTAAGTTCTGCAACTGGAACAAAATTATTCTTGACAGAAGATTTGGGGTTGTTTGAAAGTCTTAGCCATTGCCATTTATTATCGTTTTAAAATAATAATAATGCTAATAGGTTTATCATTTTAATAAGGGCCTTCACATATCTTGAGTCCATGACACATTTCCATGTATTTCCATTACACGTTACATGTAGTTACTGTAGTAATAACTATAAATTGTGCATAATTACATTCAACTAACCCTAACACTATAGTAAGAACATATAGTTAATTATTATTACTTAGTACTTAAATGTATAATTACACTGTGACACGGACACCTTAAAATTAGGTGTTACCCAAGGTTGTTATTGTTTCTAGATCTAAATCAGTTTGATGACAACAGTGTAGGTTATTTAGAGCCAGTGCCTTTTTTTTTTTTGGAAGAAGCTTTTATTCTGTCTTTGCCACTCAACTCGACATGGACTGCAGAGACACCTACTGGACTGGATGTGTTTCTCAACACTCACATTCGGAGCCATCTGCTGGAGAAATATCAACTACATCTGATATGACTGTGAAGAACTGTACATATTAAACAGTAATATAACATCTTTCAAGTTAACTTAGCCTGTTTTCTTAAAAAATATCAAAGCCATTCACAATAATAATCTATTATATAAACCTTTAAAAATCGCATTTAATAGTTTAGGTTTTATCTTGTTGGAGTATTTCTAAAAATGATCATACACAATACAGTTTATCCAAGTAATCTCGATGCCATAAACACAGAGTGTGTACAATGTTTGGCTCTTAACTTAACTTTTTAGATAAAGTTTCCAGTGGTTTGTGTGACCAGGATGATTTTAAACAGCGCTGCTCAAAATGGCTCTTCTGACAGGAGTTTACAACACTCCCATTGGGCGGCACACATTACAAGCAAATAACTTTTATTTAACAACGTTGTTTTCCTCCAGAGGGCGCTTGACGGCCCAGAAGGCCGAATCCTCCATCGGGTCGCATTCGAATCGTAAAGTTTTTTTGTCTTATTGGTGACATTTAAACATGGATAAGTATTCGTATAAATAACCGTTTACATCTATCAATTGCATACATTTAAATAATCTGAAATCTGCTTTAGCAATCTTTATTAAAAAAAAAAAAAATCCTTAACCATTACTAAAGGCCGAACTTGATTGGTCCAGCTTAAACAGCGTTGAAAAAAGTAACAAATATTACGTGACAAGGCCGGTTTAGTGCCGCTTCAACAGTGGATTTGGCAATATTTACATCTTAATAATGACATTGATTGATATTGTATTAAACATATACATATTTAGGAATAAAAATAAGAGTATTATTTATTATTATTTAGTACCTCCCATTAGTCGCTTATTCTATGAACTGTCCTTATCGCAGTGTGTAGTTTCCGCCAGCCCAGCAGGGAGCGCTCTATTCCGTTTTCAAATTACGTATTATACACGCGCCGTTCGGTGTTCTCGGACGTGTTTTGTAAACAGACGCTTTTTTGTATAAAATTTTAACGTTTATTTCTCTCCATGGACGAAGAATACTACGGCAATGTTGGAGAATGGGAGGCTCAAGACGGCAGCATGGTAGTTTAGCCACACCAAGATCATGGAATTATAATCTGATTTTCTCACTACTACTTTAAAATAAAGATTCACTTTGATTTTCATATCCTTACAAAAAGTACTGTGGTTATAACATGTTTACCATATTCGTATACCATGCTATTTATATGGAACTCCAGTGTAGTTCAAATAATAACGTGGTACGATTATATCATGATACCAAATAAATCAATGTACATGAACAAAAACGTGGTATTACCATGGTACCGTCCAAAAAAAAAAAAAAGTGCTAGCGCTGTCGTAGATGTACGTAAACACATAATAGTAAGCCAGATGAATAAATGTCATATTTTAGTAACGATAGTTAAAAAGTTGTATTGTAATATACACACATGAACCATTAAAATCTCGTTAAATAGCTTCAATTTGATTTGCTACTAAAAGATGCTTAACAGTTTCCCCCTTTCCTATCGCTCAGGAGGATGGATACGCGGATGCTGAGGCTGATGGAAAAGTTCAAGAAGAGTGTCTGCAAAAATTCTCCAGCAGAGACTACATAATGGAGCCCACCGTGTTTAACACCCTGAAAACGTAAGTCAACCAAATGGAGAGAGGGTGATTTCTATAGATAAATATTTGTCAGATGTCCCGTCGGTGAGTGCGGGTGTATTTGTGTCCCTGTCTGCGCAGGTATTTCCAGGCAGGTGGTTCACCTGAGCATGTGATCCAGCTGCTCTCAGAGAACTACTCTGCTGTTGCACAGACGGTCAATCTGCTGGCGGAGTGGCTCATCCAGATGGGTCAGTGAATATGTTGCCCAATTATTCTATATAAGTGCATTTATACTTGAATTTCTGCACTCCTCATGACACCCTGCTGCATGACTACTTCACACATTAGCAGAATACGGTTGTCAGTCCGGAATTTGGATTCTTTACATTCACACACAGTTCGGTTATCAACGAGAGTTGATTTTAAGGACTCGTAAACGAATTTTCTGCGAACCCCTGCTATGTGAACGAGACCGTACTGGACAACTAGTATAAATAACTAGTACAACTAGTTGTCTGTCACGTCATACAGTGCGAGAGGGCCGCGCTCTTGTCTTTGAGTGTTTCATGTGTGCTTTCGGTAACTTACAGAGACAAAGATATAAGCCATGTGTCATCTAAAGATTTTAAATCTAGTCAATTTTGTCCACCGGATCTGCTCTCGTCAGTTTTGTTTTCTTCTCGCGACTCAAATTCTCTGCTCTCCACTCAGAAATAAAAGAATGGATGAGCTCGAGTTTTGATTGGACGCGTGACACTGTCACCATGGTTACAGATGATGTTCACTGCTAAGGCGCGAAAAAAGTAGTATATAAACAGTGTGAACAAGACAGTTTGAGAGTCACACCTATAATAAAATGGCTGTCGGCTCTAAACACTGTGTGTCTCCTTTGCAGGTGTGGAGCCCGCGCAAGTACAGGAGCGTGTAGAGAACCATTTAAAGAGTCTATTGATCAAACACTTTGACCCTCAAAAAGCTGATTCTATTTTCACTGTTGAGGGAGAGGTGAGAGTTTTTTTTATATAAAATTATATTACATATAAATAAATTATGAAATATTAGTAAGAGAATATATATAAATATGTTCATATTCATTGTAGGATTCTGTTAATGACATTTATTCATTTTTTTTTTTATTTGTAGGGATATAATTACTGTATTTGTTTTGTTTTTCCCTTTCAGTTCATAGTAAAAGCATAAGTACTTTGTACTTTTTTTCCTTTTAAGACATTTACAAAGATGATATTTGTCTTGCTTAAATATGGTTATAGAGTGTTATAGCCTGTTATTAGTTATTGTATTTCCAAAAACACTAGTCAAAAATTTATGTTCACAATAAAGATGACAGGAAATGAAAATTCATGATATCTAATTTGCAAATGCATCTTATAGATTTTATTGTGAATGATTCAATAACAGCCACGTATTAAAATCCAATCAACAACCGATGCATGAGTCAGCGTACTTTTTTTATTATTATTATCAATTACTCATAGATGTATGTCACAATACTGAAAAAAACATTTGTGGCTACTTTCGTTCCATCGCAAATTTTGAGTTGTTCAGGCTAATGAATGCAGTGTTCGTCTCTGTTAAGACACCAGCATGGCTGGAGCAGATGATAGCACACACAACATGGAGAGATCTGTTCTACAAACTGGCTGAGGCTCATCCAGACTGTCTGATGCTCAACTTCACTGTCAAGGTAACAGAAATGAATCAAAGATGTTCAGATTGCTGGAATGAGTTTATTTAGTGGTAATACATGTCTTGTTTGTGTATGTTGTGCGCAGTTGATTTCAGATGCAGGATACCAAGGAGAGATCACAAGTGTGTCCACAGCCTGCCAACAGTTGGAGGTTTTCTCCAGAGTCCTACGAACGTCTCTCGCCACACTACTGGATGGCGGAGAACAGAACCTGGAGAAAAATCTGCCTGAATTCGCTGTGAGCACTGCAAACTCTTTTTGAGGCCACTGTATATGTTTATGATTGTATTCTTCTAATCAGATCTCATTCTTGTGTGTGTTTTGAGCAGAAGATGGTGTGTCATGGTGAGCACACATACTTGTTTGCTCAGGCGATGATGTCCATCCTCGCTCAGGAGGAGCAAGGCGGCTCTGCAATGCGGCGAATTGGACAGGAAGTACAGAAATATGCCCATGAGAGGTGCATTTGTGTAGCAAAAGTTGTTTGATCCTCCTTATTGATCTTCTAATTAATAATAAGCATGTTCTTGATTTGTTTGCTGTGTCTAGGGGGCATGATGCCAGTCAGATCACATTAGCGCTGGGCACAGCTGCTGCATACCCACGTGCATGCCAGGCTCTTGGTGCCATGCTGTCCAAAGGGGCTCTGAACCCGGCAGACATCACAGTCCTATTCAAGATGTTCAGTAGCATGGATCCACCTCCTGTAGAGCTGGTCAGAATCTACATTTACATTTATGCATTTAGCAGATGCTTTTATCCAAAGTGACTTACTACAGAGGAACATAAGCCAACAATATTTGTAGTATACAATGCCATGTTTATTAGAAAGCTAGATTAGGAATCCTTAATACTTCTAACCCATTGTATATTCATATTTAAAGGGTTAGTTCATACAAAAATTAAAATTCTGTCATCAGTTACTCGCTTTCATGTCATTCCAAACCCATAAGACTTTCATTCTCATTTGAAGATATTTTTAATGGAATCTGAGAAATTTCTGTCCCTCTATTGAAAGCCTATGATGCTTCAAAACGTTCATGAAGAGATTCTTGAAGAGACATTTTGTTCGTAGCTTAACAAAAAACTACAGAAAAGTGTATTGACTAAAATGATGTTAACTAAACTGCTCTTCTCACCATGTAGATCCGAGTTCCTGCCTTCTTGGATCTGTTCATGCAATCGCTATTTAAACCCGGAGCTAAAATCAACCAGGACCACAAGCACAAATACATCCACATCTTAGCGTATGCCGCTAGTGTTGTGGAAACATGGAAAAAGGTGTGTAACAAATACACACTTAGCACATATATTTAAAAACATAATTGCCAGGCCATTTGTTTTCAAGGAAATGTTGTGGTGGATTACATAAACTGACTCTTATTTCTAGAACAAGCGTGTGAATATAAATAAGGATGAGCTGAAGTCCACCTCAAAGGCCATTGAGACGGTTCATAATCTCTGCTGCAATGAGAACAAGGGAGCTACTGAGCTAGTAGCAGAACTCAGCACATTATACCAGTGCATAAGGTATGAACAAACACATTTATCTTTAATGCATGTGCACGTAAAACTCAGTGCAAGCTGTACAATCTCCTCAGATGGAGGATTTTTGCACAGTGTAATTGCACCTGTGACCTTCAGTGCTGTCATTTGGACAAAATAAATGGGACAGCACTTGATATTATCTGCATATGGGAAGTGTACATAATATTTTTGGGAAATTGACATGTTCTGAGGTGTAATATACACTACCTTTTAAATGTTTGGAGTCAGTCATATTTTTTAAAAGGTTTTTGAAAGTCTCTTATGCTCACCAAGGCATTTATTTGATCAGAAATACAATAAAAACAGTAATATTATGAAATATTATTAGAGTTTAAAATGACTGTTTTCTATTTGAATATATATAAAATATATATATTTAGTTAAAACATGCTAATTCATGTTAGCAAAGTGTAAAACATGCTAATTCATGTTAGCAAAGTGTAAAACATGCTAATTCATGCTTGCAATGTGTTAAAACATGATAGCAAAATGCTATTTCATGCTAGCAACATGTTAATTAATGTTAGCAACATGTTAAATCATGCTAGCAACATGCTAGTAACATTTTTTACTTTCTCTGAGTAAAACTTTCAAACTTAAAGCTGTTCAAAGTTATTTTAAACTTTCAGACCTGGCTTTGTCAAGCCAACATCCAAGTTTGTCATCAAATTTTACTCATCTAGTTTAAGATGTAATTTATTCCTGTGATGCAAAGCTGAATGTTCAGCATCGTTACTCCAGTCTTTAGAGTCACATGATCCTTCAGAAATCATTCTAATATGCTGCCAGTTATGCTGCTTAATATTTTTGTGGAAACTGACATCCTTTTTTTTTTTTCCAGAATTCTTAGGGTATGGATGAATAGAAAGTTCAAAAGAACAGCATTTACTTGAAATATAAATCTTTTGTAACAATATAAATGTCTTTACTGTCACTTTTGATTAAGTTAATGTGTCTCTGCTGAATAAAAGGATTAATTTGTTTTTAAAAAAAAATCTCACTGACCCCAAACTTTTGAGCGGTAGTGTACTTATAACATTAAACAGATGACATTTCTGTATTTGTGTGCAGGTTTTCAGTGGTAGCTATGGGAGTGCTGAAGTGGGTCGACTGGACGGTGTCTGAGCCTCGTTACTTCCAGTTACAGACAGACCACACTCCGGTCCATCTAGCACTGCTGGATGAGGTAACCCTAACCTCTGTGTCAAACTATTATATTTGGGTTTAATCATACATACCAACAAGATACAAACTGGTCACTACCCAACCCATTATTATGAAGATTCTGATTCACCATATTTTAAGAATAAACATTTGTCTTTAATTCTCAGATCAGCACATGCCATCCGCTCCTCCACCCTCAGGTGTTGCAGTTGCTCATCAAACTGTTTGAGACAGAGCACTCACAGCTTGATGTCATGGAGCAGGTTTGTAAGAGACAGACTGCAAAAACCCAAAAATCAGTGCATTTTTATTTCCACCTCCAGTGCTCAAATTCATAGCTAAATTTCAACTATTATGTGTTGTTTTAGCTGGAGCTCAAGAAGACCTTATTGGACCGTATGGTTCACCTACTGAGTCGAGGTTACGTTCTTCCAGTGGTCAGCTACATCCGCAGATGTCTGGAGAAGCTCAACACAGATATTTCACTCATCAGATACTTTGTTACAGAGGTGAAGCTCAGGTCATTTCTTAACAATGACATCATTGAGTGCTTTATTCATTCTGTGCTTGATTCTCTGAAGTCTTCTTGTCCCTCTTTCATTTTGAACAGGTTCTAGATGTGATAACACCTCCATATACCTCAGACTTTGTCCAGCTATTTTTGCCTATCCTAGAGAACGACAGCATAGCGGGAACAATCCGCACTGAGGGAGAACATGACCCTGTAGCTGAGTTCATTGGTGAGTTGTCCACAGTTGTTGTTAAAACAAAAATATGATTTGTGAGATTTGAATGAACCATAAATTACAAAGTTTGTTTGTTTGCAGGATGTATCTTTTAACTCTTTCCCCACCAAATTGCTAGAAAGCGCCAGCAATTTTGATCATTTTCACAAAACTTTTATGGCTCCCAGAATATTTAGTTGTATGAACATCTTAACATGATGCAATATATCAAAAGAAAGAAAAAAAACAATTCTAGCTTCATGCATTTTTTGTTATCAACACTTGAGTGTGTTTCATTTAAAAAGCAACATTTTGAACAAAAAGGTGACAAAATGGCATTTTTGTCAAAAACTTCGTCTGGATCGGATTCAGAATAATCAAAACATAGATTGAGTAGATCAAGTCCATCAACACCCCCAAAAGCTTCACAGTCCTATACGTCAATGGCGGGGAAAGAGTCAAAGGGGCGTAATTTCATCAAGAGCACATGTGTCAAACTCCGCTCCTGTCCTGCAGAGTGTAGCTCCAACCAGCTCCAAAACACCTGCTTGGAAGTTTCTAGTAACTCTGAAGACCTTGATTCGCTGGTTCAGGTGTGTTTAACTATGGTTGGAGCTAAACTCTGCTGGACGGTGGCCCTCCAGAAACTGATCTAGAGGAATCATGCATGCAATTCAGAATTATGCAGATTTATACCTGCAGTACTTGCTTATTAATCTCCAATTTTGTATTGTAGCTCACTGCAAATCCAACTTTATCATGATGAACTAATACCACATTAGAAATTGGTGGGACGTTTGAAAAGAGAAAGGATCCACTCAGACCAGAGCACTCTTCATGGACGGACAGCCAATTTCAGTGACCCTTACAAAGAAAATATTGACATGAATGCTGAACTTTGAATGTGTGTATTGAGGTCATAACTCTTAGAGCCTCTATTTTGCTTTGAAACAAGTTGTGATGTTGGTTTTCATTTTTGTATATTGAAATAATTTTTTATTAAAGTCACCATAAAATCAAAATGGACATTTCTTGTTTTTTATGGAATATTATAGTATTTATTATAAATTATCTGTGCACATAATTATTTTTTTAAAGATTAATGTAAATGACTGTTACTTTGAGAGGCAGCTTTGCTGTTGTATGCTTCTTTAAAACATTTCCAAACTAACTCGACTTACAAAAAAGAAAAGAATAAAAGGCTATTGCAATTTAAAGTTCTTATCAGATTCAGATTCTAATCTTGAATCAGAGGTCCAAAGCATTTCTTAAAACCGGTCCTTCGTTGCTGTAACTGGCAATCAATACAGACACAGTTTAGATGTTGGTAATTTCATCTGATGTACCACTCCGTTTAAAAGAAATACAATAATAACAGAATTAAAATAACAAGGAGTAAAACCTGATAAGACTTTTATTGAGTGTGACTGAAAACAGTGTAGTGAACCTAGCCATGGCTTCACATGTTGACAGTTTGACAAAAGCATTAAAGCAAAATCCTCATAAAAAAGAGAAGCAAACTCTGTACTTTTGCTTTTGGTATGCCATAGCAAACCCCAAAACCTAGGCACGTATCAGCACACAAGTCATTAAATGATCATCTGGCAATTTAAAACATCCTAAAAATGTGAAATGTCCTAGTATAAAAAAAACAACAATGGATCACTTTTCCCTTTGTGTTGATTAAGTGGTGTAGAAAACCATTAAAAATGGAGGAAATACAAGAACAAATCTGTACAATTTCTGATAAATCATTCCTGAGATCTCCATTAAAAACTATTTTAAAAAAAACTCTGCAACTGATCTTGTGCAGCAAGAAAATCATTCTTGCCCTAGATACAAATGCCCTCTATAATTTGGCAAGTTTGGACTAATTGAAGACTGCACTTTCTCTATGTAAAACATGTCACAGGCATCTACAGGTAATTCTTTGGTAGAATGGGGTCTCCGTACATGCAGTCCTCTTCGATGGCGAGATTGTACGTGCTCCCACTGCCGCCCTTGTACGCACTAGTGACTATTCTGAGCCAGCCTTTCTCTCCCTAAATAACAAAAGAGCAGAACATACATTCAACATCTCAATTTAAGTGTAGGGATTCACCAGCACACCTTTTCAGGTTTTGCTTACCCATGGCTCTCCCCAAGAATTACGGACGACCCAGTACTCCACTCCACTCTCATCAACGCCCCAACCAGCTACGGATACGATGTGGTTTATACCGGGATCCTGTACGTACTCCGAATACAAGCCACCAGTGTACGCATCAAGCTTTTCTGTTGCCATGATCCCACAGCTACAAAGGCAGAGAGTGTCAAAAACCTCTAAACGTTGGTTCAAATATAAGACCTAATCTTTCAAATCCAGTCTATATACCTGATGGGTCCTCCAGAGTAGATCTCAGCTTTCATCTTGTCCAGTCCACTGACTGAGCCGTAGTCTCCAACTTTCCAGAGAGTGTAGTTCTTTACAACATTGCACACGCCAAAGGTTGTGCAGGTTCCACACTGATTAAAGGTGTTACAGTCTGAAAGAAAAAAAAAAACAGATATGCACAATAAATTATAACTGCAAGCAATGACTGCATATCCAGTCAAGCAAGATGCTCCACCAGACAACTTTCTTACCCTGATCCTTGGCCTGATAGTTGTTGCAGGTTTCATCAGGAATGCCATTAGTGTTTGCATATTCCCACACGCCAGAATGATCTCCACCATGGCAGGAACCTGCATTGCCACAGTCAATCACGTTCTGGACAGAGAGATAGGCAGATGGCCATGCCGCTTTCCGCTTGATGTTGATACGATCTAAAATAAAAAATAAATAAATCAAGTCACACTGCCTGACAAAAAAACAAAAAAAAAAAAACAGGAATTTTAGCATTTTTTTCTTTTACAACAAAGGGTCAGTAAAAAAAAAGAAAATGTCACATTCAGAAAATGTTTATAATTTTTTTTTATTTAACACAATATGTGTTTATTTATTTTTTATTGATTGTTTTTTATTACTTTTTAATCATTTTATTTATTGCATTTTTTTCCAAGGTCGTTACCAAAATTTTGGAGCACCTTGAACATTTCATTCATTAATACAGTTTATTCACTATAGTTAAAAAAAAAATTGTAATAAAATATGACAAGATCGCAGAGTTAAACTGTGTCAGAAAAAAATAATCTTAATTATGTCAGATAACACTTAAGCAAAACATGGTCAGGTCAAAGTGTCTGAATAATTTTTGCTTCCAAATTTTTATCAATTTTACTAGTAGTCCACTGTATGAAGAATTTTTGGGTATAATATGTCACAATTTATTTTATTTTGCTATCCTCACTTACATAAAAGAACTATAGTGTCCTGCACCCACTAGTAAAAATATATCAAAAATGTCTGAATAATTTTTGGTTTGACTGTATATATTGTGACCACGAATTAAGCAACATTCCCTCTTTTAGTATATCTTGGCCATGATTTTCTAATTTGTTCCTTCGTTTTAGTCAAATCAAAGTAAAAATTCGTTCTTACGACTTACTGATTAGTTCCCTCATTTTAGTAAATCATGGTTGACAATCATGTTGTTGTAATTCGTTTCTCATTTTAAGTAAAACAAGGGAACATGGCCAGAATTTGGTAAAATGAGGAAACAAATTCTTAATTCATGGCCACAATTTACTAAAACAAGGGAACGAATTAATAAAGTGAGGAAATTAATTCTTAATTAAATATATTTTTCCCCCTGCTTGCCATGTGCAGCGCTCCGTACAAAAGAGATTAACATGTAATATAACATGTACCTAACGTACTTCACACTATTTTGTGGAAAGTGTCAGTAAAGCTTGATTAAAAGGAAGTGGCATGTTCACAAATATGCTGAGTTGGTTGATCTTAAACATGCAGAAACTTGTGGACCAAGAAAAAACACCTTTTAGTCATAACTGCAGATCACATGAGAGTCAGGTGGTAGACAGAAAAAAAATGATAAATGTCATAACTGCATGTGACACATCCAGGCCATTGCATTTTTAATGATTAAACAACCTTATGATTTTCTGTACTATCACCCTAGAGAAACGTGATTCTGTGATTTGCCTGAATGTTGCTGAGAAGAGGCTGGTGATGTTCTGTGGTTCCTCAAAAATATCTGTCATCAAATACTCACCCTCGTGTGAATCCCATGTGATTCTTTTTTCAGGGGAAAAACAGCCAGGACATTTTGCTAAATATTTCCTTTTGTGATTCACAGGTAACAGCCATCCTCACGGCCTCAGGGTTAGTTAACCCAAAAATGTTTCTGTCATTAATTACTCATCCTCATGTCGTTCCAAATCTGTAAGACCTTCGTTCATCTTCAGAACACAAATGAAGATATTTCTGATAAAATCCGATGGCTCAGTGAGGCCTCCATTGACAGCAAGATAATTAACACTTTCAGTGCCCAGAAAGCTACTAAAGACATATTTAAAACAGTTCATGTGACTACAGTGGTTCAACCTTAATGTTATGAAGTGAGAAGAATACTTTTTGTGCGCCACAAACAAAAAATAACGACTTTATTCAACAGCATCTAGTGATGGGCGATTTCAAAACACTGCTTCATGGAGCTTCAAAGCTTTACGAATCGCACAAAAAGTATTCTTGTTGCTTCATAACATTAAGGTTGAACCACTATAGTCACATGAACTGTTTTAAATACGTCTTTAGTAGCTTTCTAGGCATTGAAAGTGTTAATTATCTTGCTGTCAATGCAGGCCTCACTGAGCCATTGGATTTTATCAAAAATATCTTAATTTGTGTCCCTAAGATGAACGAAGGTCTTACGGGTGTGGAACGACATGAAGGTGAGTAATTAATGACAGAAATTTCATTTTTGGGTGAACTAACCCTTTAATGTCTGACGAAGCAGAAATGTAAACGTTACCTGTTTTTTAACTAATAAAGTTCCAATTTATTCCTCTAGAGTGAGTGCTGCACCTTTTCTCCAATCAATTTTTGGTTGCACCCCTTCTTTAACCTCTTGTGATTCACACACACCTGGTTGAACTACCCCTTAACATTTTTAACAAAATTTTCCCTCACCTGCGAAAGCACTAGTACTTCCATGTGCCCAGCACGAGCCGCAGTACTGGGGTATGTGTTGGTTGCGTGTGGTGCTGACGTAGTTGACCCCGTCAATGTTTCTCCAGTCCCATACTTTGGGGAGGTTTTTTAAATTCATATATTCATAGGGACGTGGTCCAGTCCTGAAGAACACAAGAAAAAGTTTTTCAACATCTATCTACATTTACCGTATATTCTTCACTGACCACAAAAACACTGAAAGGGCATTCACAGCAAGCTGCAAGGGGCCATGTAGAAAATTCCAGCAAAAAAACCCCTCATGCACAGCACAGGCCATCTGTTCTTCAGTTAACAACCAAAAATGGGAAATGAACCTTGAGGGCATGACAGTTATAATTATAAAAGAAACAGGTGTCAAACGGTCTCATGATGGCTACCTTTTCACCATTCTGCTGTGTTTTTCTCTTAATAATTTCATGTGACGAATTGCCATGACGTGAGCTGCCTGTAGTACACTGGGCGACAATTGAGCCAAAAAATTCAAATGAGATGACCAAATAATGGGAAAACTGATTCATGCATTATACTGGAAATCAAAAGTCAATTTGAGTGCATTGCATTGTGGGATACAGTATGCTGTGGTCAATACTGCACATTTTGGCAGAAAATTCACATATTTTATATGACAAAAATAGTAAAAGTAGTAATTATTCCAAACATAACCCATATGAGCCATGATTAAAATAATACTAATACCATAATAATGTACCAAATCTAAGCTTGGCTAATATCTAACACAGGTTTTCAAACTCTGGGTCAAAAATGGGTCGCCAGGATGATTTAATAAGGAAAAATATATAGGCTGACAGATGCCAGAGCACAACATTAAATCAACTAACTATAGGTCAAGCACAACAGGAAATACATTAACATAAAAACACTGTTACAGGAAATAACTTAATACAGGAAAAAATGTTTGCATATTTCTCAGCATGAGATTACGTAAAACATTTATTTTTGCTTACAAACTTACAGACCCAGAACAGAAAATCACCATTATTTTAACGTTATTTTTATAGTTACTTTTAGAACAAGTTTTAAAAGAAGAAGAAGTAAAACTTAACATATTAAAACCTACACGTATTTGTTTAAAGTATGTTTAGCACTCAGAGGCTAGGTGTATTACATAGCATAGGTGTATTACTCGGAACAAACATAAGATAGCCTACCCAAAACTGCTGTCTAGATAGGCAGCTCACTAGATTTTAAAACACCGCCCTAGTGTCGGATTTCTTACACTACTCAGGGATATAAATATATACATATACGCGAGTTTTATAAAGTTTAGAAAAATGATGGTCTGTCATACTTTACTCCTTGTAGGTTTATCCTCGGCTGGGGTTTGTAGCAGGGCTCATTCTCATTAAAATACCGTCCGGCGAAAACACCCGACAGCGTAAACAGATAAAAGAGCAGCACGCGAGCCATGATGAATCTCAGGCGGTCATATGATCATCACATGCGTCTGCACTGCGGTTTTGTTCATCGTGTCTGCCGGGAGGCGTGGAGAAAGTTTCGAAACTAACTCTCTTATTGGGCATCTCCTAAGAAACAATAGTTTATTGTTTATATTTGTCAGACGCTTTCTTGCCTCGAATACTCTCTCTCTCTCTCTGTGTGTGTGTGCATAAACTGTATTACTCGTCTCAGTAAATGATCTAGTATCAATACATATTTGTAAAACAAACTGGGATAAAATAAAATATCATAGTTAAAATGATATTTTAGTATTATTTATTTACTATTATAGTATTTATTGATATTTTGTTTTAAATGTACAATGTGCAAAATTTGGGAGGATCTATTAACAGAAATGCAATATAATATACATAACTATGTTTTCAGTGGTACATAAAGACCTTACATAATGAACCATTGTGTTTTTATTACCTTAGAATGAGTCATTTCTATCTCATACACCGCGGGTCCCCCTCCATGTCAAGTCGTCATTATGCGCCGGCATGTTTCTACAGCAGCCCTAAACGGACAAACACTCTACAGAGCGCGTTTAGTCACTATATATGTTGTTGTTCTTCTAAATCGTTCGTGTTTTTAGAGGCAGCTTGCATCGTCACTACGTTGAAAACGCACAAAGTAGTAGTAGTAGTCGCCTGGTTTATTAGAAGCATAATAATCATTGCTTCACACAAGCTTCTCCGAAAAGGAGGGGTGTGAGCCGTTAGTTGCAGTTTGCAACCTCACCGCTAGATGCCGCTAAAATTTACACACTGCACTTTTAAGTTTTAGCATAAATATATACATTATATTGCCAAAAGTTTTGGGATGCCTGCCTTTACGTGCACATGAACTTTAATGACATCCCATTCTTAATCTGTAGGATTTATTATTGAGTTGGCCCACCCTTTGCAGCTATAACAGCCTCAACTCTTCTGGGAAGGCTTTCCACAAGGTTTAGGAGTGTGTTTATGGGAATTTTTGACCATTCTTCTAGAAGCGCATTTGTGATGTTGGATGAGAAGGCCTGGCTCGCAGTTTCCGCTCTTATTCATCCCAAAGGTGTTCTGTCGGGTTGAGGTCAAGTCAAGTCACCTTTATTTATATAGCGCATTTAACAATGCAGATTGTGTCAAAGCAGCTTTACAGTGATAACTGGTATATAATTTTGGCTGCAGCAGTTCTTAAAGAAAATGGTGTCATTATCCATCTTAAGTAAATTCAGTATTGATTCATTCCAATGTAAGAATCAATAGTTATTAATTTAGTTAATTTTTCTATATCAGCACTGGAGTAAACAGTGACATCATCATTAAGCTCACTTCAGTTTGCATACAATGGTGTCAATGCAGGCAGATCAAAACACTGTTGAATATCAAATGTCAAGTGTCCCCAACTAAGCAAGCCAAAGGCGACAGCGGCAAGGAACCCAAACTCCAACAGGTGACATCAGGTGGCAAACAGGTGAGGACTCTGTGCAGGCCAGTCAAGTTCCTCCACACCAAACTCACTCATCCATGTCTTTATGGACCTTGCTTTGTGCACTGGTGCACAGTCATGTTGGAACAGGAGGGGGCCATCCCCAAATTTCCCCAAACTGTCCAAAATGTCTTGGTATGCTGAAGCATTAAGAGTTCCTTTCACTGGAACTAAGGGGCCAAGCCCAACCCCTGAAAAACAACCCCACACCATAATCCCCCTCCACCAAACTTTACACTTTAAATATATTTAAGTTTATTTTTACTTATTTTAATACTTAAACTTATTTTATTTTATTTTATCTTTGTTTACAATTTTTTAAGTTTAAGTTTTTCATATTTATATTTATTTTATTTTATTTAAGCTTTATTTCAGTTAGGCTAATGAAAACAATTTTGTAATAGTTTTAGTTAACAATAACAACAACTGTGTTCTGCTTTTTAATAATATTTACAGACTATAAACATTATTTAAACATGTTTGCATTTCATCTGAAGGGCAAAGTCCAGTCTTCATTTTTATGACTTAAGAGACGTGAGTACAGGTAAGCATATTCTCTGCTATTCTTACATAATTATATATCTAACTTAGTAGTATACTTGTATTGAGATCTTTTTCACCAGTTGTTTTCAGTGAAATAAATCCATTAATCTGAGAAATGGTTCACCAGATGAGTAAATGGTTGCTGTGATCTGAATAAGCTGTTTCATGGGCTGCATAATGCAGCACAGCACAAACAAAAAGACATATAATAAATGAATATGGTAATTATCAGTATCATAGTATTTTTGATAGAACCATTGCCATCCGATACCAAAACCATTTTGTGGTGCCACCACAGTACTTTTCTTCAAGAGAAAGAAATAAAAAAGTGATAATAGTGGCTCAGTGTGGATGATACTGTACACGATACTCATGTTTTTTTAAGCTAAATTTGAAATTTTTCTAATGCAGAGGTGTTTTTGAGTTAGTTGTTATCAGTGTGTTTGCAGGCGTGTCTGTGGTTCGGGTGACAGTGATAAGGAGTCTGTACCTCTTAAACACCATTTAAAGGGAACAACTGATAATCGTTGGTAAGGACTAGAGAAGTGGAAAGAAAAATATTAATAAAAAAGAAATTCAGTTTCCAGTAGTTATATATATATATATATATATATATACACACACACACACACACACTCCTAAGAATAAAGGTTGTTTATTGGCATTGATGGTTCAATAAAGAACCTTTGACTTCCATGGAACCTTTCAACTGCACAAAATGTTCTTTATATCAGAAAAGGGTTCTTTAGATTTTTCAAATGTTCTTAAAACTATGAAAATATACTTTTATTATTATTATTATTATTTTTTTAAATAACTGTTCACTGTGGCATTGCTGTGAAAACCCCCTCTTGGAACCTTTATTTTTAAGAGTGTATATAATAGTGCTGTCAAATCGATTAATCATGATTAATCGCATCTAACATAAAAACATAAAAGATTGTATATAATACATACACTAAAAATTATTTTCATGATTTATCACAAAAGTTTTTCTTTTTGTCAAATCAACTTAGATAACGGTTCAGATAACATAATATTTTGAGTTTCTGTTCATTGAAACCAATCACCTTCATTGTATTAACTCAAATTTTTAATTTCAATGAACTCAAAATTTTAAGGCAACCAGGTAACTTACTTTTTTTTTTAAAGTTAAACCAACAATTCATTTTTACAGTGAATGTGTGTGTATACAGTATATATATATATATATTTACAAACTTTTATGTTAGATGTGATTAATCGCGATTAATCGATTTGACAGTGCTAATATAAAATGTTACAATTAAACATTATATAATCATGTCTGGTCAGCTGAGATATATTTTAAGTGTTTGCTGTTTGTAATGCCAACTGTTCTGATTTAACTTTGAAAAGTAACTAGTTAACAACTGTTATCCATGTGATCAGACATGGCAGAACAAAGTCCGGCCAAAAAATTAAGGAGTCAGGTCAAGGGTTTCCTTTGTGACGTGAGCCCCATAAAAGACATCAACGCACCATATTTTGATGCTATTCTTCAACACGAAGGTGAATATAGCAAAGTTGTGGCCTTCAGAACAGAAGATCACATCAACTTCCACAATGCCAAAACCACCAGGTAAGCCTTCACTCACAAAAATAAAGGCATCCTACTTTTCTAAAGTTTCTAAAAGGCCATATCACCATTATATATAGGCACTGAGGTGTTTTACTGAGTTTTATTCAACCACCCTATTCATCTCTGTAGTCGTGATTTATTGTAAATGTCTAAAACATCAAAACCTTTGTACAGGAGCCTAGTTACACTAGAGGATGTCATATTACAGCCATCTGTGGAGCCCAGAAGAAAAATGGACGTGTTTTACACACACAGCTCCACAATGTCCTGCGTTCGTGACATAGGAGTAGCATTTAAAAACAGCCCGTCTCCTAGACCACAAGGTGTACAACTGTCTGAACTCCTAAACTCGGATACAAAATCAAAGAGGGTAGGTAGTTTAATTATTACTGCCACCATATTGATCAAAAATACAAAGAAAAAGAAAAATGATTTTGAACAACATGGTGTATTAAATATTACATGAGGGTTAGCAAAGGAACTGCAGGGGTTCATAAATTGATGAAAAGTTAATTATGAATTAAATCTTAAGAATTTAAAATGTGAAGAAATAAGCGATTTTAAAATAAAAACAATCAAAATGAAACAATAACAAAAAATGCTATTGCATTTGTTTATGCTGTGTGGCCTCAATTTTCCATGTAATTATAGTCGCCTAACTAGAGGCCGTTCTTGTGTGTGCAATTCCACAAAACTGGAAGACTTTTTGAGCATATATAAGCAATAAGCTTTAGGAAAAAAATTAAAAAGATAAAAAAATAATAATTAGGGAGAATCAATGAATTCTGATTTGTGAATATTAAGTAATCATGTAATCGATAAAAAACATATCTGTAGACTGAGTATCTTAAAATGTAATATAATCTAATTACAAGTAATTTTTAACTTAGATTTGGTGGACAAATGTTTTCAATATATTAAAAATATTCCAAAACTGCTTTACTGATTATTTAAAGAAACAATAATAGGTAACACTTTAGAATTGGGTTCATTAGTTAAACATTAGTTAAAGTATTAACTAACATGAATTAACCATGAGCAATACATTTGTTACTGTATTTACTAATCTTTGTTAATGTTAGTCAATGAAAATAGTTGTTCATTGTTTATTCATGTTAGTTTACAGTGCATTAACTAATGTTAACAAGATATTAATAATGTATTAGTAAATGTTAAAATTAACATTAACAAAGATTAATAAATGCTGTATAAGTGCAGTTCATTATTAGTTCATGTTAACTAATGAACTTTATTGTAAAGTGTTGCCCAATTATAAAAGATTACATTAAAGTTCTAATGGCCAAGATTCTTCCTGCATTTTCATTATTTTATCTATACTTTTTTCTATATTACAATCTAGATATTTGTTTAAAAATTTAATTGAATTTTAATTCATTTCTCAGGTTTATTCAAGTCATTTTTCTATAAATGGACATTTGAGTGTATTTTTTAATGACTCCAGACCCAAAACTGTCATGTCACTGTCCATATGCATCTGCTTGTTTTCTGCATATTGCACAGGTCAACATCAATGCAAAGATTATCCAGGAGGTGCTCAAGGGAAACAGTTTTGTGTGGGATGGACGGTATCTTCCAAGAACTAAATACACTGTAGCAGATACTACAGGCTACATGAGTCTAACGGTCTGGTGTGAGCACAACATTACTGTTGGAGAATGGTACAACATCACAAACGTCTCTGTGGGAAAGTTCATGGGCAAAACATCCCTTTCAACTACCAAAAACACACAGATTGTCAACATCCCATCTCAAGGTACAGCGGTTGCTGTTAAAGTGCCAACAGAAACTATAAAATGTGAAATCATTGGTGCAAACATTAAGCATATCTTCATTTGTCCTCGTTCACATAAACTCAACGACGTGACATCATCAAGCCCCACTGTATATTGTTTCTCATGCAACACGCATTATAAAAGCTCTGCCATCATAATGAAGATCAGCGGTCACCTGGAACTTAAACCAGAAATGGGAAATGTTGTGGAGGCAAACATTGAAGACGAGGTGATCAGGTCAGTGCTCACAGTGGAGCCCGGCACATCACGAGAGGATGTTATTCAGAGCTTCGTTGCTCTGCCACCCATGCAGATTACAATTTGTGAGAAGATCATTGTAAAGATGGAAGATGTTCCTCAGAAGGCTGAAATCAAGTCTGAAGTTGAGCTGCCTGTTAAAGTGGAACCCGTGGAAGAATCTTCTGACTTTTATTCACCCCCAGACCATGGCTTTCTCTTCAGTTCACAAGTCAGAAAAAGAAAATCTACCAATTGAGCCTGATCTTAGAAGAAATGTAAAATTCTTCATGATTTCCATTACTGTACTTTAAAAAAAAATATATAAATAAATAAAATAATTTTTTACTTCATCAGAATGGTACGAAACTTGGTAAAGGTTTTGGCACTTGCTATGTGAACACACACATGAAAAAACATGATTTGAAAAGGTTAAATGGTCCTGAAAAAAATAGTCACACTTGTGCTCCTCACGGTCAACATTGACTGCATTGGGAGTCAAATTTCATCTAGTGAAAACTTTTGGTACTGCGCGCAAACAAAATCTTACTGCTCTTAACACAGATGTGTTAAAAACAACACACCCATGTGTCTAGTTAAGGACAACACATTTTGTGTTACTTTTAACTCAAACGTGTTATTCCTGCTCATTTTCTACACGCTGTGTTATATTTACACAATTTGTGTCAATTATGTACACAAAATGACACAAAATGTGTCACAAAAAAATAACACATTTTACATTAATTAACACATCTTTTTTGAGAATGTGAAAGCTCATTTTTTGAGATATCAAGCTCAAATTTGGAACACAACTTGTTTAGATTTATGGCTTTTTCTTGCAGTTTTAGAGTGAAACGTATTTTTGAAAATATATATTTCATGTAAAAACTGAAAATAGTATTTTGTGCATTTTTCATAACAATAAATGTAAAATTCTGTAACTTTTTTTAAGTTCACTTTTTAAAACATTTTTCACTTCAGCAATAATTTGCCAAATGTCATCTTTTAAAAAAGAGATCAAAATTAAGTCTGTGCTCTAAAGCATTCAATATTCATGACGGTTTAAGTTAATGATAACTTCATTTTCAGGTGTATGCTCGAAAAGTGAATAAATGGATTATAACTACAGCATAAATATAATTTAGTACCATAAAATCCCCTATAAATACACAATATTAAATTCCAAAAAAATTATCAAACTAAATTATAGTACATTCATTTCATTGAAATACTAAAAAAAATAAAAACTAAAATGTGAAGAGCACCAGAGGGATGAAAAAAAAAAAAAAACTGTCATTAAAATGTCAACGCAATATGTTAACTTCATATTTAGTTTGTTTTAAAGATATGAAACCTTAGATAAATGTTTATCAGAAAAAAGAAATATATTACTTCCAAATTATGTGTAATTAATGATTACAAGAAAGTCAGCGACTGTTTGATATTTCTACATGCCATAGAAATGGTTTTAATGTTTAAGTATGTAATAGAAGTTAATTGGTGGTGATTGATTGTGATGTGTTATTCCCCTTTGCACAACCTGTAGATTTTATGTTACCTTTGAATAACTGCATAACAAACTTTTTTTTTTTAACCATTTACTCTAAAAAGATTTTATCATTCACATTCCATATTCTTCATTTGCCACACTTACAAAATTGGCATCAAAAGTGGATATGGCCATCAGCACACATTTAGTGTAAAAAAAAAAAAACACTTTCACTGACATTGTGATTGTGTCATCATTTATGTTTGAAATTAAAATAAAATGATTGCATTTTAAAATTTTCTGATTGAAAAAAAAAAAAAAAGAGAAAACACTGAAGGCCTTGGTACAGTATTTGCTCATAGATATTTCAGGTGCTCCTTGCCATCCTTTGCCTATGGCAACTTCAAAACAACAAAACGTGAAAGAGATTCACATGTACATTACGAAACATTGAGACAACGTTGCACTTTTATTTAAATTCATAACTGTATATACTGTCAACTTCACTGAGGAAGGCTATCTGCGGTGGTCAGTACAGGATGAGATAGAGCAAGGAGTGTGTGTGTGTGTGTGTGTCTAATAGATGCAACTTTTGTGAAAGAACATGTACAAGGCGTAGATATTTTGTTTTGAAGATTAAGAACCGTTTGAATTCATCTTAGACGAGTCTCCTCCTCTTGCAATCCCTCTCCATTTGGCCTTCGGAGGCAGATTTGACTGTGGAGGCCCCCAACGGGGACACAGAGTTGAGCAAGGGGTCCTCAGATGCCTGGCCGAACAGAGCCAAGAGCATGGCCACACCGAAACCAGTGGCTCGCTCCCCCTGTTGACAATCCACATTGAGGAGTTATTAATAATTCTGAAGAAATATGCTTAATTTCGAATTATGCTCAGTATATACGCACAGCATGGACAGGTGAAGCGATGTCCACATGTACCCAAATGCCTGGCCAATCAAAACCCAGATGAGAGCCAATGAAGAGGCCAGCACAGGAGCTCTGCGCATTCTCACGGTCCTGTGGACACAGAACACAAGCACCCATGTAAAGTCAATTCAGGCAAAAATTGTTAAATTACTATTATATTTATTTATATTTAATTTTGTCCTAGGTTGTGGTGAACTGACAATTCCAATTCAGACCAGCAATAAAATAAAAATAAAAATATAAATTATTATAAAAATAAATATAAAATAAAACAAAACAAAAAAAGTAAAATAAAACAATTGAAAAATTAAATAAAATAAAAATAATAAAATAATAATTCAAATTTAATTTTGCCCTAGGTTGTGGAGAACTGACAATTTCAATTAAGACAGCAATAAAATAAAATAAATTAAAAAGATAAACCGTAAAATAACGTAGAACAAAAATAAAAAATAAATTTAAATTTAATTTTGTCCTAGGTATTGTAGAACTGACAATTACAGTTCACAACTGTAATTACATTTAATTTATATAAAATAATAGAAATATATATATATATTAAAAAAAAGTAAAATAAAAAAAATAGTAATAAAATAAAGTAAAATAAAAATAAAAAAATAATAAAATAATAAATTAAAAAAAGATTAACAGTAAAATAAAGTAAAACAAAAATAAAAAATAAATAAAATTTAATGTTGTCCTAGGTTGTGGAGAACTGACAATTACAGTTCAGACAGCAATAAAATAATATAAATATAAAACATAATAAAAAAAAAAAATTAAAATAAATGAAAAGTAAAATTAAGCAAAATAAAAAAATAAAAACAAAAAAAATAAAAAGTAAAAAAATTAAAACTAAAATAAAGTTAAAAATAATAATAATAAAAAAGCGAAACAGTCCATCCTGTCCTCATGAGATATATATATATAATAAATAATTATTATGTAGTGAACATTATGCACTGCTGTATGATGCACAGTTACATTAGCTTCCATCACTGTACTGTACTGAACATTTGTGCATGGGGGAAAAAAAAAAAATCTAAAAAAGGACACTCTTTTTATCCCTTTTCACTCCACACCCATCTCTTCCCTTTTTCCTCACCGCCACAGAGTTCTTCATGTCGGCCACAGCTGAGGTGAATTCACTGAAGTGAAGCTCGGGGCAGTAGACCAGAGGATGCGCCAGGTCTCCGCTGCTGCGGCCCGCTCTCACACAAGCGGCCTCCCACTGCTCATTGTTGGTCATCACAGCAGCGTGATACTTCCCTGTGGAGATTCCCTACAGGAGGAAACAGCAGACATTAAAGGCAACATAAAACAGGAGAGACACAGGGTCTTTTAGTAGTGTGGGACTTGATTTTTTGATTGGGAATTAAATGGATAAAGAAAAGTGCCAATTCCATATAAGAATGAAATTGCATGTTGATATAAAATGCTATATACACTACAGATCAAAAGTTTTGGTTTGTAAGATTTTTTTTTTTTTTTTTTTGACAGAAGTCTGTATTTGCTAAAACATAGTAAAGATATTTTAAAATATTATTACAATTTAAAATGCTTTCTATTTGAATTTATAGTTTAGTATGTAATTTATTCCTGTGATCAAAGCTGAATTTTCAGCATCATTACTCTAGTCTTTAGTGTCACATGATCCTTCAGAAATCATTCTAATATGCTGATCTGCTGCTCAAGAAACATTTCTTACTATTATCATTGTTGAAAACAGTTGTGCTGCTTAACATTTTTGTGGACACTGCAATACATTTTTTCAGGATTTTTTTGATGAATAGAAAGTTCATAAGAACAGCATGTAATTGAAATAGAAATTTTTGGAACAATATGCATGTCTTTACTCTCACTTTCGATCAATTTAATGCACCCTGCTGAATAAAAATATATCAGCAACACTGATCATCATATTCAAATGGATTTTTGTTAGCACCAGTGAGGATCTCAGTGACTAAAATGCATGACAAAGACAAAGTGATTCAGTGTCATCTCTCAAAAAAAAGAAAAAAAGACAAAAAAAAAAAAAAGACTAAAGGTTTCATCACATGATTATGAACACACAAGTAACCAAGTCAGGGTATAACCAGTTTTTGCCAAGATCCAAAGTGCAACAGTTTAAAACAGCATTATGTGTTAAACTGATAAACAGAGAAGTGGTTTGGGTTCTCACTTTCCTCCAATTGTTCCTGATATCATGTGACACTTTGAATTCTCTTTTTACGCTTAGCTTGAAAAAAAAAAAACCTAGCACAGAAATCTTGTCTTGAACACTTGATATCAATATACAAGATCTTATTCTTAGTCAAAACCTGTAAAAACTTGTACTCACACATCTCATTGAAGATGAAATGACTGCTTTGAAATTTAATAAGGAATTATTATCTTTTCAGGCTTAAGAAAACAAGATCTTCACACACTAATATGTCGGCACGAACACACCTGTGCGCCGGTCAGCGTTGCCATGTCCAGTATGATGTCCGCAGAGAGATCTTTGCTTGCATATACAACACCATCAGAGAGCACCAGCCTCCCTTCAGCATCTGTGTTGTTTATCTCCACTGTCCTAAGAAACAATGGAAACACACCTCAGTTTTAGTCAAATTGCATATTGCTAGATAGGACACAACCAGTTAAACATCAATAGTTGACATGCCAACACTTACTTTCCAGAGTACAGAGTGTGTATATCATCTGGTCGAGTGGCTGTAGGTCCCACTGAGTTCTCAGCCAGGCAGAAGACTGCATGAAGGTTGTCCTTAAAGCCCTGAGACAAAACAGAAATCAATGTCAGAGTTTAAAACCTGGGCTAAGGTTACACCTGGTATTAACACCCATTTTGTGTGATGCGGTTACAAATATTGATGTAAACGGGTTACAAAATGTTTTTTTTTTTTTTTTTTTTTTTTTAAGAAATTAATACTTGTATTCAGCAAAGATGCATTAAATTGATCAAAATGACAGTAAAGACATTTATAAATGTTACAAAAATTTCTATTTCAAATAAATGCCATTCTTTTGATTTTTTTAATTCATCATGGAATCCTGAAAAAATATGTTTCCACAAAAATATTAGGTAGCACAACGGTTTTCAACATTTATAATAAGAAGAAATGTAGGGCTGTCACTAACTATTATTTTGGTAATTGAGTAATCAGTCGATTATTTTGATGATTAATCGGGTAATCTGTTGATTATATTGGCTATTAATCGGGTAATCTGTCGACTATTTTGACGATTAAATCAGGTACACTGATGACTCTTTTGATGGTTAATCAGGTAATCTGTCGGTTATGTTGACAGTTAATCGGGTAATCTGTTTACTATTCTGACGATTACTCGGGTAATCTGTCGACTAATTTTGACAGTTAAATCGGGTAATCTGTCGACTATGTTGACAGTTAATCGGGTAATCTGTCGACTAATTTTGACAGTTAAATCCGGTAATCTGTCGACTATTTTGACGATTAATCGGGTAATCTGTCAACAAATTTTGACGATTAAATCGGGTACACTATTGACTCTTGATGGTTAAATCGGGTAATCTGTCGACTATGTTGACAGTTAATCGGGTAATCTGTTTACTATTCTGACGATTACTCGGGTAATTTGTCGACTAATTTTGACGGTTAAATCAGGTACGCTATTGACTCTTGATGGTTAATCGGGTAATCTATCGACTATGTTGACAGTTAATCGGGTAATCTGTTTACTATTCTGACGATTAATTGGGTAATATGTCGACTAATTTTGATGATTAATCAGGTAATCTGTCAACAAATTTTGACGATTAAATCGGGTACACTATTGACTCTTGATGGTTAATTGGGTAATCTGTTGACTAATTTTGATGATTAATCGGGTAATCTGTTGACTAATTTTGATGGTTGAATCGGGTAATCTGTCGACTATTTTGGCGATTAATCGGGTAATCTGTCAACAAATTTTGACGATTAAATCGGGTACGCTATTGACTCTTGATGGTTAATCGGGTAATCTGTCGACTATGTTGACAGTTAATCGGGTAATCTGTTTACTATTCTGATGATTAATTGGGTAATATGTCGACTAATTTTGATGATTAATCAGGTAATCTGTCAACAAATTTTGACGATTAAATCGGGTACGCTATTGACTCTTGATGGTTAATCGGGTAATCTGTCGACTATGTTGACAGTTAATCGGGTAATCTGTTTACTATTCTGACGATTAATTGGGTAATATGTTGACTAATTTTGATGGTTAATCGGGTAATCTGTCAACAAATTTTGACCGTTAAATCGGGTAATCTGCCGACTCTTTTGAAGACTAAATCGGGTAATCTGTCGACTATTTTGTCAACTAAAATTAGTATTTTAGAATGATTTCTGAAGGATCATATGACACTAAAGACTGAAGTAACAATGTTGAAAATTCAGATTTGCCATCATAAGAATAAGTTACATTTTAACATATTAAAATAGAAAACTGCTATTTTAAACTGCAATAATATTTCACAATATTACTGTATTATTGATCAAATAAATGCAGCCTTGGTGAGGAAAAGGGACTTCTTTCAAAACATTTTAAATCTTAGCAACTCCAAACTTTGGAATGGTATATTGACGTCACACACACTTAAATGTTTGCTTGTTTGTGTAGTCATGAAATCAAACACCCTCCCATAAACAAAATATTAGACGGTCACTCTGGACGTATTTGGGATTAATACCAAGGTGTAAAGAGCAATCCATCTCAGCTGCCCACTTGTGATCAGACCACCCGAGACAGCGGTTAGGACCTTTAATGTAGATAAGTTTAGCAGCCAGTGATCTTCTAGCTACCAGAACGATAAATATCTTTGCAGTACCTGTTTAACAGTAGCTTTAAAAGCTCCTAAAACTGCCGCAGCTCCTCCACAGTCTCTCTTCATTCCTGGCATTGTGGTCTAAAAGGGGACAAAAAAATAAAATGTAAAAAAATCAATAATCTTAAATAGTGTCATTGCAGATATAGTGTGTTGTTTAAAAGGTGAAGTGTGACATTTCTGTGCCTCTAGAGGCACCAAACCGCACTGCAAAATATCGGTCTTCTTTGGTCTGACAAACTCATACTCTGATGGCATTTTTTGTGGAATTTTTGTTGCTTACAGTATACTCTGCTGCACATTAGACTTGAATAGGTTTAATATTAATACCAAAAAAAAAATTACACACTTCACCTTTAAGAAAAAACGTACTGATCGCTCTGCCCATCTTTTAGTGCACAAGGCTGACAGTGAGGTGCAGTATTTACTTTGCCCTTGATGCTGAGACCACCGGTGTCATAGACAATGCCCTTGCCCACCCAGGCAATGGTCTGTGTGGCACCTGAGGGGGTGTGGCTAAGAACAGCCAATGCAGGAGGATGCTGGGCAGCTTTACCAACTCCATAGATGCCTAAAGAGAAAGTGATTTAGCACACATGAACATATGCACAGGGTAACGGTCACTTGCATTTTCAAGCTTAAAATGACATTTTCCTTTACAGGCCAGAAAAACTTCATCTAGAGGAATAAGCCCAAAGTCAGCTGTTGTAAAATAACATCTCATTCTCTCATGACTCATCTTGTGATGAAAGCACAAGCTCATCTTTCTCATCACAGATCAGAAAATGTTGCAATCTGCTGACTTTTTAAAGAACAAACTCAAGATTACCTCCAAAGCCCTTTTGTTTCAGTTCTTCTCCTCTAATTATAGTTGGAGTGATGCCTAAGCTGTTCCCCACTGCCTTGATTTCCTGAAGAAGATTGCATAAAAGATCATGAGTGGAAAAGTCTATTTCAGCAATTTCAGTGTTAACTAAAACTATTAAGAATAATGGTCATTAATTGAAATAAAGCTGAAATAAAATATAAATATTAAGTGAAAAATTTAAACTACCTGAAATAAAATAAGTTTAAGTTGAAGTACAAAAATGACTAAAACTAAACATTTTTAAAAAAGGTAACACTTTACAATAAGGTTCATTTGTTAACATTAGATAACGACATTAGTTAAAATGAACTAACAATTAAAAATATTTCTAAACCATTTATTAATCTTAGTTAATTTCAGCATTTACTAATACATTATCAAGATCAAAAGTTGTATCTGTTCATTCATATTATTTAATGGACCTGAGCTAACATGGACAATGAACAGTTGTATTTTTATTAACTGACATTAACAAAGATTATTAAATACTGTAACAAACGTATTGTTCATTATTAATGTTGGTTAATGCATTAAAGGGGACCTATAATGCCTCTTTTCACAAGATGAAATATACAGGTGCTTGTCATATAATTAGAATATCATCAAAATGTTGATTTATTTCACTAATTCCATTCAAAAAGTGAAACTTGTATATTATATTCATTCATTACACACAGACTGATATATTTCAAATGTTTATTTCTTTTAATTTTGATGATTATAACTGACAACTAAGGAAAATCCCAAATTCAGTATCTCAGAAAATTAGAATATTGTGAAAAGGTTCAATATTGAAGACACCTGGTGCCACACTCTAATCAGCTAATTAACTCAAAACACCTGCAAAGGCCTTTAAATGGTCTCTCAGTCTAGTTCTGTAGGCTACACAATCATGGGGAAGACTGCTGACTTGACAGTTGTCCAAAAGACGACCATTGACACCTTGCATAAGGAGGGCAAGACACAAAAGGTCATTGCAAAAGAGGCTGGCTGTTCACAGAGCTCTGTGTCCAAACACATTAATAGAGAGGCGAAGGGAAGGAAAAGATGTGGTAGAAAAAAAAGTGTACAAGCAATAGGGATAACCGCACCCTGGAGAGGATTGTGAAACAAAACCCATTCAAAAATGTGGGGGAGATTCACAAAGAGTGGACTGCAGCTGGAGTCAGTGCTTCAAGAACCACTACGCACAGACATATGCAAGACATGGGTTTCAGCTGTCGCATTCCTTGTGTCAAGCCACTCTTGAACAACAGACAGCATCAGAAGCATCTCGCCTGGGCTAAAGACAAAAAGGACTGGACTGCTGCCGAGTGGTCCAAAGTTATGTTCTCTGATGAAAGTAAATTTTGCATTTCCTTTGGAAATCAGGGTCCCAGAGTCTGGAGGAAGAGAGGAGAGGCACACAATCCACGTTGCTTGAGGTCCAGTGTAAAGTTTCCACAGTCAGTGATGGTTTGGGGTGCCATGTCATCTGCTGGAGTTGGTCCACTGTGTTTTCTGAGGTCCAAGGTCAACGCAGCCGTATACCAGGAAGTTTTAGAGCACTTCATGCTTCCTGCTGCTGACCAACTTTATGGAGATGCAGATTTCATTTTCCAACAGGACTTGGCACCTGCACACAGTGCCAAAGCTACCAGTACCTGGTTTAAGGACCATGGTATCCCTGTTCTTAATTGGCCAGCAAACTCGCCTTGACCTTAACCCCATAGAAAATCTATGGGGTATTGTGAAGAGGAAGATGCGATATGCCAGACCCAACAATGCAGAAGAGCTGAAGGCCACTATCAGAGCAACCTGGGCTCTTATAACACCTGAGCAGTGCCACAGACTGATCGACTCCATGCCATGCCACATGCATTGCTGCAGTAATTCAGGCAAAAGGAGCCCCAACTATAGTATTGAGTGCTGTACATGCTCATACTTTTCATGTTCATACTTTTCAGTTGGCCAAGATTTCTAAAAATCCTTTCTTTGTATTGGTCTTAAGTAATATTCTAATTTTCTGAGATACTGAATTTGGGATTTTCCTTAGTTGTCAGTTATAATCATCAAAATTAAAAGAAATAAACATTTGAAATATATCAGTCTGTGTGTAATGAATGAATATAATATACAAGTTTCACTTTTTGAATGGAATTAGTGAAATAAATCAACTTTTTGATGATATTCTAATTATATGACCAGCACCTGTAAGTCTCTGGTGTCCCCAGAATGTGAAGTTTCAGCTCAAAATACTCCACAGATCATTTATTATATCAATGCAAATGAGCTGCTGCTCCCGGCCCCCTTTCCAGAAGAGGGTGGAGCTTTAACAGCTCACGCTTCGGTTGCTCAACAACAACAAAGCTGGAGAATCTCACGCAGCCAAAATGAGGATTGTCAGTAACGGTGTTCAGCCTTACTTTGTTCAAACGACACTGATGGAGAGACTCAGGAAGAAGTTACAACCTTTAGAATGAAACTGGACGTTTCTGAATGGTTAGTGGATAAATTTATGTAGTTGCTGTGGAGTTGATTCAACTCAACGACTAGCATGTGCCGTCATGTTAATATTTTGTGCTGATCCAGCATTGAAATGACCATAAATTGTGAAGCAGTCTGGCGTAAAATGACGGCATGGCAACAACACTCTACTACAACAACTCTTCCTCTTCTCTAAAGCAGCCCAACATGGCCTCACCCCCTTTGTTGCATGTTCCCCGGGGCAGGGTTTATGTCAATTTTAGGGTTAGTGATGTCACCAACCCGGGAAGAAGCTCGTTGTAGTCACTACTAGCTGTTTGTTGTAGTCCTTAAAAAGCAATTTCTGTAAAAGAAAATATCTCCCTTTGCATTAAATTTTGAGCGTTGTAACTTTGCAGATGTTGTTTATGCTCTAACAGCAACATTACACACTAACTAAAGTTAAAAAAGTGAAATCATAATCAAGGATCCCTTTAACTTACATTAAATAATAGAAGCTTATTGTAAAGTGTTACCAAAGAAAAAAAAAAAAAAATATATATATATATATATATATATATATATATATATATATATATATATATATATATATAAATGACAAAGGCCTTTAACAAAACTACTAAAACAAACTAAAAATGAAAACTGAAAATATAAAAATAAAAACTAATTCAAAATATTAATAAATACTGTAACAGTATATAAATAATATTAAAAGCAGTGTTTCACAGAGCTATCCAAACATCGAGGAGAAACGCTTGCCTCCAGGAAGTCATCAGTATTCATCTCGCTGCATGGAGCGTCCACGATACGAGCGGCCAGGCGAACTCCATCCGCTGCATTGGCAAGACACTGGAAACAAACACTCGCACATTCATACGGATGTAAAAGAATGATGCATAAACATACATGAACTAGTAACAGCGGCTTGAGCTGACTGTAAGGTACCTGACTTGATCTGTGGCATGAAGAAGTAGATCCGAACACTTTACCTCCAGTGTGGAGACATCCAGAGGGCCGTTGTCCTGACCCACAGAGACAAACTCCACAGTGACGTGCTTCTTCTCTGTCCTGCGAGAAGATGCTGAACGGCGGGTGAACAGCGGGAAAGCTCGGGCAATGGCACACGCTGATGCGAACACATCAGAACGCTCGCACACCATCTGAGGAGCCAATAAGAACTTACCATGTGGCATCAACAGCATTTGTGGCATAATACTGATTTCAATAGAATCAAAACAGCAAACTGTATCTTGATTCTAACATTTAACATGTTGTGGCTATACTTTTAAAACACTATGCATTTTAAATATTTACCATTTTCCATTGTAAATGGAAGCTGCCTTTTATAAACATGATTTTTGAATGGTTAGATCTGTAACTGTAATTCATATGAAATAACATTAAAAAGTAACATACAATTTAATATTTATTTTACACACACACACACTAACATTATGCACTCTGCTTTTCACTTACTGTGTTTCATTATCAATCAAATCATTATCTCTAAAGTAAATGGGTGTATGTTTATGGCGATGAATATTGTTAAATATTGTAAAATTGTAAACAGAAGAAACATGGTTCTTTAAATGAAATTGTCACCATATTTATGTGTGACCCTGGACCACAAAACCAGTCATAAGTTACATGGGTATATTTGTAGCAATAGCCAAAAATACATTGTATGGGTGGCAAAAATCATTAGGATATTAAGTAAAAATCATGTTCCATGAAGATATTTTGTAAATTTCCTACTGTAAATATATAAAAAATGCTAAGGACTTCATTTGAACAACTTTAAAGGCGTTTTTTTTTTTTTTTGCACTCTCAGATTCCAGATTTTCAAATAGTTGTATCTGGGCCAAATATTGTCCTTTCCTAACAAACCATACATCAATTTCAGATGATGTATAAATCTCAATTTCAAAAAATGTACCCTTATGACTGGTTTTGTGGTGCAGGGTCACATATGAGGGAGGAGGAGATACAGAGATGGAATTTACATGGAAATTAAGAGCAACATAAAATGGAAATGCAGACTAAACATTAAGCCACAAGCTGTCAAGACCAATGCAGTCTGAAACAGTTGAAATACTTTCCTAGTCTATTTGAACGAAATGACTACATTTCACAGGAAATTTGATGAAGAGGGACCCAATTAGAGTTATAAGCATATGAATAACGGTGTAAAATGAGACTGACCACAATGCAGCGGTTGTTGCCAGCAGGCAGGCAGGTTCGGACCAGACGGGTGAGGAAGTGGGCAGATGATGGGCTGTTATGACGGCTGACTCGTGAAGGAAGGGATGCCACAGCCGCATGACTCAAATACAGCGGGCAACTATCCGTAGGGTTGGGGTTCAGAGAAGACAAAGCTGCCTGCCATATCTGAATGCAAATACAGCACACATAAACAAAAATGTGTGGCAAAACAAGGTAGTGCAATGCAATATTATTTGCTGGTGTACCTGAAACCTAATCTAGTGTGAAGAAAAATGACATCATATAGACCATCATACATACACAGACAATAAAAGCAAAAAAAAAATCTAAACAATCCAGAATGTCACGTCTATCAGGAAATACTGATGATGATAAACGCTCACTTGACAGATTTAATCGAGCATTACAAAACAAGAAAAGTGTTTGACTTTGTAAGAAAGTGCTTATATTCATAAACATTAGTATTTACAATGTGCTCCAAAATCTGTTCATGAATATCACAGCTGCACATATCCAGTATAAAGTAAAAATGTATTGCTATGGTACCATGTTCAAAATACCACAGTATTACTATTACCATGGAGTAAGTGGTATTAAATAGTACTGGAAGTACCACTGTATGTCCAAAATACCATGATATTGCAATGTCCAATATCAGTAAACAAGGTAATGCAATGGTACCTTTTGTTAGTGGAAAGAATTTGACTGTTAAAAAGTCATTATTTAATTAAATTAAGAGTCAGTGAAGAATAATAACTTAATTAGCCAAAATGGCTTTAATTATCTGTTTATAAGTATCTATAATTGACGTTTCCATTAGTAAATGCAGATTAGCGGTCTGTTACACAACACTAGTGAGTTCATGCAGATTTCTCCATAACTTTAGCCTGTAAGCTAACGTCAATGTGTTAACAAGCGGAGTTACTTTTTATTAAACATTTCGTACCTCTTTTGTGACCACTGGCTGCAGTTTCCCTTTCACCTGGGTCCAGTTGATCTGTTGCAGATTGGCGAGCTGGCCGACGATAAGGACCGGGCGGTTCTGCGGCTCTGAGTCCCCGGCAGAAGCCTTGAACTCGAGCACTACGTTCGCCATCTTCCACCCGAATGACAGTCTCTCTTCAGAAGGAAGATGCACTTTAACCTTCCGCTTCTCCTGCCCGTCTCGCGAGCCCTTGTGCTGAGAGCGCTATTTATTTATTTAAATCTAGCCTAAATATTTTTTTCAGTGGTTATTGAACAATAAAGTGCTAATAAAAAGGCTAAACGTAATACTGTACTAACAACTTTGAGTACCATGATGTACGATTATGGCAATCGTTCAATACAATAGCCTACCTGTATTAAAGAACCACGCCATGTTTTATAATTTAAACACATAGCAAGAAGCATAAACACATTTTAAACTATGACCAACTGAGGAAAAATATGAAATTTGCTGCAGTTGCTGACCAAAAATTTAAGATGAAATTATGAAATTTAGATTGTACTGTAAATCAATGAGATCTTTATAAGAGAATAGCAGACCTCTTGCATAAACTGCATATAAATATCAGTTGTCACTCTACATCTCCCAGTCAGACATTATTTACAGACATAGAGTGACAACTGATATTTAATATAATTCTTATGGTGATAAAGGTTTAAAAAAAAAAAAACCTTTTCAACAGTGTAGATAGCTTATGCATAAAATACCACACAACATGCATCTTTATATATATGTTTTAATTTCATTAAAAACCTTTTCAGCGTTTACAGAAGGTTCAGATAGCATACAGTAGTACCGTAATGGCAGAAAAATATTATAATATTCACACTGGGTTTTATGCCAAAACCATGGAGAAAACCACATGAAATGGATTTAAGCCTTGAATGTGCAGTTATATTTTCTTCTCCCCTTCTAAAATAACATACTGAAAACAAAAAAATAAACTGTCTCTGGATCATGGTCACCTTTTATCATTTTACCCCATCATACAGTAGTGGTGCAATTACCCTTTACAAAAGCCAACAGGAATTGATTTTTGAAAGGACAGAAAAAAGTAAATCATCATTACAATATACAAAAAAAAAAAAGAAAAAGAAAAGAGACAGCCCAGGCTCCAGACATTGCTACCAAACGGACAACAATAGAACTCCATAAACTCTGTACAAGTATTTGCATCTAAAATAAATAATTTCTTCTTGTACAGGGAACAGTAGTTGTACAGTCAGTCAGCAGACCTGACCGAGTTTCAGTCTGCGACTGAAGGTCAAAGTTCAGTTTAGGATCAAAGGTCAGACTGAAAGATACGTAGTGACAACACCAATGAAACAAACAAACGCTTTTCAAAAGACATCTAAGTTTACACACAGGTGTCCACTCTTTAAGGCAAGGAACAGAGTGAAGCAAAAAATCTTGATGAATCACTCCTGCTTTTCACTGAATAAATCACTGAAATGATACTGATATCATGACAACAACACTGCCAATAAAACAAACAAACACATGATGGTACATTATACGCCTCCACTGAGCAGAGGAAATAACACTCAGTTATGGACGCTCATAAAGGACAATGTAACATTCAGTTCATTCAAAACCAGTCATAAACCCAATGCTATACATTTTACCACATAGAAATAAAAAAAATAATTAAAAGTTTTGTAGAAAGAACATGCTTCGACTATGTGTTCCTCATTCTTCAACTTCCTCCAGGGTTGATTGGAGTGTCAGTGCACAAAAGTGGAAATTCCAAAAGACTGAGTTACGGAAAAACACAGACTTTGTGACGTCACATTAAACACACACATTCTAACCTACAAACAATATCTGATTCAGAGGCAGCTTTCACGGTAAGATGGTTTCTGTGAGGTTTCACTGTAGATGCTCACTACTGAAACCAAAAACGTGCGACTCTTTTGAAAACATGTTCAGGTGACATTTAACCCCAAATTCAAAAGAATATATATTAAGAGTTTGCATTGTGAATTTATTTTGATGACCATTAAGCCCATTCCGTTTACTTTACATTATTCTTAATGGTGATTCCCATTAGATTTGTATAATTGTTATACAGTAAAAATACTGTAATACTGAAACTGTACTTTAATTTTTTCTTATAAAAAAATAATTCTGCATTACAGTAATGACAACTGAGAGGGAAAATGTGATTCATAAGGCCAAAAAAAAAGAAGAGGAAAACAACAAGGTTTTTAGGAAATATATAAACATTCAATTTCATATTTCTTTCTATTGGTGTGAAATATGACCTGAACAACATTCTTTTGAAGAGATTCACCCAAGCACATATGATCATCTTCAGGAAGAGCAACAGACCTCTGAGGATACCTTATCTTTTCCCATCATCTTCCTGTTTACTCTTCAAATTAGATGACAAGGGCGGTTGAGACGAACATGCTGCCATCTAGCATCCATGCTCCTAAGTGCTGAGCTTGTGCAGGACAAATGAAGAAAAAAACGGCCCTTTTATACTAACACTGCCTCTCACTGCAGAATTAAACACAAGAACTGTCTCCAGACACTGCACTCGGTGGCCAGCAGGGGGTGTCCTTATCTGCTTCATTTTGATGTGTAGCATTTTAAAACGTAAGCACCAAACGTGCTATGTGAATAATCCACCCTTAAACAATAGTCTTAAAAGTCAGCATGCATACCCACACACACACACACACACACACACACACACAGAGAAATACATGTTTTTTTCTCATCCATACAGGTAGATCCCTCTTAGAGGCCATGGAATGATTCAACGAAACTTTGTCCCGAACAGAATAAGTATTAGAACAACAACTATGACAAAGAGAATTAAAATGACCAACATCTTGCGGTTTTTCTTCTGGTACTGTTCAGCCTAGCAAAGAGAAAAGAAAAGTTGAGTGTGCTATTTATCTCTACTATGCAATATTACTAATAAACTGTCACGTGGATATTGCAAAGTACATTAATATTACACAACAAATCATTAAAAAAGTAAACGCAAACAATTAACCTTTGACATGTTGCTTAACACATCATCAGGCTTGATAAGGGCCTCACCTTTTGCAACTGCTGCAACCCCTCGTCTGTTTTGACACAAGCTTGTTCCACATTGAAGTCGATTCTGTCGAGGACTGTGCCCTGAATTGAATATACACTGACATTAATGCAGAGGTCTTTAACCCTGCTCCTGGAGACTCAGGGTGCGTCTCAATCAGCTCCCTAGCTCCTGAGCTTGTGAAATTTTATTTATGAATTCTTATATAATTCATATTAAATTAGTTTTTTCAAAATCTATTTAAAATTTTTTTTTTCCACCAAGAAGCACACTGACCTGTTCGACAACCATTCCAGCAAGATCTCTAAATATCTCATTAAGGTCAGAGATGGATTGAACAATCTGTCGAATTTCTCTCTCCCGCTCTTCTACTACCACTGAGTTCTGCTGAACCAGAACTAGCTGGTCATCTGTAAATCCCTACGAGAGTGCGAAAGACACACACAGACAGGTGTCAACTGTGTACTGACAATAATAATAATAAATCAAATTTCATATTATGGCCAATATCAAAAACAAATCTATATAGCGTTCACTCGAAATGTTTGGAATTTAACATTTACAAGCTTCAAAGGACATTAGACCTCAAAACATAATATAAGTGTTTAATAGTTTTGGCATAAAAGTATAATGTGTAATGTAAAATGGATATTATCTGCTTCCAACAATAGTGCCAATCATTTTTAAAAAACACTGATTGGCTGATACAAATATGGTCTCCAATATGTAAACATGTATGTAGTACAAATACGTAAACATTTTGACATTAGAGATGAAAGAAATAAGGATATGTAGTGTATCTGTAAAACATTCTCACTCTGTCATATAACGCGATATCTTCATCATCCTCCACAAGAGGACCAGAGTCAAAAAAGTGCTTGGATCTTTCTTCACGGTTTTTCATGCCTGAAAATGAAAGCAAATCAAAGCACTGAGCATACAGTGAAAAATGTCTGCATTTTTTGTATTTCAAAGAGCCTCGTTTGAATGGAAGCTAAGGAAACAGCAACGAAGAACTTGATTTGTTTAAGTATGTTTCACAAATAAATAGACTGAGGTAAAATCTAATGTTCCTTTTATGGATTTAGATACCACTGGTGCTACAGAGGTTGAAAGTTTTGTATCACAGGCCACACAATTATAGCACAAGTATAAAACATTTGTTACCATCTCTGAAAACAAACACAAGTTGTGTAGTTCATCCTTTAAACAGACATGTGACTGAGAAGAGAAAGGACATTAACGTTCCATACAGGGCACACAAAATACAAACCTTAACAAGAAATGTTTTCAGACAAACATTTGCCAAAAATGGCAGACTGCAGGAATATAACACCTCTTGCTTAACATTGTCAATTTTGTTTACATAGCCCAATATCACTGATGACAACAACATCCATCCATTTTGGTTGAGCACTTTAAAATACAACTTTGTTTTCCTAAATCATTAGAAAGGTCTAAAATTGTATTATAAAATATTAAATTATTATGATAAAAATCTTAATTTTTGTCAGGAAATCTTATGCATCCACTGAGAGAAAAAAAGTCCTGTAAACTTCTCTACACCGGAGAAAAACATCTAGATTTGCATGTTTACTTCAAATTTCTTTAGAGAAAAGTATTATTTTTCCTAACTGTACCCAAAATAGGGTTTTGTGAGCATTATTGAGTACACACATATAATGTAATACTACTCGCACAGTAAGTGAAAACTTATGACATTCCAGGAAATCCCTTATATGGACAAAGGCATCCAGAGATCCTGCAGCTGAATAACATGAAGATAGAGATGTTTTGACTAATGAAACATGAAGGCAATAAACATACGTTTGCGACAATATATGGTTTATCTGTGTTCTCAGGTATTTTCATAAGAATAAAGTATATTTATAATACAATGCTAATTGACATTGCTTTTATCACTGTATAGAATACTATAAAGTAATATAATTTCTGCCTTAGCTCACATTAGCTCACAAAAGGAAGTTTCAAACACTCGACTGACATTAAATGAAGTGAATTTGAAGTAAAAACGTCATTAAATGTTCTCTCAAGCTGTTTATCACATTAAAAACATTTGAGTGTGTTGAAATCAATGTCATAGCGTTACTTTGTGCATTTGTTCGGTGACTGCTATGAGACACTTGTTGCACACTGCAGTAAGCTAGATCGATATAACAATATCATATTAATGTAATCAAGAAAACAAGATTCAAACAATAAGACTAAACGTGTTGAGCTATATAACAATGATTAGTTTTCTGTCTATAAATGTATTATTTCTCTGGATTTAAACATCCTTAGAAGCATCTGGTATAGTTCAAGTACAGAAGTCAACAAAATATATAACATTGCTCTACTGGTTTTTGAATATTTTAATCCAAAAATCATACATATTGTGCCTTTAATTAAAACTCTGCGATCTCATAATCGCACTAAGCCAAATTGCGACTTTGGTTTAATTTGGGTTAATCGTGCACCCCTAGATTAACCTCACACACAAACAAGCACACAAAAAACTCTCACTTCACACAAACAAGTGGCTCTATCTCACACACATGCAAAACTGAATCGTATGCATCATTTTTTTTTTTTTTTCCCCATTGCACAGACCTATTTTCCATAGCACGTGCGACATATGTCGCACTGTACAGCCATGTCAACATATATTTTATGTTTCATTGTGCATACACCTACGTTTTAGGTAGCTTGACTGTGTGTGTCTGAAGTTGATTGACAGTTCTTGAAGGCTCTGGGCCAATGAAGAGACCACATTGGTCAACAGCCTGTTTTCTTGCTCTGTACAGTGATGACTCTGAGTCTGCAGCCCCGTCACGGCCCGCTGGCACCTGTGAAACATCTACACACACATATGCAGACGCTGAAAATCGTTTAGTTTTACGATGTGTGCAATGATCAATTGCTTTAGTTTTCCTTCGTGTCCACTTCAACCTCTTTAGTCATAACAGATGTCACTGTAATAAAACATGATTTATACGTGCGTGTTAATATACCTGTGTAATTTCCTGTGTAGTGATCTCAATAGCATGCTCCTCCTCGCTGCTGTCATCTAGCGTGGGACGGTTCATGTGTTTGTCGTGCAGACTAGCCAGTTCCTTCATCTTCTGACGAATACGTGTGATTTCATACTGAATCTGCGGGAACAAGGAATTCACTGTTCACTCTCTGTATCAAAACTGAGATGAAAAGAACATTCCAGCTGAACTAACATCTTAATGTTACTTCTAAGTGTCAAACTTTGTTGACCATGAATAGAAGACTATGTATACGAAAGTAAAATATCAAAAGGTTCAAGATAAATACAGAAACTGATCACTTCACTTGTAAATACAAACAAAAATTGTGTTTGCAAAAAATGCATCATCCACCTAGAACTGTAATCCTACCAGTAAATGAATTATGAAATTTGACTTCTTTAGAATTTTTTATACACTAAGAATTAATATACACTATACAGTTCAAAAGTTTGGGGTTGGTAAGATTTTTTTAAGGTTTTTGAAAGAAGTCTCTTGTGCTCATCATTATTGCATTCATATGATCAAAAATAAAATAAAAACAGTAATATAGTGAAATATTATTACAATTTCAAATAACTGTTTTCTATTTGAATACATTTTAAAATTTAACTTATCTTAATATGTCTTAATATGACCTTCAGAAATCATTCTAATATGCTGATTTGCTGCTCAGGAAACATTTATTACTATTATCAATGTTGAAAACAGTTGTGCTGCTTAATATTTTAGTGGAAATCATGATACATTTTTCAGGATTTTTTGATGAATAGAAATACAAGAGAACAGCATTTATTTGAAATAGAAATCAATTGTTACATTATAAATGTCTTTACTGTCATTATACATGTCTTTACTTAACTTTAATATGTCCTTGCTGAATAAAAGTAATAATTTCTTTCTTAATAATCCAAACTTTTGAATGGTAGTTTAATCATAATACAAGCAGCATGTACTGTACCTGCTATAAAACCTACTGTTCACATGTTTTTGTTTGTACAAACTAAGGGATAAATTATTTTCTTTAGTAATTTATAGCATTCCACAGATGCCATCGGTAGAGCTTAAACCTGTTTTGAAATTGGAACATTCCTTTAATGTCACTGATCAACAGTGCATCCCATTCTTTCTTTTTAGGAACGCTTACAACAATCATCTAGTTACCTCATCCACTCCCTCCACCCATTTAGGCGGGAGTCTCTTCGTGACACCGATAGCAGCCTCTGGATCCAAACTAATGCCTGACACCAGGGCCATACGGTCATCAGCCAACTAACAGAGAGAGAGAGAGAGAGAAAGAGAAAAGACAGCAAACATCACATTATTTTTTGTTGTTGAGAATATCTGTGCAATGAATTTAAATATGGTACAGCTGTAAAATGTAGCTGCATTATGTATTATTATTGGTAGCTGAGAGCATTATCAAATTAGGCAAAAATAGGAGTAAAGAATATAAACGATAGTAAAACGACTGACCCTTTCCTAAGCCCCGCCTTAAAAATGGCACTGAAAAAAAAATCCTACTTTATCCTACTATTGTTCCATTATCAGACAAGCCCTTGCTCTTTTCTAATGAAAGTCTATGTAACTTGTGTGTGTCTGGATAGTTTTGAATGCATTTCCTCATTCCTTAATGAGCATGTAGAACTACATTTTTATTGTGGTGGTAAAGTAACAATTAATTAATTCCAACATGACATTCTGTAAAGCTTGTCTAAGCAAGCAACTGTAACCAAGGGGGCAGAGCTTAGCAATGGGATGTCGATTCAGACCTACCCATAACCTTAAGTTAAAACATCAAGGTTACCTCATCAAACTCCTAATGTGATCAGAAGAGCCCGCGAAGTCCCATCCAATGAGAGGAGAGATAGAAGAGAAGGGGAGGGACATGAGGAGTGAGAGCAGAGGAGCCCAAGACAAAAAGCAGTGATCAGCATCAAAAAGACTGACAGCAGGACTTGGACAGAACTGGACAAATCAGGAACAAAAAACCAGTAAATGCAAATAGTTACTTATACGTTAATGCAGATAATGGTAATACATAGTCATAGATATAAAATATGTGCATTATGTATATAAAATGCATCACATTGCTATAAAGTTTCAAGACATGTAAGATTTGTCCATTCCAGCCCAATAACTCCAACATCTCAATCCTACTGCATAATTGTGCTACTGATTCATAAATTCATTAGATAAAATATTAGGTTTGGAAAAATCAAGGCACTTTCTGATGTTACTGAATTTGTAAAATGCAATAAAAGATTAAGCTGGAAGATAAATCCTATTTTTAACCCAAAACAACACAGTGACATGATTACTGTAGATCAGAGCAATGCACAGCAGAAGATTGTGTCAGGATTTTGCAAGACAGTGCAAGTAGTGCTTAGCTAGATCACAAGAAGAGCAAACAGGGAAAAATCAACATGCAAGCAGATGGTAAGGAATGGAGCCACTACACCAGACAAAACACAAGCAGGCATGATATACGACTGGAATGACGTCCGTGCTAGTAACTTCATCACTCTTCACAGCCTTAAATATTACACTGACAGATATACACAATCTGTCTGTCAAGACCCAATCGATACCCTATAAAGATACTATTTAAAATCATGCTGGATACCAGGCCGCCCACCAGCATCAAAGAGAAAGAAAAATGTGATGCATAGCTTATCTGTAGGAAAGATCTATGAAAGTTTGGGAGACAAAACATACTGCCTTCCTCTGAAGTCTCATTTTTAGAATGGTAAAAAAATAACTAGACCAAAGTATATGGAGAATCAAAGCTATCAGTGTCTCACAAAAACCTTTTATAAATGTAGCAATAAAGCACACCATTGCAGTTATTGCTTATGTATTTAAATGCATAAAAAGCATGTATTATAACCAGTATTAGGGGTAACGCATTACAAGTGACTCGAGTTACGTAATTACTTTTTTTTTTTTTACCAGTAACTAGTAAAGTAACGTTAGTTTTTCAAATAATTATCACAAGTTAAGGTTATTGTATGTTCATAACATGAATATACAATAACCGTAACTTGCATTACAAAAATGCGATACAACCATGAACAACCGTACAACATGACGGTTATTGTAGTTCTAGACTAAATATGAGCGTTTACTCATCTCACTTATACAAAAATCATTATTCCTCAAAATGAATAAAAACAGTGAAATGCAATCTCAGAATATTGCACAAACTGGAAATAATTTAATATATTAAATTAAACAAATATACTTTATGTATTTAATCTCACTTTATTAACCAATGTAACATCACTTTCCATAAAAAGTAACTAAGTAATGCAATTAGTTACTTTTTAGGGAGTAACACAATATTGTAATGCCTTACTTTTAAAAGTAACTTTCCCCAACACTGATTATAACACCATAGATATATAGAGGCATAAATTATGATTTTTATAACTTTAACTTTCTATTATATTTTGCATCTTTGACTATCAAACTTAGTGAACAAATCCCAGATAACCAGAATTTATAAATATTTAATGAAAATTATTTAATATCATCATTACAAATTTCACTACCATTCAAATGTTTGCGGTCAGTACAATTTTAGAAAAAGAAATAGGCCTACTTTTATTCAGTAAGGATGCATTAAATTGATCAAAAGGAATTATAAAATACATTGCCATAAATTATTATTATATTTCACAATATTACTGTTTTACTGCATTTTTGATCAAATAAACGCAGCCTTGGTGAACATAAGAGACAAAAACATTGAATGGTAGTGTATACTGAATTTGACTTTACAATTTCATAATATCAAGTGACACACTAGACTTAATACATAGTACCCAGGTAATATTCATCACTTATTTTGGCTACAATGACAATATAAAAACCAACGAACTTCTCTTTATAATATAATGCTTAATATTGTTCCACATACACTTTAAATGAATAGAAAATGTGCAGCTGCGCTAAAATCAAGGAGGTGATCATAAATATTGTGGGGTCACTGCCTGGCATCATGATGTTCCCTGCAGATAAACTAAAGATCTTAACGTCCGCAAACTAGCACGACCATCACCTTTTTAGTAATTTGACTGCCATTCCCGTGTGAGTTAAATCAAAATGCGACTGTTTCATGATCAGCTAGCTGGTTTGCACAGACCTGCCAGCTCCGCACACAGCAAACAAAACACTTGAGGTTTGTTGGACAACTGACATCAACAAACATCACTAGCTAGGGATGTTGTCTAGCTAGCTCAGAATCCAACACACACACACGCGAAAACATTCAATTCGGACAATGAACGTTAGACTCACCGCAGCATTGCTACGTGTATTCAGAGTACGACGGGGGTCGTATGTACTCACTTGCTCAGCCAAAATCTGCCGGTTTTGGATTGCATTGTTCCGCATTAATAAGAAGGCATCGGTCAGTCGCCGAGTTGCCATGGCTACGGAATAAAAGGAGACCGTAAAATGAAATAACTACGGGCTGCCTTGATGGCTGTCTTGAGATTAGTTACTCAGCTCGTCGCCAAGGCAGCTCTAGCTGGCTACTTGACTAGCGAGCTAGCCTGCAAAACGGCAGGCAGGCTCGCCCAGCAGCTCAGCACTTCCGATTCCGAGAGTTTTCGGCTCTCTTTTAGACCAATGCAGTCCGGAGTCTATATCCTGTAAAGTAGTACAACATTAAAATACCGACAACCCAAATTTTCCGCTCGGTTTAGGGTGCAAATGGATCATGTTTGTGACTTCCGTGACGTGGAATACGTACAGTGACCTCACAATGAAACTTCCGCTTTGGGCAATGAATATACAAAAATAAGAGACGTTTTTATTTATTATTAATTTGTGGCTTTTTTTTTTTTTAACCTTATAGTTTTATTTAGTAAATTTCATATTATAAAAGCAATATTGTATTTCAGCATTTTCAAATAAACAGTTGAAAATAAGTAATATAAAATTGCCTTTATTTATTTATTTCCCTTTATTTCACTGAATGCTTATATCGTCAATATTGTAATTAAAATAATAATAATAAATCATTTTATCTACTGTGGATGGTTTTGGTTTGTATGTTGTTCATTAATAAGCATTTACTTTTAGAAATTTTCTACTTTTTTTTTTTTTTTTTTTTTGAATATGGAAAAAGAATGTGGTAGATTTGAAAATCAGAATAAGAATGAGCTTTAATATTTTGATCAGAATTAACTTTATAGCTTTATTTATTATATTAAATATAAATTAAAATATAAAACTCATATTTATTAGCCAAAAGCCATATAAATAAATGTAGGTATATTAGTACATTTTAAACCATTTTGTTTATTCTTCAAATATGAGCATACAAATAATTTTGTTTAAAACCATAGTGCTATAACATTTCCTGAGTGGAGAACAATACGGCGACTCAGAAGCGCCATTTGGCATTTCCACAATCTGCGCTTGCGAAACGTTATCATGTGAACTTTCACCACACGGTGGCAGTGTTTCCTACCTGAAAAAATAAATAAATAAACATACACAGCACAATCTGACATCAGTGTGGACAGTGGACGACGACAGAGGAAACCTCTGTGTGAACGTGTTTAGAAAAAGACTCCAAATGTAGAAAACGTATGGATGTCAATTAGCTAGGGATCTTTTGAAGGGATAACTATGATAAAATACCTTTCTCCAGTGGCTGGGTGGGAAGTATACTTTGAGGATCTGCACTGCTGTTGCTTTTCCCATGTGCAGTGCAGCAGAGGAACTTGTCATTTATCTCACTTAACTCCATCTGTGAACACTGTAAACATGTCTAGTTGTCTCCAGTTTTATTTTCTATCTGTCTATCTATCTATCTATCTATCTATCTATCTATACTATACTATTGCCAAAAGTTTTGGGATGCCTGCCTTTACGTGCACATGAACTTTAATGACATCCCATTCTTAATCCGTAGGGTTTATTATGGAGTTGGCCCACCCTTTGCAGTTATAACAGCCTCAACTCTTCTGGGAAGGCTTTCCGCAAGGTTTAGGAGTGTGTTTATGGGAATTTTTGACCATTCTTGTAGAAGCGCATTTGTGAGGTCAGGCACTGATGTTTGACGAGAAGGCCTGTCTCGCAGTCTCCGCTCAAATTCATCCCAAAGGTGTTCTATCGGGTTGAGGTCAGGACTCTGTGCAGGCCAGTCAAGTTCCTCCACACCAAAATCGCTCATCCATGTCTTTATGGACCTTGCTTTGTGCACTGGTACGTAGTCATGTTGGAACAGGAAGGGGCCATTCCCAAACTGTTACCACAAAGTTGGGAGCATGAAATTGTCCAAAATGTTTTGGTATGCTGAAGCATTAAAGCTGGCATGAAATCAAAACTGACCCTATTTACTTTGTTAGTGCATATTACTAGTCTTGTGGTGAACAATAATCCGTGCAAGTTAATACACAGAAAAAAAGTGTTTGTCGTGGTAATCTTTAATCAAAATCGGAAAAGTTACTTCCGGTCTGGAATGGCGTTCCTTCTCAGATGACGTCAGTTTGACGGCTTGGGTTGAAAACGCTTAAACGACTCCCCTCCAACCGTTAGTCTGCTATGGGCGAGAGACGGAGAGGAGGAGCGCTAAAGTAAAACCCTGCCCTCTGTTCAATATTCCGTTTCACTTGGAAATACGTCACAACACTGGAGAAAAGTTGTTTGCAACTTCTGGTTCACGGGGACTTTAAGAGTTCCTTTCACTGGAACTAAGGGGCCAAGCCCAACCCCTGAAAAACAACCCCACACCATAATCCCCCCTCCACCAAACTTTACACTTGGCACAATGCAGTCAGGCAAGTACCGTTCTCCTGGAAACCTCCAAACCCAGACTCATCCATCGAACTGCCAGACAGAGAAGCGTGATTCGTCACTCCAGAGATCACGTCTCCACTGCTCTAGAGCCCAGTGGCGGAGTGCTTTACACCACTGCATTCAATGCTTTGCATTGCACTTGGTGATGTAAGGCTTGGATGCAGCTGCTTGGCCATGGAAACCCATTCCATGAAGCTGTCTATGCACTGTTCTTGAGCTAATCTGAAGGCCACACAAAGTTTAGAGGTCTGTAGCTATTGACTCTGCAGAAAGTTGGCAACTTCTGCGCACTGTGCGCCTCAGCATGCGCTGACCCCGCTCTGTGATTTTACGTGGCCTACCACTTCTTGGCTGAGTTGCTGTTGTTCCCATTTGTTCCACTTCATTATGATAGCACTTACAGTTGACCGTGGAACATTTAGTAGTGAGGAAATTTCACGAATGGACTTATTGCACAGGTGGCAACCTATCACGGTACCACGCTTGAATTCACTGAGCTCCTGAGAGCCACCCATTCTTTCACAAATGTTTGTAGAAGCAGTCTGCATGCCTATGTGCTTGATTTTATACACCTGTGGCCATGGAAGTGATTGGAACACCTGAATTCAGTGATTTAGAGGGGTGTCCCAATACTTTTGGCAATATAGTCAGTCTGTCTGTCTATCTATCTCATTTGTTATTTCATAGTTTTGATGACATAACTATTATTCTACAGTGTGGAAAACAGTAATAAAGAATACATAGTTGTGTACAAAGGTTTGACTAATAGTTTACATTTTTTAAAAAGAAAGAGAGAGTTTGCTTTATTTTCCATGTGCTAACCAGTGTGACATGCCAAATCTGCTGGGTTTACGTAAGAAGAGCCCACCCCTGTTGACCTGCTGTCTATATAACTTAGAAGCATGCATCTTAGGGCGATCCTTCAAAGATGTTCTGCAGAACTCGTGAATTTATTATTGTATACTGCCAATTTATAACAACCTTAAAAAGGGCCCTCCTGCCATGCTACATAAAGAACTGTGACTTACTGCCAAAGACCAGCAGCCAGCCCCACAGGAACATCATTTGAAGATATGTGTGAGTGAACGGTTGGAAGTTAAACTACAATAGTAGATCCAAGATTACAGAATATTCTGGAATTGAGTATACATAATAAAATATTAAATAAAATATAAAGGCCTAATAAAACAAAGTTGAGGTTACAGAATGAGAAAAGACAGATGTAACTGGAGGGTTTATATAACAAGAACATGAACAGACAACTACAGAATGTATTTTGCATATAAAAGTTCATAAGTGGAGAGCACAGTAATGTTAGGGAGGTTAACTGAAGCCATAAAGCAGACAAAACCCAGCGGTATTTTTACCTCATCTGGACAGTAACAGAAAAGAGAAGTTGTGACCAAGAGTAACTAGCCGGGATTTCACAAAAAGAACAGCTCTGGAACCCAAATCCACTTCCTACTGTTCAAGACACTCACAAATCTGAATTTTTATCATATTACGCATACTATACATTACCGATCAACAGTTTGGGAATGATTTATTTATTAATGTTGTTGAGACACATCTGTTATGCTCATCAAGGCTGCATTTATTTAAAATACAGTAAAAACAGTAATAATGTTAGAGATTGTTACAAAAAAAACAACTGCATTCTATTTTAATATATTTTAAAATGTAATGTAACTTTTTTAAAAGATTTTGTGCTCAAGAAATGTTTCTTTTTATTATCAAAGTTAAAAACATTAATATTTTAACCATGAGGCATACACATACACACACACACACACACACACACATATATATGCATGTATACAGCAAAACCTCTCTGTATAATCAAAATGTATATATGCATCACGGTTTCCACAAATAAACAAAAATATATACACACACACACACACATATATATATATATATACACACACATAAAACACAGTATATATTCTTATTTTTTTTAAGAAAATTAAATTTGACAAATATTCTGATGTAGAATCGTTTTTACATGAAATTTGCAACTCATTTTACTTTCATAATGTGACATTTCAAAGTAAAAAAGAATATTATGAGGAAAAAATAGGACGGGATTTGATTTTATCTGTCGGAAATTGATTGGATTGTGAAAAATTGACTTAATGGAGTCATTTTAGCATGTTTACACAGACCAGTAATCTTCATCTATTTTGACTTTTTGTTTATTCAAATATGTACTCATCTCATTTATGATTATCTATGATTAAATAGATCATTATAAACTTTATAATGTATAAAGTTCTAAATTATAAACTTCTAATTTATAAACTTATAAAAACCTCTTCTTTTTTGTCTTTTCACACACTTGTCTCTCCTCTCTTTTTCCATCACTCAGCTAAGCGCTCTCTCTTTTTTCCCCCTCACAGTTCAGTGTGAGATTCTCCTCTGCTTCATCTTAACCCTCCATGCGTACCCAAACCCCGATGTCTGTCCTCACACACACATTTACACAGACCCCAGCAGCCACATTCATCATGCTCCTTCAGCCCATTCATCACATTCCCCTGAGCCCCCACGGTTCTCTAAGACACAGGCATGGGGTTAGCAAACATCTCATGGAATTTAGGGCTGTGGTTGGGTTTTTAATGTTTTACAGCGAGTCTCTCGCAGTTAACAATTCCCCACAGCGCGGAGGAACTCACAGGGAATGGAAGGAGAACGCATGTGTACGTAATAAGAATGATGTGTGCTCAAGTGCAAAAAGTCCCACAGACTGTTTACAGTGTTTTCATACTTTGTGGCCCTGAGTGATGACATTTATTTGCCCTTGACGGAAGAGAAATCTCTTTGATTGTGTTCGACCTGAGAGCTGATAAGAGTGACAGCACCTAGTGTTGCGCTCTGTTTGCTCTGTCACTGAAAAGATAGCAGGGCTATTAGCAAAAGCTTTTGACATCACAATTTAAAGAAAGTCAGAAGAGATACAATCCATATATGTAAAAAAAATAAATAAATAAATAAAATAAATAAAAATACAAGTGTCTAATCTTTTGCATGTCATTATGACAAGCAAACTACCAAATTAATAAATGCACTTTACAATAAGTTTTCAATTAGTGATCATTAATTTTTTTTTAATATACTATAAAAATATGCAATATTAATTCATACACTTCAAATTAATATACATTGTTAATTCTTTGTTCATTATGATAATTTATACAGCTTTAAATTTTACACATGTATTAGTAGCCAAGATTAGCTAAATGCTATAAAAGTATTATTCTTTGTTATTTTTTATATAATTTTAATTATTAATTTGAATGCACAGAACATTATAATTTTTTATTCAATTTTAAAATGTACACATCAATATAACAAATTTTATAGCCTACAACTGTCATATATATATAGAGAGTTGGGTGCAATTAATTAGTAAGTAATCTAATTACTGTAATTGAATTATTTCTAATGTAATTTCATTAAATATTATGTAGACATTCAACAATTCTAAATAAAACAATAGTGGATTTAACATCAAAATTCAATGTCTAATGTTAAAATGTATGTTTTTAATGTAACCTTCTCCCTTTACACACTTTGGTGAATTCAAGAATAATTTATACAATATTGTTAATTTGAAAGAATTAAAAGTTCTTCAACTGGTTGAACTTTATATGGGATTTAGAAAGTAATTAGTAATAAGTAATCAATACTTTGAGAGTAAGAGTAATTAGTATGGTAATGTAATTACACTGTTGAACGTGTAGGCCTAATTAGTAGCTAGTAATTAATTACTTTTTTGAGTAACTTACCTATAAACAGTGTATATATACTGCTAGAAGGTAAACAAATTTTTTCCTTTATTTATTTACCTTTTTTCTTTACCTTACTTCTAGCGCCTAGCTTCCGCTAAGAAACCAGCAGCATTAGCTATTCAGTATGCTAACGTTTCATGCCATGACTGATCAATAACAATCAAGTATTAAGAGCGTCGTGTAATAATATGGAATAAATTAGATCTCCTTTCTGTCTTCTGCTGCTGTTTATTGACTCATCAGCACAAATGAAATATGTTGATATGACCGGAAAAGTTTTGTGGCGATGCTGCTAACCGTGAGGCTTCGTTGCGCCACCCGCCGCGGCCTCTCGCAGCACCTGTCACCCAGCGGCCGTGAACGGAGCGCGGAGCACCGTAGACATGTGTTCCTCAAACATTCCTTCCACATCGCTCATAAATCACCATTACCCGGCCACTCAGCTCTGCCAGCTGGATCTCCCCTCTCAAGCGCATGGGGTGGGCAACGCTTTTAAACGACGTTTTACAGGAGAAACCTTATACGAAAGTTATTTTTGCTTAGTGTTTGTGTTATCTTTAGTGTATTTGAGAAGTGGTTTATTTCTTACAATGAACGCAGGTATTTGTTTTGTAAACTTTCAGACGTTGGCTATTTAGACACTTTGACATGAGAAGGGTTAAAGGTGATTGATGATATGAGGACCAGAACGAATCATGTTTCCATAGCCAGCCGAAACTCAACACACCTGCCACAATCCATGAATCACCTTTAAACGATCATCATCGTTGGGTATTTTTTCCTGTCACTGTACAAATGATAATATTATAGGCTAAAGAATATACACTTCAGGTCAAAAGTTTGGAATCGGTAAGATTTTTTATGTTTTTAAAATAAGTTTTGTCTGCTCACCAAGGCTGCATTTATTAAATTAAAAATACAGTAAAAACTGTAATATTGTGAAATATTATTGCAATTTAAAATAACTGTTTTCTGTTTGAATATATTTTATAAAGTAATTTATTCCTGTGATCAAAGCTGAATTTTCAGCATCATTACTCCAGTCTTCAGTGTCACATGATCCTTCAGAAATCATTCTAATATGATGATCTGCTGCTCAAGAAACATTTATGATTATTATCAATGTTGAAAACAGTTGTGTACTTTTTTCAGGATTCCTTGATGAATAGAAAGTTCAAAAGAACAGCATTTATCTGAAATACAAAGCTTTTGTAACATTATACACTACTGTTCAAAAGTTTGGGGTCAGCAAGAATTTTTATTTTTTTTGAAAAGAAATTAAATAAATTAATACTTTTATTCAGCAAGGATGCATTAAATCGATCAAAAGTGACAGTAAAGACATTTATAATGTTAAAAAAGATTATATTTCAAATAAATGCTGTTCTTTTGAACTTTCTATTCATCAAAGAATCCTGAAAAAAACAAAAAAAATTTGTACACAAATATTTTGTACAATTGTACACAATAAATGTTTCTTGAGCAGCAGATCAGCATATTAGAATGATTTCTGAAGGATCATGTGACACTGAAGACTGGAGTAATGATGCTGGAAATTCAAACAGAAAACAGTTATTTTAAATTGTAATAATATTTCACAATATTACTGTTTTTACTGTATTTTTAATTAAATAAATGCAGCCTTGGTGAGCAGACCAAACTTCTTTTAAAAACATTAAAAATCTTACTGATTCCAAACTTTTGACCGGTAGTGTATAATAACCTAATAAATGCACACAATCTTGCACTCTTATCTATCTATCTATCTGCTTATGAGATTTGAAGTTCATTCGAATAACTTTACAACAAACAAATGAATGTTAGATACTAACCAGCACCTTTTCCATATTATTTAGTTTATTTCAATGGCCTTAATCAGGATGTTAAACACCAGTCCACCAATTCTTTGGGGGTCTCTTATTTTTCCAGCTCTGCGACCTCAATTCTTCAAACACCTCAGCAATAATATTCTCAGTGTCTTTTGTTTTCTTTGCTTGTCATAGGCTATTAGCTTTGATAAAACGTCCATTACTCTTTTATGAGCTACTCTAGATGTTTCGGCAGGAGCTGAGGAAACCTCAGACTCTGACATGCACTGTGTCCCATAAGCTCTCGCCACACATGTGCCGGTGGGATCAAATATCAATGTGAAATTCCTCATCGCTGAGCTACCTGGCCTGTCTATTATTGGCCCACATGCCACAGAGGGGGTGCAATGGTGGCATGATTATATGGGTGTTACAGACTGGATGGAATCTGAAGGGCAGAGGTTCAGACTATAAAGAATGTGAGGTTTTGTGTGTGAGGGAGAGAAAGAACAGAGTTTTAGAAATAGTTGCATTAAAGGGATAGTTCACCCAAAAATGAAAATTATCCCAAGCTTTACTCACCCTCAAGCCATCCTAGGTGTATATGACTATCTTCTTTCAGACGAACACAATCGGAGATGTATTTAAAAAATATCCTGGCTCTTCCAAGCTTTATAATGGCAGTGAACGGGGGGGCCTGTTTTGAAGCCCCCCCAAAAAATGCATCCATCCATCATAAATATAATACGGTTCCAGGGGGTTAAAAAAAGGCCTTCTGAAGCAAAGCGATGCGTTATTGTGAGAAAAATATACACATTAAAACTTTATAAACTAAAATAACTAGCTTCCGCCAGATGACCGTACACATACTGCACAAGTCGACTTGCACCAAATGAGTAACTGCTGAAGCGATGTACGACGCAGGATGTAGAAGTATCATAAGCTTAGGCACCTCTCGCGGTTCAAACAAATATGGCTGGGCAACAAACTCAAGCTCCACTTCTCTTATATCAGAATCCTCTGACATTTCTATTTATAATTTCTCGTTTTAGAATTCTAATTCCTGACTGAATTTCTGAGTTCGTCATTACGTCATGCATTGGGTCAGAGGTTACTCTTCCGCCGCAAATGGATGCGTACGGCCGTCTGCTGGAAGCTAGTTATTAGTTCATAAAGTTTTAAATATGGATATTTTTCTTACAACACATCCCTTCACTTTAGAAGGCCTTTATTAACCGCCTGGAGTCGTATGGATTATATTTATGATGGATGGATGCATTTTTTTGGGCTTCAAAACACGCCCCCCGTTCACTACCATTATAAAGCTTGGAAGAGCCAGGATATTTTTAAATGTATCTCCGATTGTGTTCATCTGAAAGACGATAGTCACACCTAGGATGGCTTGAGGGTGAGTAAATCATGGGATAATAATTTAGATTTTTGGGTGAACTATCCCTTTAAGAGGCCAGAACAGCTTCTCAACTTGTTTTGCTTCAGGACCCAGATTTTACACTGGACTAGCAAGTAGCGACCAAATACAGTACAAATGTTGCTTATTGCTTAAGTGAACAAAAAAATAAAACACTGAAATGTATTAATATTCATTCTCGGAGAAAAAAAAACATGTAAAACTTGTACCTTTAGGGGTACAACAGGCGTACCCTTAAAGGGACAACTTTGTACCTTATTTACCCCTAAAAGTACATAGTAGTACCTTAAGGGTATTACTAATCTAAGGTATAAAATGCATCTTTTAGGGGTTGATAAGGTACAAAGTTGTCCCTTTAAGGGTACTGCCCCAATAACAAGCTGTTGTACCTCTAAAGGAACTTTTTTTTTTTCCTGACAGTGATACCATGAACTAGGCCAAACAATTTGCAGAATCATTAAAACTGAATGGAAAATTATATGGAATGGAAGGTATTTTCCATGGTAAGGAAAGGTATATTCAACTTTGCTTCTATTTTATCATCATCCATCAACACTGAAGATCAAAGGAACGAAACTGCATATGAACACACACTCTCACGCACACTTCATTAACCACAGACATACCACTCTTATCACAGGCAAGTCAACCTGCAAGTATAACAGTGTGATCATATACCAGATAAACCTTCCTCTCCTCTTACTGTGTATATGGTACATAATATGCACTCTATACAGTGACATGTGCTCTCTCTCTCTCTCTCATGTTTGGATTCCACTGTAAGAAGATGAGTCCCAGAATAAGATATTCAGTTCTCTTGCCAAACACAACAGATGTTTTGCATGGTATGTGTGAAACGTCTGGTATTACCATAATTTACAGTGCTGCTTGTTTTTCCTGTCACTAGATTAATATACTTATCAAACTTCAGTGCATGATTAGCATGAATTAGCACAAATGTAAACCTGTACAAATAGACTTTATTCAAACTCAATGCTACATTTGTTTTGAACCAGTCATGGACACAAAATTACATCAGCAAGATACGTTTGCTGCCTTTAATACACTACCGTTCAAATGTTTGAGGTCAGGAAGATATATATAATACTTTTATTCAGCAAGGATACATTAAATTGACAGTGAAACCTTTTGTTTCAAAAAATAATTTCAAATAAATGCTGTTCTTTTGAGCTTTCTATTCATAAAAGAATCCTGAAAAATTATTACAGTTTCCACAAAGATATTAAGCAGCACAACTGTTTTCAACATTGATAATAAGAAATGTTTCTTGAGCAGCAAATCAGCATGTTTGAATGATTTCTGAAGGATCATGTGACACTGAAGACTGGAGTAATGATGATGAAAATTCAGCTTTGCATCACAGGAATAAATTACATTTTCAAAATATATTTTAAAATAGAAAAGAGTTATTTTAAATTACAATAATATTTCACAATTTTACTGTTTTTACTGCATCTTTGATCAAATAAATAAACACCATAATACTCAAAGACAATAATATTATTATTCATGTCCCAAAAACAAATAAGTCAAATAAGAACAGACAGAATATTAAATGCATGCAAGTCTTTTTTTTTTTTTTTTTTGTCATTGCTCTGGCATGTTATGACACTTTGAATTGACTCAGATGAGATGCTGCTTATAAACATTTGTACACAGAAACAGAAGATGTTAAATAATGCGGTTAAGAAGAATGAGGAGGTTTTCACACGTGCATTTAAAATAAATAAATAAATTACAAGAAAAACCACAAGCCTCATAATTTTTTCTTTGCCCGTTTTTGATGTCACTTTGATTGAGTTGTTTGATGTTTTTCATCACCAGCACTTCTCTATGATTATTAAAGGGTCTCTGAAGGAATGTGTGTGCAAACATCTGCTGATGGACTTCTTTGGCTCTGTAATTAAAACCGATTTCTGGGTGTTTTGTGAAAGGGAAAATGTCAGACACATATGCACACATTTAACTATAGATATAACTCCAGTAAATCATCATCATCCGTCGCTAACCATTTTTATTTACATTTGCTTTATAATTATAAACAAGCCTTTAAAAAAACATAAAATCAAAACTTCAAACGTAACTTCATTCTGTGGCAGCAATCACTGCTATAGAGAGATCCTATGTATCTGTTCTACACTATTTAATTCTACAAGGATGACCCGAAAGGTCGTGAGGAGGAACAGACCATTAGCTGTTCTCTTTGCTACACTGAGTCTGGAATCTTGGGAATTCTATAGCTCCAGTTCATATCAACCCCAGAATTCTCCATTCTGAAACTGGACTTGGCCTCACGGTTACAGGCTCTGGAGTTTTCTCTTTTCTTTTTAATCACAGGCTCTTTAAACATAGTACAGTATGTGTAGACAAACATTAGAGAATCCTGGGATATAAGGGGACTAGAGGATCTTAAGCTGGCGGATCAGGCACCTGTGGGTTGTCCACAGGAGACACTTCATACCAGTGCCTCCGAAATGTCCCTCCCCCCACGTCTGACCTGCACACGGCCTGATGATCCGCCTCCAGTTCTCACAGTCAACAGAAGAGCTGCTCTGCTTCTATAAAGAAGATTATTAACAGTGATGAACAGTATGTTTTTCTTAGATAGACTGAGCTTACGGCTGCATTTGTTCAAAATAACAGTATTGTGAAATAGTATTACAATTTAAAATAACTTTTCTATTTTAATATATTTTAAAATGTAATTTATTCCTCTGATGCAAAGCTGAATTTTCAGCATCATTATAATGATTACACTCTAAAAAATGCTGGGTTAAAAACAACCCAAGTTGGGCTGTTTTAACATAGTGGCTGGGTTAAATGTTTGCCCAACCTGCTGGGTAGTTTTATTGAACTCAACTATTGTTTAAAAATGACTGTATTGCTTGCTTAAAATGAACCCAATGTGTGTTGGAAATTAAAATGTATTAATATGTTTAATGAACAATAATTAAACAATAAACATTTATTAAATTGCTTATTAATAAATGTTCACCTTTTGATTATTACTGTTGCCTGTAGTAATTATGTGTCTGATTTTTAATTTCCAACCTATTTTGGGTTCATTTTAAGCCAGCCATAAAGTAATTTTTAAACAATAGTTGGGCAAACATTTAACCCAACCACTGGGTTTGTCCATTTTCAACCCAACTTGGGTTGTTTTCAACCCAGCATTTTTTATAGTGTACTCCAGTCTTCAGGGTCACATGATCCTTCAGAAATCATTCTAATATACTGATTTGGTGCCCAAAAACATTTATTATTTTTTTTTATCAATGTTGAAAACAGTTTTCAGGATTCTTTGTTGAACAAAGTTCAAAAGGACAGCATTTACTTATAATAGAAATCTTTAGTAACATTATAAATGTCTTTACTGAAAAAAACATACTGACCCTAAATGTAATTATTCTGTATTAATATTAAATTTTTTTGACGTGTGTCACTCATACTCAGGTCTCACAGGTTCATATACTAGATCATTTAGTATACCTTCTCCTTTAAGTATTTTTTGTGGCTACACGCATGACCCGACATGAGCAACTCTCATTTCACTTGTTCTTGCAATGCTGTTTTTATGATTATTCCTCCAACCATTTCCAGAAGGGGAACTCCACATAGGAGAGGTAAACCAATCCAACAAGGGAAGCCTTTCTTTTAAACGATCCCTAAATCTCGAACGTAATTCTATTCCCACAAACTCTCTGTCCCGTATCATTGCCGAGCGTCCCTGTGGTAAGGACATGATTGTAAATAATTATGTGCATTACATGCCGTTACACTCGGTTGTTATTTCTATACAGCACAGAGAATTGTAAACCGGCTGTTTGTTGTAAATTCACTAAGAAGCGAGATAAGTTACAGATGGAACTTCATGATCTCGAGAGGGAATGCTCAATAAATCAAACATCACAAAGTGATGGAAATAGAAAGTGTATTGTTGTAAATGGTAGCAGAGAGACTGTTTAAAGAGGAAGGGGTGGAGATGATAGCTTGCACCGGTGAGCATGTTGGATCGATTACTATGAAGATAGAATGACACTAACCAACATGCAGTGGATACCTCTGTTTGTCAGCATCCTTAAATCAGGCCAAGGTAGCCAACAAAGATCAATGGTCAATCTATATGGGTGACTCTCACTAAACCTGTCAAGAACATGTCTGGGTCATATTTCATTCTAAAATCAAAAGAAAGTTAAAAGATATATGAAGCCTATTTTTAAGACCATGACAGTGATTGACGAGGTAAATGTAAAGCTGACAAAGAATTTGAAGAGGCTTTACAGTTTATTTGAAGATTTCATCACATAAAAGAAAAAAACCTATAAAAAAGTACATACGTCAAAATGTCTTTGAAATAGACTCAGTGTTTACTGGTGCATGATAACATCCTTCCTCTGAGAGAGGATGTTTGTAGCATGAAGGCGGAAGGGTGTGGCAATCACTGTCCTTGATCATCTCTCTAAATAACCCTCCATTTTCATACTTTGCCAAGCACCTGTCAGCAGGTATGGAATGAGAATAGCGTTTTACCTGTTGCTGCAAGACTCCCAAACAGGTCGTTCACCTCCCGTGACCACCCAACCTCATCCTGTGCTCTTTCTCTCTAGCATGCATTAAAGGGTTAGTTCAACCTAAAATGAAAATTCAGTCATTAATTACTCACCCTCATGTCGTTTCACACCCGTAAGATCTTCGTTCATCTTTGGAACACAAATTAAGGTATTTTTGACAAAATCCGATGGCTCAGTGAGGCCTGCATTGACAGCAAGATAATTAACACTTTCAGATGCCCAGAAAGCTACTAAAGATATATTTAAAACAGTTCTTGTGACTACAGTGGTTCAACTTTAATGTTATGAAGCGACGAGAATACTTTATTCAACAAAATCTAGTGATGGGCAATTTCAAAACACTGCTTCATGAAGCTTTGAAGCTTTACAAATCTTTTGTTTCGAATCAGTGGTTCGGAGCACGTATTAAACTGCCAATTATTATTATTATTACTCTCTGTGACCTTTTCCACCTCCCAGCTCCCCTTCTGGCTCCCTCTATAATCTGTTCAGTTGAAACTAACAGACTGCTGGAGGACTTTAAGAGGAATACCACCGTCATGGGACATTTCTGTTTCAACAGATACATTTCTGTAAGTAATCAAAGAAACAATCTCGATCACAATCACCAACACCACTTACCCATGTAAATACCCCATATACCCTGTTAGTTTACACTGGGTGGGTAAACAAATTATACACTTATTATACACACTCTCTGTCCCAGTGCTTTAGAAGGGGATTCATATTAAATTCTATTTTTAACTTAACACTATATTGGAGATGTTACACCAAAAAAAAAAAAAAAATATATATATATATATATATATATATATATATATATATACATACATATATGTGTTTTTTTTTTTTTTTTTCTGTAAATGTTTTTATACCCACCAACACAGTAATATCATGTTACAGGTCATCGAATTCCTGCTTCATTCTGGCTCTTAGGACAAGTTGGAATGTAGTCATGTCAACAGACTTGTCTTTAACTGACATCTGACAACACATACATGGCACAAAATGAGTCATTTGGGAATACTGGAAAAGGAAACAACTTGCTAAAATCAAGGAGGTCTACAACACCTGGAAAAAGCTGTCTGTTAGCATTCTCATTCATCTCAAAGACAGTCACTCAGCTGGCACAGGACATCCAGAAGTATGCAATTTAAAAATCAAGATTGCCCAGATCAGGAGCACACATGTGACTATCTTGAGCTGTAACGTCACAGGCAGCAGGCAGAGGAAAATGTCCATTTCACACGTTTAAAGAATTGTTCACAGATAGTAAATGCAATAAAATATACACTGCCATTCAAAAGTTTTTTTTATGTTTTTGAAAGAAGTCTCTTATGCTCACCAAGCTGTATTTATTTGATCAAAAATACAGTAAAAACAGTAAAATTGTGAAATGTTACAATTTAAAATAACTGCTTTTAATATATTTTAAAATGTAATTTATTCCTGTGATGCAAAGCTGAATTTTCAGTATCATTACTCCAGTCTTCAGTGTCACATGATCCTTCAGAAATCAATATGCTGTGTTTTTTATGATTTTGTGGAAACCATGATGATTTTTATTTTAGGATTCTTTGATGAACAGAAAGTTCAAAAGAACAGTATTTATAAAATAGAATTTTAAAAGTTTTGTAACATTATAAAGGACGTTACAGTCACATTTGATCAATTTAATGTGTCCTTGCTAAACAAAAAATGCCTTAAAAAAACGAACCCCAAAACACATCAGAGTTTCCACACAAATATCAAACAGCAAAAACTGTTTTCACAATTAATAATAATTAAAAATGTTTCTTGAGCACCAAATAAATGCGGCATAAAAAAAAAATGCAGCCTTGGTGAACATAAGAGACTTCTTTAAAAAAAGATTCTAAATTTGAACGATAGAGTATATGCAATAAATATGTTGCATGCAAAACAAATATTTAGTCAGAATACACATTAAATGGCTATCAGCAGAGAAAGATACCATAGATTAGCATGGGGCTCTTCGGGATAGATGAATACATTCCTCTGCTGATATGAGACATGTTTTGAGGTTTCTTTAACACAACTATCAAGGTTTGGTTGGGGTAGCTGGTCTCAGATCAGTGCACGATGAAGTGTTGAGAGTGAGATGCTTAGCATATCAAGCCACACTCATGTCAAGAACCGCCAGCAGACGAAAGAGTTGCTGACTTCAGAACTGGCTAATCTTCTCATCCTCCTGGCAACAAGTCTTATCACTAACACTAGACAGCAAATGCTAGATGGAGAGAGTGAAAAAACGAAAGAAACAAAGAAGAGTCAGAGCTAGCAAACATGCCACAGGGGGTTGTATTTTCCAGGCGTTTGCTCACAAGATCTACAGAGATTAATGATAAAGTCAAGGATTTCTGGTTTTACTTTTCGTGTGTTCTCACTTGGGGAATGTCTTTGAGCCAAACTGAGGAAACTCCAACATGACAAGAAATATGTTGTCAGTAGACCTTTCAAAAACATTTCCATTTTTATATTCTGCTAATCCCACATTAAAATCCTTTGTTCTTACAGAAAATATGTCCATCACCTCAAATGCTTCAAGATAATCTCCTTAATGGTAATGTGTTTAATAACTGTAACAACAGTGAAAACATAGTTATGAAAGCCTTTAGACTTTTTGTGTGCTTTATTAAAACTGTATAGGGATGCAACAATATTGAAGTTCTGTCCGACACCAATAAGACAATAATTATTTTCATATTATGGCAATTAACCGATTAAAAGGCCAATATTAAAAATTATTACATTAAAAGTAAATTCTATACTATTTTGTTTAAATATAAAATAAAATGAATATTTACCAAATAAAAAAATAAAACACAAAGTAAAATCAATTGTTTTGAATTAAAAGCAAATTTAGGCATTACAACATATTAATGTACAGTAATAAAATCTATCAATATATATACATATTATATTTATACATACATATTATATACCTACTTAGCAACCACTTAAAGGGTTAGTTCACCCAAAAATGAAAATTCTGTCATTATTTACTCACCCTCATGTTGTTCCACACCCGTAAAACCTTCGTTCATCTTCGCAACACAAATTAAGATATTTTTGATGAAATCCGATGGCTCAGTGAGGCCTCCTTTTCCAGCAAGATAATTAACAGTTTCAGGTGCCCAGAAAGCTACTAAAGACGTATTTAAAACAGTTCATGTGACTACAGTGGTTCAACCTTAATGTTATGAAGCGACAAGAATACTTTTTGTGCACCAAAAAACAAACAAAACAGCTTTATTCAACAATATCTAGTGATGGGCGATTTCTAAACACTGCTTCATGAAGCTTCGAAGCTTTACGAATCTTTTGTTTCAAATCAGTGGTTCGGAGCACGTATCAAACTGCCAAAGTCATGTGATTTCAGTAAACGAGGCTTCGTTACATCATAAGTGTTTTGAAATTTCAGTGGTTCACCACTGGGGGGCGTGACTTTGGCAGTTTGATACGCGCTCCGAACCACTGATTCAAAACAAAAGATTTGTAAAGCTTCAAAGCTTCATGAAGCAGTGTTTTGAAATCGCCCATCACTAGATATTGTTGAATAAAGCGGTTTTGTTTTGTTTTTTGGTGCACAAAAAGTGTTCTCGTCGCTTCATAACATTAAGGTTGAACCACTGTACTCACATAAACTGTTTTAAATATGTTTTTAGTAGCTTTCAGGGCATCTGAAAGTGTTAATTATCTTGCTGGAAAAGGAGGCCTCACTGAGTCATTGGATTTTATCAAAAATATCTTAATTTGTGTTCTGAAGATAAACGAAGGTCTTACGGGTGTGGAATGACATGACGGTGAGTAATTAATGACAGAATTGTCATCCACTTAACCCCTTAACTCATTTAATTATAAGTATATACTGTAAAAAATATTGTTGGTTTAACTTAAAAAAGTAAGTTACCTGGTTGCCTTAAAATTTTGAGTTCAGTGAAATTAAAAATTTGAGTTAATACAATTGGAGACTGGCTTAATCAACACAAACTCAAAATATCTTATCTGAACAACATTAATAATCTATGTTGATAAGTATAATTAATTATACAAGTTGTGATAAATCATGAAAATAATTTTTACAATACTTAACTCATTTTACTCGCAAAACACTGCAGCATTACACACACTATCTAGTCTTTACTTGTTTTTTAGGTTGGATGTGGATTAATCTGGGTCAGAGTTAGAGGCCAAAAGTAATGTGGGGAATTTGTGAAATATCTCAGCATCATTATTTGTTATTTATTTCAGTTTCTGTCTCCCTTGAAAGCTGCAGCTGTTGTCAGAATAACCTCTGGAAGAATAACCGGAGCCCTGCTGGCAGCACTGCACTAATGACCCACTGTGTGCATGTCTAAATGCCTGTTGCTCCGCATGTTTGTGCATACAAATGTTTATTTTTGTGCCTCACACACACAGAGCCAAAGAAACACACAAGGGGTCAGAGGTCAGTTGGCTAATGTATCCTCCATGTGGCATCAGAACGGGAATTGAAATATTCCAGGCTATGTCTGTGTGGAATTCTTGATGAAAGAGAGGCAACATTGCTGGGATGCTTCCCAAGTTGCTCTGCTCTGACTTGTTTGGGCATCTGTTGTACTCTGATTATGCAAAAAAAAGACATGCAGATAAACATCAGTGCAGATAGAGAAAGACTAAAAGTGGCGTATCAGAAGAGCAAAGGCAAAATCTCCTCTGTCTTAGACCACCACGAGGAAATCCATAGCAGGAGGTCCACATACACCCACAGTGCAACTTCTCTGTCTGGAAATAGACACTATTAAATGTAAATAGACAGAGCAGCAAACTGTTGACGCAAGTATTTCAATTAACAACCAAAGAGCAAACATGCTAAAGCTAACCATTTCAACCACAGTCACAGCTTGTTTGAATATTCAAAAAGTCAACCACGGGTGTAATACAAGGATATTTACGAGTCATTAGGCAGACTATATATAGTTTAAATGTCCTGTACGTGTTTTAGGGTGAGTTCTTGTGTAGAGTTGGCAACTTCACTTTCTCTTATAGGAAAATAAGGGACGTAGACATTTGAGATTGATGCCTGCAGCTATAAAAAAAAAAAAAACACACATTCACTACTTGACTGAATTAAGTGCTGAAAAGCATTTCAGATGCAATCACCAATCACTTTTTTTCATTTTGGCTCAATTACATACACCTGCATCTGTTTTAAAAAAAAAGATTTTTTAATGTCGTACTGAAGTGTTAATTTAGCTTCTACCCCTCTACATTAGAGAATTGTGAATATAAATAGTTCAAGATTAACAGAGCAGTGTTAATATTAGCTGTTTACACAACACCGTTTTCAACTAAAAACGGAAAACTTTATGCATTTTGTCTGTTTATTTACACGACAACAGCATTTTGGTGGCCTGAAAACACAAACTTTTCACTCTAATCTGTCATTTTTAACATTGACACTGTAACTGACAAAACAGTTTTGAATGCAACAAATCCAGAAGCATTGTCAGCCGTTTAGGTGCAAGATGCTAAAATAAAACACTGCGTATTTAATACGGAACAAATTTCTTTCCCCTATAGGTGCACTCATTATATATATATATATATATATATATTTATTTATTTTTTTTGTTTTTTTGTTTCTGTAGTGCTAACCACTTTGCATGGTGGATGCAGCATCACGCAAACATTTTCAGTGTATATTGCCATTATAGTAATGCATATAGTCAGCCATGATTAATTTAGTCCACATGCAAAAGTGAACCCAGTGTAAAATAAAACAGCTTTTATCAGACTACTGATATGACTTTTCATCTCATGTGAACGTTTACGATTTCTCTCTTTATATGCAAAACCTCTTATAATACGGAAGTGCAACTTTATAAATGGGATGATTCTGTATTAAATCAAATGCTTGGGAACCCTATCAGTGTGCGTATGCATGGAAAGTAAGTGTTTGTGTGCATTTGAAGTCACCCAGCTGCCTGATAGCATGCACGGATGTGAATGTGTGATGATTAGAGCGTGGATCTTATCTTATGCACGATTGTGCTTTTGTTCCGTGCCAGATCCCCTTCTATCCCACCTGGGCTGGGCTGGACCTCCTGCAGTTTGGACGACCGCCACGTGCTAGCCTTCACTGGTTTGGAACCGCTGCGGCATCTCTGGTTTAAACTGAGGAAGCGAGGGGTGGGGGGATACTCTCTTTCATATCTCAAAGCACCAAGACAGAAATACGCACCAAGCCAGCGCACACACTAAAGCCACATCTCCACATGATCAAACAGATGACTGATTGCACAGGCCTCAGGGGAACGAGAGAAAGGGGGGATAAAGAACGAAATGGGTGGTGGTTTTCCAAAGAGGCTTTGCACCTCAATGACATCAAATCTGTGTGTAGAGTTTGTGACAAAGAAGGCAGCGATACAGAAAGATTTTGATTAGAGAGCTGTTTGTGGTTTTGGGTGCATGGGTGTGTTAGATTGGAAGCTGCCGCCATTATATAGACAGCAATGTGAAGGAAAAAGCCAGAAAGACAGGAATGAGAAAGAGAGAGACATTATGTCCATAAATGTGTGTGGGAACCAAACAGATCCTGTGGGGGGCGATGCAACCACGTCTTGGGAATATAATGTAACACCTCTCTTCTTCTTACATATGAATATAACAGTTTCTTCCTGATATAATGGATGGTTAAAGGTAAAGGTGTAATTTGGCACCAATAGTGATACAAAACGAAAGTATTGTTTTTAATCAGGTTTCCCAAACAGTCTGTCTCCCATTGTTTGGGCAAACAGATGGGCTTGCCGCAAATTCATGCTATTGGTTGAGTCAATGTTGCATTTTTAGGCTGGTCTGGATGTTCAAACAAAAAGAGCAATGTTTTGAAAACACCAGAGACACTTCTCAGGGGTTTTAATTTGATTTGGCATTGTAAGTTGGGCTAGAAGAAAGTATCTTAACATATTTTATTACCTATAACTATTAAGATTTGTTTTGCCGAAGCACTGAAATAACAATAAACTGTGTATTCATGCCATCTCTCATTACTAGCAAAACCACCGGTGATCCTTATGAAACATGAACTGTACTGACCATTACCTTTAATTCTGAAATTCAGCTATTATTTCCTCAAATAAACTCTGGAAATGTGAAGAACTGAGTTTGTGCAGCTTGCCTGGCCATTAGACACTGGATTTTATCATCACAGCAAACCACAAGTGTTGAAACACAGCAACACGGTCTGGCGCTCCTCAAGGTTATGTCCGCAGTCCAACTCTGTTCTCACTCGTCACTTCTTAACTGCAACAAACACATTACTAAATGAATGATTGAATGACACAACAGTTACAAACAGTTATGAGGCTGCAGCCAAAAATTACATCACAGATGGCTTAAGAAAAATTCAGATTCAGAATATGGGTTGAAGCGGCAGTTCATATGTGAAAAGATTTCAGGTTTTGTGGGTTACAGATCTTATTTACCTAACCTAGCTCTAATCCATCCCTTTTCTACGCACTTCCAAATCTAAACATATAAGTTAACTCTTGAACTTGTTCTCATGACCATAACACTGAATCCAAATCACGCAGGCCATAAACACTTCAATACGCATTGGCTGCAGCATTGAAACAGTGCCAGTTTTAATGGGTTCTCACCACTACGTAAAACACCATTAATGTCTGACTAAACTTGTACTCATATTTTACAACTTATAAACCTCACATGCATAAATTAATTTTAATATTTTATAATAGTAGATATATTATTTAGAGCTGATATTTTAATGCTATCTAGGGTCATATGTCATATTTTAACAGATTTATATTGTTGGACTATACTTACACTGTGTTATCTCTACTGTATTGCATTTCAAAACCATAGCAGCTGACAGAGTCAACTTAGAATTTCAACATACTGTACATAAAACGGCATATATAAAAAAAAAAAAATAAAAAACTTTTTTCTTGGATGGCACAGTGCCATTGCTTTTTAACACCTACTATGCCAATATTATATGCGTGTATGAGGTAAATGGAGAAAAGATTTTAAGCATTACATGGGTTTATGCAGGAAACCTTCTGCTTTGCATCTGTCAAACTGTGTTTAAATATATATAAATATGTTTGATTAACACATTTATGTTTAATTTAGAGTTGTGGGCAGGTTTCTCAACTTGCTGGCTTTGATTGTGCCCTTTTGCACCTTACCCTGCTCCCCAGAGGGTTAATGCTGGGAGGTTACAAGTTCCCTCCTCTTCCTCCCTCTCTCTCTCTCTCTCTCTCTCTCTCTCCCGCTCCCTCTCCCAGATTCTCGCTCCTCTCAGCTGAGTAACCCAAAGACAGACTCTTACAAGCACCACACAGGTTTAACATCACCAAAGAGAGCACAGAATCAACAGGGGACGTACTTTCAAGCACCATCAAGAAAGGAGATCTTGCAAACTCAGTCAAGGAGTCTTACCATGAATGGAAAACTTCATGTTTGAAGATGAAACTTATCAAAAGTGGATTAAATTAATCTGCACAACTGGTAATATCTTATCTGAAACGCTCTCATTGATGTGACTATCCAGGAGAGGATCATTTCCAGATTTTTCCTTATTTTATTTTTTTAAGTGATTTGGAAAGTATAAGTACCTGATCATGGCTGGGGAGAGACTTGTTCACCTGTTGAAGAAAATTTGGATGGTACTTCTCATGCAAGGTAAGTTAACTTGTTGTCTTATACCCTCTTTTTCTCTGTCGTTCTATTTGAAGTCAATGGTTTTACCCATTTCATGACACTATTTAAAATGCTAATAATTATTTTATGCAAGACAAATCATGAAAGTGCATGATTATACATCTGATATATGAACTTTTGAATTGTAACCACTCAATATTTTGATCCATCTCTTTTGGTTCCCATTAGAATCAAAATGTTTTTTACATCATGATGCCACTAAAAATCTTTTTAAGTCATACAAAAAGCTTTTTATTCTCTAGTTCTTTAGAAAACAATCTGGTGCTTTAAAGCAGTGGTTCTCAATCCTGGTCATTTTGAATGTCTCCCTTATCTGACACACCCAATTCAGGTATTGGAGCCTCTACTAATGAGCTGATGATACAAATTAGTTAAATAAGTGAGACATCCAAAATGTGCAGTGCTGCAGGACTTCAGAACCAGGACTGAGAATGACTGTTGTAAAGAAACCAAATATGCTCATCTCAGCCTACAATGCAACAACATTAACTTTATTAATCTAAAAAGCACCATATAGCAATTTATAAACACTATACAGCCAAAAGGATCCTAGGTAACAAAAGTGCTCTTTGCTGAACCTGAAAAACCTTTATTTTTTGTTATAATAATATTATTTATCACAGATCCAAGCAGGCAAAACAGTCATTATAAATCAGAAACCTACAATTAAGTAATAAGGCACATCTAAATGAATGAATTGTATGTATTATGGTATTAATGTAAATGCAAATAATCACAAATATGAATTATGAGAATCTATAAACTTAAATTATAGCTTAAGAATGACTTCTTGTTAATGTGTGAAAGTATGAGAGCTGCCAAGCAAAACACCTTCATTATTGAGACCAACAAGTCTGAGCATTTTCTTACTGTATCAAAAAAAAGTTTTTTTACTGCGTCTTTTTTTCTCCTCTGGATTTCACAAGGGTAATTAGGATCTAAAGGATGACAAAGAACTCTCAAGATAGGGTTCAGCTAAAGTTTTGGGGTTTAATTAACCGTAATAAAACCCATGACGAAACTAGACTTGAATTGCCAAAATGAATATACTCATGCAAGAAATACAAAAGAAGGTTTTCTGCCTTTTTTAAAGCTCTCTAGTGGTTTAATTTGTCAGGTCTGCTTAACATACCAAGTTCAGGTACTTTAAAGCTTGCCGTGTTTATAAAATCCAACTCATGCTTGCACCCTTTCTGAACTACTTAATACATAGGTCATTCTTTGCTTTTGATATCATTGCTGATGTTGGTGGGACATTTGTGCATGTGTAGAAAATGCTTCTATTTTGCATTGCAAAAGTGTTTAATCAGAATAATAATTTTCAGCAAAAGGTTAAAATAAAAAAAATGTTGATTCAGACTTTTGAAGCCCACATTCTTAAAAAAAAAGTTCTTTGCAGCACTTTCCATTTATCGTTGTGGTCTATAAGGTTCTTTGTAGATGAGTTACTGATGTTACATTTATAGGTTCTTCAGATCATTCTGGTTTCTGGCTTCTTTAAAGCACCACACAGATGTTTTTTTCTTAGAAATAGAGAATAAAAATCATTTCAGGTACATTAAAAGGTTCTCCAATGGCATAAGGTTATAACTTTGATTTTTAATAGTGCACAAGTAACAGAAATTTGGCTTGTTCTCCAGGAAAATGACTGTAAGTCAGTCAGGTGGAGTTTAAAGAGGTCTTAATATAAATGGCAAAGAGTTTACCTCGACACTGTGATCTTGTTCTCACCTTTCCCAATGCACCACTCTTTTCACCTGTCAGTCTGCTCCACGGCCCCGGACCCCCGTTTTTGTTCCAGGCTCTTTTAAAGTTAGAGGAGGCCATTGTTTCCTGTGAAAGCAGATCACAGCCGTGGAACTAATGCCACCATTAAAATAATGATTAGAGTAACAGGCCAACCCCATTAACGACCCCTTCTGTTCGTATGCCATTTAGTGGCTGTTTTTCTTCTATGCTTTCGTTCCTTTCAGTCAGGGATGGTTAGGGTGATGAAGAAAGCAATAGGCTTCTGTTCTCACTATCAGGCTGCCTAAAAAACGACAGAGAGAGAGAGAAAGAAAGACTGCCGCAATTACACCCGCCCCCCAGTGACTCATGGCAGTTACCCATGACCTCGGAGGTCAGTATGTAAGCATTTATGTGCCTGTACTTTCTATTTCTTAAAAAACATGGCCTTTTTTCATCAAACAGCTGAATTAGATGTGCCAAAATTATTAATATCACGCATCTATATGCCAAAACAGATACTAAATGCAGTGCTGTATTGTAGTTGGTTGTGACATTTTGCCTGCTTTGATTTAAAAGTAGAAAATTATTTAAGATTTAACAAGAACTTATGCATCAACATGGATAACAAAGCATGAAGGCTTTCTAGTATTACATGGAATCACCACCATAATTCTTCCAGCTGTTCTGCATTGTCTGTTCCTACTCTCTATTCCATTTTTAAAAATGTCTGCTTTGAGATGCATGAGTCAACATTCATAAGCAGAAGACATGAGAGAAAGCCTGTCAGCCATTTATAGATAAAAGGAGGCCCAGTATTTGTCAGAGAGACTTTGACACTTCAAAACCATCAATCAGCTAAAGATCGAAAGATCAGACCAGTTACTAACCGACTGTCATGTTAACTAATCTGGTATGTGGTCAGCAACGGGTTGGAATATATGGTTGACAAAATGCAAAAATATAACCCCATATATATATGATAAGTATTATATACCCTACCGTTCAAAAGTTTGGGGTCAGTACGTTTTGTTGAAAGAAAGAAATTAATAATTGTATTTCACACACTGTAAAAAAGAATTGTTGGTTTAACTTAAAGTAAGTTACCTGGTTGCCTTAAAATTTTGAGTTCAATGAAATTAAAAATTTGAGTTAATACAAAGAAAGCGATTGGTTTATTCAACAGAAACTCAAAATGTTATGTTATCTGAACCACATTAATTATTGAAGTTGATTTGACAAAAGAAAAAATGTTGTGATAAATTGTTAATTTTTTTTTTACAGATGCATTAAATTGATAAAAAAAATTACAGTACAGACATGTCAAAAATATTTTTTATTTCAAATAAATGCTGTTTTATTGAGCAAAAACATTAAGCAGCACAACTATTTTCAACATTGATAATAATAAAAAATGTTTCTTGAGCATCAAATCAGTATATTATAATGATTTCTGAAGGATCATGTGACACTGAAGACTGGAGTAATTATGCTGAAAATTCAGCTTTTACATCACAGGAATAAATTACATTTTAAAATAAATTCAAAAAGGAAACTGTTACTTTAAATTGTAATAGTTCATAATGACTGTTTTACAAATACATGAAGCCTTTGTGTGCAGAAGAGACATCTTTCAGAAACATTTAAAAATCATACAGATGCCAAACTTTTGAACAGGAGTGTATAAAAATCACCTTTATACTGACATGTTGATAGTTGGAAAGATTTTTAAATACATGTCAAAGTGAGCCTTTGCATATGATATTATTAAATATCACTGAAATTTTTTTTTTTTTTTTTTTTTTTTAATTAGGATGGGATGTGGCATGACACATACTGAAGTTAGTGTAACATAATCTCACTTGTGATCAGATAACTACAGCAAAAGTTGTGTTATCACGTTCCAAATTTTGTATGGTTAACTGCATTCATGCCATAATTTGCCTTTAATGCTCAATCACCCTAATTAGTAACTAAAACTAGTTGTTTTTGGTTAGGTTAGCAATATGTTAACTAGATCCAAATACTTAACAGAACTCAAAAGAATTAAGTTTAAGTTGTAGCACTTTATTTTACAGTCCTGTTCCCCATGTAGATATGATTTATACTTATTACAGCAATGGCAATAACTGGGTCACAACTAACCAAGAAACTACCCCTAAACCTAACCTTAACCCATGTAGTTACCTCATATTACCCAGTATTTTCTTAGGTAAGTACACTGTAAGTACATGTACGGTAAAATAAAGTGCAACCGATTAAGTTAATCAAGAGTTCTGCAGGTTAGTCCCTATCACAAAGATGTTGAATTAGCCCTCGGGTAACTGTTAGTTTGGAGGAGAACCATTCTCATAACCCCTTATCTAAATTAAAACAATTGCTGGATGAAGCAGGTTTAATGTTCATGAAAAGACAACAATGCTTCAGAATTATAATGAAGTTGAGGGATGAGAAGGATTCTGAAAAAAAAAAAAAAAAAAAACACCCACACACACCCACACCCGGCAGATGACCTCTGAACTGCTCTGTACACAAATCTTGTTCACACTTACATGCACACATCAATAGACAAACATATATTGTCCTACCCTTTTCATAAACATATGCACATAAGCGTGTGCACACCTTTGTTGCTCCTAGCGCACATATGCTTGCACGCACACGCAGACTTTACTCTCTATATGAAACTTTACCTTTCTGTAACTGTACTTCATCAGACAAAAAGAGTGTGACAGAGGGAGTGAGAGAGGAAGCGAGGAATCTGAGCTCTATCCAAAGTAAATGAGGTGTAAATGGGAGTTTTTTCATCAGGGAGCAGTTATCAAAGCAGGGGTGGGTGGGAGAAAGAGGCGGCGGGCGGCACAAACGCAGTTAACCACTGAAATGCATGCATGTGGCAGTACTGAGATGATGGTATCAGATGATGATACATGGTACTTTGATATATGCAGTGGTCTTCACTCAAATTATTATGCTGAAAAGTTTAATTTATTTTAAATGTAAAAATATTGCAAAAGAAGCATTTTCACTGCTGGTCTCAGACCTCTGGATCCATACTACATATACAAAATAAATAAATAAAAATGCCTACATACATATGCATATATGTATGTATGCACACACACACACTGCAGAAGCATTCTTGTTTCAATTTGCACTTAAGCAGGATTTTATTTAACTTATGATAAAAACTAAAATTGTGTCTCTCTCAGCCTCATTTTCATTCACATCATCTTAAATGGGCAACGTTAAATGGCAGGAGGAATAGTGCTAGAGAGGAAGGGTTATTTTATTTTTGGCCACTCTTCAGTAATGACGCATTAGGGGTGAGAGAGAAGCTGCTCAAATTGAAATGACAAATAAAAACAAATACATGAAACCAGTCGGAGGTACTTTTGCTAGCCTCGCTTCTTCTATAAATCAATGTCTCCAGTGTGTGTATGTCTGGGGGTGTTGAATGGTTGGAATATTAGGACAGGTAGTTTACTTTGGCTCACACTAAAGGGAATTGCCTGTAAGCAAAGAGACCACACACATTCTACCACAGCCCCCTCTGCTGGTCAATATGATGAACTGCCGCTTTGTCTGGGACACACAGGCTTCTGTGCCATTCACATGGAGATAGAAAGATAAAGACAGATGAGAGAGAGAGAGAGAAAGTGAGATTATAAGAGATAGGATCTTCTCCTTACAAAATTTACACCGGGTCTACACTGAGAGCGCGCTCCCATTTGAATCAGTTACAGGGACGTTTAGACATACAATAATTCACTCACCGTGAAAAGTGATCAATTTTTTTCTTGCAACATTTGCGACAGCGACCGTTGGCGAATGGCGATACAAGAAGTTCAACTTTATGCAAATGACAATGACTTCCGGCAGTTCTAGACTTTTAAAACATGAGAATTAATGAGAACATTGGGAATAGCCACAGCTTTTAACCCAGGGGTATGAAATTCTGCTCCAGAGGTATTAGCCAGGCAACCAATCATAAACTAAACTACCTCATTTAATATTCATGAGCTTTGAACAGGATCTGAGAAGCAGTTAAAATGTCGACACAAATAACAGACTATTGTCTTAAAATCTGACTTCCCTTAGTAAAGTATTATAATAATATACATACATACATACATACATAGGCCTACATACATACAAGAAAACCTCAACTTCATTAGAGGCTGCTGATCCATCAAAATCACATTAACATCATCACATTATTGTGATCATGAGTAACAAGTCTTCTTTCACATTGGAAAAAAAAAAGAACAGCAGAGCCTGGATCCCTCCCAAACAGCATAAGGAAATAATTCCCTCCTTTAGGGAGCAAACAACTAGAGACCCGGCCTGACATTCTCAATAAATGCTCTGTAATTATGCAATCAGAGTAATTTTAGGGCTACAGTTAACAAATGGGAATAAAAGCTTTTCTGTTTTGTGCTTTTCAGAGAGCAGACTTTTATTAGAAGTTCATCTGACTGATTAATAAACTAATAAACTATTACAAATCAAAGTCAAGATGGTGACAAGGTTTATGCAAGGAATAATTGATGATGGGCCATTAAATTCTTAGAAAATAATGCACACCCGAGGTGGTAATGTGGCCATGACGCGAAGCGGAGTGCATTATTTTCTAAGAATTCAACGGCCTGGAGTCAATTATTTGACTTGTGCTATGGTTACCACACCTCAAAACATTGTTCAGATGTTGTATTTCAAGACCTTTGTCAGGTTTTTGTCCTTAAAACACTCTTGTGTGTGGGACTAATTTCTTATGCATCTCATCCCAAGCCTCCATTGCTAATTCTAAAACCTCATTTCAGAACTAGTAACAGAGAATTGAGCCGGTTTTTCCAGTTTTCCCACGGAATTGGGCTACTTTAACAATGTTGCCACGGGTTGTTTATCATGTCCGCGGGTTGAAGCGACCCCATATAACATGATATTTAGCCCCTGGAATGCAAATTTAACCAAAAACCCAGGAAAAAAATGTGGATTTTACCCCCAAAACACGATTGGACTAGTTTTGAGAAGCAATTGGGTGGGTTTTGTTGTGAAAACCTGGCAACCCTGGAATTAGCCTACCTGAGTCTGTGTGTCTCTCATGGCAGTTGTGTCTCTACTAATAGCAAAACTGTAAGTTTATCTACCTCAAGAACCACACAGTTATTACCTCGCTGGTGAGAAATGTCATGTATCTTTTAAATTGCTAAACTATTTTACTGATTAATTAATCAGAGCAACGCTGACAAAATGTTTCTGTGCGAGTGTGTGTCCGTACTATACAGTACGTGTGTACGTTTGAAAGAGAGAGAGCAGGAGAGAGTATGCGCATTCAGGACACAATAAAACATATTTTGTGGCAAAAACCATGACAATAAATTGTTGTTTTCATTCTATATTTATTTGCTTGGTCGGTGTTGTTGTGGGTTTTGTTTCTTTTGCGGTTGTAGGCTGTAGGACCTATTGAGATAACTGAAATCATTTGGTGAAGTGATATGGAACTGTAATGCGGTCAAGACCTGCCTAGAACTACTTTAGCCGTGCGTTTCCCTGAAAATAATTGCACACCTTAGAACGTTGGTCAACCAATCAGATTCAAGCATTCAACAGTCCTGTAGTATAAATCATATTCATACATTTCATAGTTTACCCTAAATCCAAAATAACTTTTTTTCAACATTGATAATAAGAAATGTTTCTTGAGCAGCAAATCAGCATATTAGAATGATTTCTGAATGATCATGTGATACTGAAGACTGGAGTAATGATGCTGATATTATTTTTAATATTATTATTTTTAATCAAATAAATGCAGCCTCGGTGAGCATAAATCTTACCATCCCTAAATGTTTGAACTGTAGTATATATTACAATTATAATAATTTATTTAAATTTATTGTATTTTTTTTATACATGGTACTTTTTTGCAGTAATATAACAATAAAAATCTCTGCTAGATTTACAGACAAGTCATATGTAAAAACTCTCACCCCTAATTTATCATTTATCACAATGCAATAATTTTAATTGTTCTAAAACAGGCTTCATTTTCTGTCGATTTTGGGGTGAAATGTGACTTGGATCTGTAAGAATTATTTGACATGTTCACAGGAGTAAATGAGGTTCCAAATAAACGGTTTCTCTCCTTCCCACCCTTCCTCTTTGGATGAAGTTTGATAGAACAGCGCAAGTTTTTGAGTCCACGTATAGTGAAGCACTTATCAGCATGCAACTTCCCAGAGCTCTCCCTCTGCTAATCAGGTTTACTACACCATATATCTACAACGTTCTTACTCAAGGACAGTTCTGTGGTGAGGCCTACGGCAAGGAGATTTACAGATCAAACAAAGATGCCCAGTGCCATGTTGACCAATCTCACTCCTCACGAGCTGGAACCATGTTTGCTTTTCTGTCTGTTTAAAAAAATTGTCAAAAATTGTTGTTTGCATTGGCCAGGGCCACATATCCTTTCCTATTCCCTTGAAGATGGTGTCTGATTGAAGTGACATGCCAAACCTCTGGCCCCCTGCCCCTCACCACAAATCGTGGTCATAGCAGGATTGGGATCTATATATGGCTCTGATAGACCTCATCACGTTTCATTACACGGAAAATTACAGAAATGCAAAATCCTTCAACCACTTCCAGTTCAGCAGAATCCTGTTTATAGATCGTAAAAGACCATGAAGTGAAAATGCTCCTCTTGGAGTTTTTTTTTATTGCTGGAGGTACCAAGCTTTTTGAAGTGTCTGAGGTTTTTTACAGGCTTAATTTATTCGGAAATGTGGCTACAGAGTCATGAAAAGAGATCAGCACATTATTGCAAACTTAGACCTTCTGGAAGGATTTCAGTGAAGCCCATTGGATTTACTATATTGGCAACTCTTACAAGCAACAATCCACATAATCTGTTAATTAGGACTAACTTAAAACTTATGACCAGCAAACACTTTTAAAGCAATTTTTTTAAATAAAAACAAACAGAGATAATATATATCTATATATTTTTGAATAGTTTGATCTTTGCAAGACAGCTAATTCACAACTTCAATAATGACAAGAAAACAAGCAGTTAAGCCCCTTAGCAAGTTGTCAAAACCTAAATCTTTGATATAAACTAAGATCGCATGCAAGCAGATATAACAATGCAATGTCTGCATTAACACACATATTTTCCATCTCTCCTCAGTTTTGTGTGTGATGGGCAGTAAGCTGTGGGAAGTGCCCACTGCTCCCCTCGTACCCCATGCCAACCTCAGCACCAGATTGTTTTGGGAGCCACAGTGCCAAGTTCAGCTACGCCATCTACAGAATGAAGCACGAATCACAGCCACCATACCACCCAAACTGGAGGGCCACTGGGTGTCAAGCAGGTAAGAGGCCCCTAGAAAGACTTTTCTGTTACAGTCAACAGAAATTCAAATTTGACCGAAATTACATTCTTAATACAAAATCCTGGTCTTATTGTGAATGATTCATCGGTGTATATTATCACTGTGGAGAACGCTAATCTGAAACTAGTTGAGCAACTTGCTCAGTAAATCTTCTTTAAAAAGTGGCTACCTTGAAATATTTAACAAAATGTACACTACTGTTCAAAAGTTTGGGGTTGGTAAAAATCGTATTATTTGATAAAAAAATACAGTAAAAAGGGTAATATTGTGAAATATTATTATAATTTAAAAGAACTGTTGTCTATTTTAATATATTTTTACAATATAATTTATTCCTGTGATGGCAAAACTGAATTTTCAGCATCATTACTCCAGTCTTCAGTGTCACATGATCCTTCAGAAATCATTCTAATATGCTGATTTGGTGCTCAAAAACTTTATTATTATTATCATTGTTGCACTGCTTAATATTTTTGCGAAAACTGTGATATATTTAATATTCTTTAATGAATAGAAAGTTTAAATAAATAGCATTTATTTGAGGTAGAATTATTTTATAACAAAGGACTACAACAAATGGCTGGTAGGGACTACAACAAGCTTCTTCCCAGGTTGGTGACATCAAAAATTTGTTGAAATTTACATAATTTTTCAATTTATGTAAACCCTGCCCCCGGGAACATGCAACAGAGGGGGTGAAGCCATGTTGGGCTTCTTTAGAGAAGAGGAAGAGTTGTTGTAGTAGAGTGTCGTTACCATGTAAAGAGTGTTGTTGCATTCTAAAAGTTCTTCCTGAGTCTTTCCATCAGTGTCCGACTCCGGTTTGAACAATGTAAGGCTGAACACCGTTACTGACAATCGTCATTTTGGCTGCGTGAGATTCTCCAGCTTTGTTTTTGTTGAGCAACCGAAGCACAAGCTGTTAAAGCTCCACCCTCTTCTGGAAAGGGGTCCGGGAGCAGCAGCTCATTTGCATTTAAAGGGACACACACAAAAACGGCGTGTTTTTGCTCACACCCAAATAGGGGCAAATATTACAAGCTATAATAAATGATCTGTGGGGTATTTTGAGCTGAAACTTCACAGACACATTCTGGGGACACCAGAGACTTATATTACATCTTGTAAAATTGGCATTATAGGTCCCCTTTAATTTCTTTAAAAAAAAAACTGAGCACAACAAACTGAGGACAATTTACGTAAAAATGTAAAATTAACAGATGATATTTAATGTTGCAATAATCTTACAATAAATACTAAAAAATTAAGTCCCATCCTACATTTTGTCTCATTGAATATCGTTTCACTTGGAAATGCATCAGATTATATAATTAAATTATATAATTATATAATTAAAATGTTTATATATATTTGTTATTATATTTGTTATTTCCTTCTCAGATGTGAAGTGCGGCCCGGTCCAGAATTCCTCACTCGATCCTACACATTTTACCAAAGCCCCACACGTCTCTTCAGGGCCCTCCAGCACTATTACTCTGACAGTGAGTGCCACATCCCAACATACTCTCTTGTGATTAGGGGTAAACTGCGGCTACGCCAGGCCTCATGGATCACCAGTGGAGCCACTGAAGCGGAGCACCACCTCCATAAAGTAGGGATGGTCATTCACAGCCAGAAGGCCATCCATCATCTCGCGACCCGCCTGCTCTCGTCCTGCCTGGGGCTCAAAGCTAGAGGACACCTGGTGCCTCATCGCTTCTATGAACTCTTTAATGCTAAAGCCGAGAAAGATTGCCTGGGTGCTCTTGGGTTCTCCATGATGGAACTGGAGTTGCTGCGGGTGGAGACCCATCATCATCCTCACAGCAGGCCAGCTCAGGAGCTGTTCTTAGGGGACGTGCACACAGACTGGAATGAAAGGGTGCACCATAGACCAACTGGTTACCAGGAGCCTCTACAGAATGCTATGGTGAGAGTTAAAGAGAAAATTAAAATTCTGTCATTATTTACTCACCCTCATGATGTTCCAAACCCATAAGACCTTGTTAATCTTTGAAAAACAAGATATTTTATATGAAAAGAGGTTTCTGTCCCTCCATTGAAAATCCAGGTATTCAAAACTGAAAAGATCCAAAAAGGTTATAAAAATGGGCGTAAAGCATGGAGTGCGTAAAGTATGCAGGTTAGGTGGATTGGACATGCCAAATTGGCTGTAGGTTGTGAATGCAAGTCCCAAGCCATGTAATGGGGAGGGTTGGGGAAAGACCTGGCAAACTAGCCCAGAAAAAAACATTGCCAAGAAAATGAATGGACAGCCCTTTGCTTATGGCAAGAGATGGCCATAGAATCACCAAGACGGATAATAATAACCAAGTTGGATATGACTGAAATGGTAATGAGAGAGAGAGAGATCACTTTAAGACTAGAGTATTTTTTTGCTCAAATTGCTTAGGTCTGCTAAAATGTTTCAAATAATTACCATATTCAAACTTATAGCTGGGTATAAGTATATCATATTGTGCCACCAGAATAACATAAAAATGTGTATAACAGGACTGCGTATGTAAAGTAAGAAAAAATAAGGTCAATCTACGCAAGTATGCAGATGCAAACACTAGCATATTATTCTGTTCAAAAGTTTAGGATTGGTCTCACCAAGGCTGCATTTACTTGACCAAAATACAGCAAAAACAGTAATACTGTGAAATATTATTACAATTTAAACTGTTTTCTATTTTAAAATATTTTTTTAAAACGTAAGTTTTTAGAATTTAGAATTTTCAGCATCATTACTCCAGTCTTCAGTGTCACATGATCCTTCAGAAATCATTCTAATATGCTGATTTGCTGATCAAGAAACTTTTTTTTTATTATCAATGTTGAAAACAGTTTTCTGCTTAAGATTTTTGAGGAAACCATGCTACATTTTCTCTTTGATGAATATAAAGTTCAAAAGAGCTGGATTTATTCGAAATAGAAATCTTTCGCAACATTATAAATGTTTTTTTCTCCCTTTCAGCACCACATCCACCCATGCCCAGTGTGCGCCCTGGTATACCGAGCCTCTGAACAGCATCCACCCATTCTTCCCCCATCCCCCTCCATCCCTCTGGATTTAAACGGAAACTGGGTGAGCCAACGCTGCGAGTCCCGTCCATCCGTCCTCTTCCTTACTCGCCTTTTTGCTTTCAACGAGGAGCAACGCACTTGGGAAGGCACCTACCAACATTACTCTGACCCAATGTGCCGCCAGCCCACCTTTACATTGTTGGCGTCAGGTTATTACGCTAAAGTAGGACAGTCCGTTAAAGTACGTGGGGCCACCGAGCTCGTCTTCAAGGTGACACGGGCAAAGTGATTGTATTTGACCATGCACTGTTGCGGGAATTGAATACAACGCAAAATGGAAGATGCGGACAGGCAGGCAGGTGGGAGGTGGGTGTCGAGCAAGACGTAACCTGGACGGACGGTTGCGACGCATTGGGAATACGACTTCCGCACAAAGAGTATGAGCTGTTTAAGATGGGGGTTAATCATAAAGGACGCCCCCTGTTGTTTAATGGGGAAAGGCCCACGGATGGATCCAGCCCGGATCGACCTGCAAAAAGGCCAACATCCTTTCAGACACCAATGGTGCAATGCAGCACAAGGGTCGGGGTGGTGCCACGCTACAGTTCCTACAGTGATCATTCAACAGGACCAAAGATAAGCTCTGCTAATGCACTGCACTCTTCATTGATTCTGCTGTCAATTCTGAATGCATGGTGCTGGAATATTTATCTTTTGTAAAAAGTGACGTGCCATTCTTGTTCACTGTTCACTGTTCACTGTTCAAATCCTGACCCATTTATGATGTGCATAGCACAATCTGATAGACTGAAGGAGGATCGCTCAGTTCGGTGCTATAACAAAGTGCTTGCTGCAAATGCTCTGAAACATGACTTTTTTTATCTAAAAAGATTTTCATAAAGCAAAAATGTACATAGAAACCTTTTAATCATATAGTATATCAACATTAATTTTAATGTCTGTTATTTGGGGTGTTGTTTCATATTTTGATAAGAACTACAGATATATATGAATATCTATTCAAAGAATGATTGTTCTGTAAAAAAGTGCATTTACCAACATTCCAGCAAGTTAAAGGCGAAGTACTTCAAATACTTACCAGTGAGCAACCAATGGTGCAATTTTGGGCAGGACTCTCTGTGTGACTGACCAATGGGAGATGGGAGTGTTTGGGGAACCTGTTTTAAAACAATCATTACTCTGTTTGGTGCAGAAATGACTCTTTTTTAAGACATGGGAGATATATATGGACATCCAGATTCCCATTTGCCTGGGAATAAAGAAAGAAGATCTTCCAAGATCTGGTTATATGTTTGAATTGAAGTGCATATATGACTAAATTTGGCATTAACTACCCTGTATTATTTCAACATTAGGCCACGTTGCTCATTTTTGCCACCTAATACATTTTATTTAGTTTTAATCTTCTAATAATGGTGAGGGTGAACATATTTATTGCCACCATTAAAGTAATTTTGATAAGAAACATGATGGATGTTTATTTTATTTTATTTTCTGTTATTTATGTTTACACATATCTACATATATAGTACAAATGTATTGTGTGTGACTGTACGTACATTTGGCGAGCTCTTGCACAATGGTTCAATTCACTTCTAATGTTGAATACATGTGCAAGACATTTGAACAGATCTGTCATATGGCTTCCACATTATACTCACGCTCGCCAATATCTGAAGCGTAAGTTCTCAGAACTCTGCGTACAAATCTCTCCCACTGTTTATTTGGAAGAACAGTGTTCAACTCATTCAGTCTTAGTTTAGCAAAGCGTGCGATTTTCTGTTTTTACAGAGTGGAGTGATTCCTTGTTCTGGAGGCAATCTTCAAAAAAACTGAAAACTGTCAAACATAAAAGTGCATGCACGATATTGATTGTTATAGTTTTGACACGACCCTTACAAAAATGTACCATAGTAGCCATCGTTTACAAAATACCATAAAACCATATAAACCAATAAATAAATATAATATCTAAAAAAGAGATCCCGTATTTAATATTTGGTTTATATGGTTTTACCGTAGAGGAAAATTGCTGTAGTTACAATACTTTTTATTGGCAACCAGTTACCATTATACAATAGAATCCCGAGGTAAGTGCTTAAGTATTAATGCATCAGTTATTATATACAACATAGTTAATTATAAAATATTCAAAGATGCTAGACACTCAGCTAATGTTTAAATATTGTACACAGAAAAATCCCATTCTTTTCTTCATTGAGATGCTTCTGTAAAAGCTACATTATTTACAATGATTTGTGGAGAACTACACTACCCATGATCCTGAACAGACCACCAGCCAGCGAAGTCACTGTTACCATGGAAACAGCAAATACCAAGAAATCACAGCAAAAGAACTCGCAACATCCACCTGCTCCCATGATCTTTCTCCTAAGGTCTTTTTACTATAGTAAGTATTTAGTAACGTGTAACTACGGCACTGTACCGACTGTGTTTTTAAACAATATTTCTTCATGGGTTACAAACTTTTTTTTTTTTCTTCAATTTCCAAATTCTTTGGTTTCAAAATTCAAGATGAGTCACATTAAAATGTGATTCTGGCCTGTAACTCTCTATTAAAAAAAGCTTTCAAAATCCCCCTGAAGAATGAATATTACAAATACTTAACACAAATATGTAAGTACGAAAGGTACTAAAAAAATTGCAGTAGTGGTTGTGCCCAATGAAAAAAAAAAAAAAAAAAAAAAATCTGCTTGTGTGCAAGTCTTGTGTCTTATTAATCAAAGATGTTTTTAACATGTGTACTTGCCAGATAACAGCCGAACCCAGAGTTCAAACCTAGCAGACATGAAAAGAAATTTGGGTAACCCTTAATTTTGTGACGTTCATCATCGCAAAGCCTTCAATGCCATATTACCCAACTGCATGTCATATGGCCAACCATTACCCAAAATACTCGAGCGACTTCCGCTTAGTACTCAATTTCTTTTTACTCATCTTAAGCTGTGTCATTAAAACCATCTGCAGGCTTATTTCTGTTAAAACTACTCTTTTGGAATCATAAAACGATAGAGTTTGTGGTTTTTCTGTTAAAAGTTATGAAATAATGGTTGCTGGCCAAGGGACGTAACGGAAGAGAACGCAGAGGGCAAAACGAGTCAGTGAGTCACATCCAAAAGGCAGCAGATTGTTCATATTAAATGTTGTCGGTGACGGTGGCTCTGGGTGCCATGAGGTAATGCTTTCTGGTTGTAACAAGAGTTCCGAAGGTTGGGAACTTGGAAATAATAAATAGAGAGAGGGAGAACAAGTCACATTTCCATACTGACACTCAAAAGCAGTTGTGTCTGTTAGAGCTCGCCAACAACAACAGATGAGTCCAAGCTAACTCTAGAAGTCCAGCAAAACTGATTAAAATAAGTGACAATTCTTTCTGTGGTTACTGTTAAACTAATAAAAGCCAACTGTCAGAGGATCATATTGCAAAAAAGCCTACGGCTTGTAATCATGCTTCTTGCTTGTCAAAAGAATCTATAAAAAGATTTAACACAAGGCCTATTTTACACTGTTCAATGAAAAGTTACGAAGCATAAAAGCGTGACTGTGTCCTAGTTACAATGTCTTTGCTCCATGCTCCACTGCTCCAATTATTATTGTTAATGGGATGGGCGTCTTTGATCATTGGCTCTTGTGATCAAAAACAACATACTAGAGCTGCCGTAGTGGGTCAGGATGACAAAATAAACCGTCTTAAGAACTTTTAAAAAGGGAGGAGGAACATTTTCCATGTCTTTTGTTGTTGACATCAAAGGCCGTGTGAATTTGCCACTGGTAGAAGCTAACTAAATAGCGTGACATCCTCAAAAACCACGAACAAAACTACACAAGGTAAATTAAACTGCATTAAATTCACTTGCAAAGGATGAACATAAAAAAGTGCACTGTGTGGTGAATTAATGGCTTCCAAGAGCATGAAACCATCACAATTCAAGAGGTGTTTTGAAACTCTGAAATTACAAAGAAAAAGAAAGAGTAATATTCAAGTTTTCTATATTAGATACACAACCATTTGAAAGTTTGGGGTGAGTAAGAGTTGTTTTTAAAAAAAAAAAAAGAAATTCATACTTTTATTCTGGAACGGGATGACAGAAAAATGACAGAAAATACATTTGTAAATGAAGTCCAACAATAGTGCTCAATTTTGAGAAACTAGGACCAAAGGATCAAATCAACTAGACTTGACACGCACAGTCCACTGGGGTGGAGTGGTCCTAATTTGGCGTTAAGTTTGCATTTTGCAATCATGCATCTGCAGGAGAACACGTTCCTGGCTGGCAAACGATAATTAAAAAACGTACAACAACACAATGCCAAAATAAAAAGTTTTCCTTCAGCAAATTGACGCATCCAAACCTCAAAATCTTTGTGGGTTTGTCATAATAATTCCCTAGTAAGGAAACAATGTGAACCAACTTCTTAAACAGATGATGAAATCCAGCCCTTCAATGCAAAAATGACAAAAGTACAAAGATAACATTCCATACTTAACAGCAGCCAAAAAATCCCCTCGTCGGCCAGACAACTGACAATGCTTTAGATGTAGCAGAGATGCTTAAAAAAGTATTATTGTATCTCATTACAAAAGTATTCTTAACACATGGTAAGCATTTGCACTATTTATAAGAGTCATTATTTGATGGCAGTCCTTCCAAACCATCATTTCATCCCACAAAATAATACACCTCTTGAGACCGAGCTGGTACAAGCAAGTTGCTTCATAAAAGTCTTCCAGAGTACAGTAACAGCCTCAATACACACAATTCATTAAAACTCCATCATCTGAAACGGGAAAGTCGCATTGTTAAAAGTGTTACGTCAGGGCCTTATTTGCCCTTTTATACTCTCGACTACAGACCTCCACTCACAAGCTCCATTAGAAACATTCATTACAAGGCTGTACAGTTCAGTATATGAGCTGCAGCTGTCTAATAAAATTCAACATCAGCAAGACCCTCTGGCTAAACCACTGACAAAAGGAAATATTAAAAGACATTACATATCTATAAGGTCTCTTATACAGTATCTGTTTTTAAAGTGCAAGTGTGAGGTCCTGTATTGACTCAAATAAATCCTTATAAAAAACCAGGGCAAATTTCGAAGATTGACCTCATTCCATATGCCTCTCATTTTAAAGTTAGCAGCAGAACACTAACCAAACAAAAAGGTGGTTATTGTTCATTGAGAGATGCAGTATATGCCATTCATCTTCATAGAAACCAAGTTGGACAGACTTTAAAGCTAATAAAAAATATATAGCAATTTCAACATGTTTTTGGGTAAACAACTCAATCAACATTTAGTTTTAAACTCCCATTAAAAAAGTAAATTTTGCAAACTGAAAACAACAGCATTTAATGTGGTTTACTTAAAAAAGAAAAAGAGAAAAAAGAACTTAAGGGATCCTTGATTATGATTTCACCTTTTTAACTTTAGTTAGTGTGTAATGTTGCTGTTAGAGCGTAAACAACATCTGCAAAGTTACGATGCTCAAAGTTCAATGCAAAGGGAGATATTTTCTTTTACTGAAATCGCTTTTTAAGGACTACAACAAATGGCTGGAACTGATAGGGACTACAACAAGCTTCTTCCCGAGTTGGTAACATCACCTTGCCCCAGGGAACACGCAACAAAGGGCGTGACAACACCGTTTTCAACTAAAAACGGAAAACGTTTTATGTGTTTTGGCTATTCATTTACACGGCAACGGCGTTTGGGTGGTCTGAAAACGCAAACTTTTGAAAACGGGTTTCAAAGTGCAAGTTTTTGAAAACAGTCTCAGTGTAAACAACAAAAACGCGAATCTGTGACGTCATGCACACGCGCATGACACATTCAGTCCATAGACTGTAGGTTTAGTCTATAGTGTTTCATCGTCATTTAATGGCCTGACAGCAGAATACAGCGTTTTTAGTCATTTTCACGGATTCGTATGAATGGGGGTCGGTTTGACAATGGTGTCATCTCCGTTTTAAGCATATCGTTGTCGTGTAAACGTACCCTTAGAGAAGAGGAAGAGTTGTAGTAGAGTGTTGTTACCATACCATTATTTTACGCCGTACTGCTTCACAAACAAGGTTCAATTCAATGCTGGATTTGTACAAAATATTAACATGACGGCACATGCTAGTCGATGAGTTGAATCAACTCCACAGCAACTACATAAATTTATCCACTAACCATTCAGAAACGTCCAGTTTCATTCTAAAAGTTTTAACTTCTTTCTGAGTTTCTCCATCAGTGTCTGACTCCGGTTTGAACAATGTAAGGCTGAACACCGTTACTGACAATCGTCATTTTGGCTGTGTGAGATTCTCCAGCTTTGTTGTTGAGCAACCGAAGCGCGAGCTGTTAAAGCTCCACCCTCTTCTGGAAAGGGGGCCGGGAGCAGCAGCTCATTTGCATTTAAAGGGACACACACAAAAACAGCGTGTTTTTGCTCACACCCAAATAGGGGCAAATTTGACAAGCTGTAATACATGATATATGGGATATTTTGAGCTGAAACTTCACAGACACATTCTGGGGACACCAGAGACTTATATTACATCTTGTAAAAGGAGCATTATAGGTCCCCTTTAATACTTAATTACTTAAACACTGTCAGTTATGGATGTATGCAATTGTTTTTTTTATATCTCTAATTGTTTGTTCTCAAGTTTTGTATTGCATTACTTAAATCAATAAAATACTTAATTGTACAAAAATGCTTCTGTGTAACTGCAGACCCACATCTGCTCTGTATTTTTTCCAAATGTATTAAAACATAATAATGTAATACATTTTATAGCAAAGACCAAATCAAGGTCCACAATCCTGCAAGGTCAAATGTCTAAAATCCAAACAACCTTAGTAAGCTAGCTGGAACAGACTTCCTAACTATTTTTTTAAATACATTATTTTTGCAAGTTATGTATACATTTGTGCAGGTGTCCTGTCATTTTCTGTAACTTGAACATGTTGTAGGTCTATTTGTGGGTAAAATAACTTTAAAAGTTAACATCAGAAGCACTGCGGTAGACCCAATGGTGGAGTTTAATGACGTCACAGGTCTATAATAAAGGTTTACTAGTTTTTCACCACAACCGTAATGTCTGATAAAGTGAAAACTCTTAAAAGGTAGGCTAAAGTGTGCAATTTCAAAAGTCATATGAAGAGTCACTTAGAAAGCAGTCGGCATAGAAATATCCTCAAAAATCCAACAGGAAGTCCAAATGACATGCAAACTATCCATCATTTTTTGCATAAAAATATATAACAGACACACAATTCACAATACACTGAAAATGCATAAACAATGCAAACTGGACAAAAGAACAAACAACACAAACAGTTTTGGTCTGGGGCTTTATTGATTTAATTTATTAAGATGCTACATAGTCCAACAAAGTTGGGGTTTCTTTATATACCATTATAGACTACTTGACTAGGAATATCAACCTTAATTTTCATCTTAGACTCATTTATTTATTTATTTATATACATACAAAACGGTCACCTTCATGTTTACATCATATGTGAAGGTTTGGGGCACTAAATTAAGGTTTAGCTTTAATTATGAGCCAGCTGATAGGCCCCCAAATCCCTCCCTCTCCATGGCAATCATACTCCTTGGTGAACTATACATAAACTGCAGTCCAAAAATCACTATACCCTGAATGTCTCCTAAAGTTACTTACAAAGCAAAGTTTTGCCATTTGTCAATATCGTAAGCTCCTCTGTTCTTAGAAATCCAATATTTAGCAAGAAGATGATCAACTGAAACAAAAGCTTCTCAAGGAGGGAGGGGGGGGGAGAAGAGAAACATTAAAGAAAAAGACACCCCCACAACACCAAACTATGACACAAATACATATCAGGTCACAAAATGGTCCCCTGTAGGAAGAGTCTCTTTTCTGGTGTCATTTCGGTTATTTCACAAAGACCAGACCGTTGTGCATGGGAAGATGACATTCTTTATATGTAGTGCATTTTTTAATATAAACAGTTCTGTGCAATAAAAGCTTTATTCATAACTTAAATCCAAACAAAACGACTAAATTAACATCAGAGGACAGCAAAGAAACAGAGGGCTCAGGAAAACAGTGCAGAAATGTCAGGAGTGTTTTTTTAAAGCCTTATGCTGCGAGATAAACCAGTGTTGTGTACATTTCAGACCACCGACAAGGCATATCAAAGCCATGCATTTATCTGGAAATGAGGTGTAGGCTTGGCATGGCTAAAATACAGGTTACAATACTCACATGTATCAGTTTTTAAAGGAATAGCTGCCTCAAGAATAAACATTTTGTCACTGTTTACTCCCCTATAATTTTTGTTCCAACCTCATATTATTCACTTTCTTCAATGAAACCCAAAAGCAGATGCTTTGCAGAATGTCCAAGCTGCTCTTTTCCATAAAAGTGGATGGGAATTTATCCTGCAAAGATCCAAAAAGACAAAAAGAACAGAAAAACACCATAAATGTGATCTAAACAACTCACTACGAACTTAAGGGAGATGATTCACTATGTTCTAAAGCCAAGAGATAGCTTTGTGTAAAAAACTGGTCATTGATAACCTTACACTGGAGCTCTCAAATCTCATTAAAATATCATTTCATATGCCAAATCTGATTAACATATCATACCATATGAAAAATCTCAAACATATCAAATTGTATGCCAAATGCCACAAACAAATTCCGTCCATCTCTAACACAAGCTATTCGTATGGCTTCAGAATAGCGCAAAATATGTTTGGACTAGTTTTATGATACTTTAATGATGATTTTCGTCCTTTTTCACAGCAGCATCCTGTAAATCACCATCCACTTTCATTTGTATGGAGAAGAGCAGATCTTCCTAACATATTTTGTGTTTCACAGAAGCAAAAAATGATTTGGGGTTGATAAATGATGATAAAATGTTAAAGCCTGGGATAACTATTCCTTTAACTACTTTTTTTGTTCTTTTTTGAAGGGGTAAAGTGAGAGGGGGGTCAGTGTTTAAGGACCTATTGGTAAACTCTCCTCGTGGCATATTCAGATAGAAAGTTCATAGGGAGAGAGACCTTCAACCAGTTGCATGTACATGGTGCATCAAAGATTACGCTTAGCAGCTGCACTATTACTGTAGATAATAATGACTTGATCAATAAATTAATTTAGGTCTGCAGGCAGCAAAATGGAAACAGAGGTGTGCTAAAAGGGCCTGAAAGGGAGATATCACCTATGGAGCAGCTTAATAAAATATAAAGTATTTTTTTGCTCTAAACAGAGCCATGCATTCAAGCACATATCCCTTACCAAAAGAAAACAATAATAAAGAAAGGTGAAAAACCTATTCTGTTCCTGACAGGGAAATCGGTTTGTGCAAAGCATCATCGGAAGTGTGGGATTCAGAGACGTCAGCTCTGCCCCTCACTGATGTACAGAGCAGTTCACAGAGAAATATTGTTTCAAATGGTTTTTGCAAATGAGTAGGTGAACAGGTGAACGGCCAAATGGTTTCATTAACACTTCCACAGTCACAGCAGTTTGAAATATCAGTCACTAACAGTCCATTTCCTCACGGTCAATTCAAGATGTCTGAATTCCAAAAACAACCTCTATTACCAAAGCCACTTAAAAGTCAGACTTTGTGGTGGTTTTGTATTGAAAGCGGATTGGTGGCTGATTGCAAATGAACATATTAAATTTGCATGAAACGGTGATGCTTGCAAAACTGCATGTTATCTGATTTGCCGAGGAAATATATGCTAAATCATAGTACTTGTTGGTACTCAAACTTATCTGCTGGACTGAACAGAAGTGGATGGAAGATATAAAACACGTTATTTTACCAACAGTGTGACTGGGGAAGATACTAGACGGCTTGTTTTATCATTTACCTGGAGAGTGATTAAAAATATACAGGCTAAACTTCAGTGAACTTCTGCTTTAATGCAGGATGTTTGGGTATGCATAAATTAAATGCACATGTGACACTTTTCAATGATGTTTAGCATTTGTATACAGATTCTGACCCATCAGAGAAAAAAAAAAAAAAGTGATAAAACAACATCCACTCTAGCACAACTCAATCGCACATCTGGTGTTAGAAAATCCCTACGACATTTTAGTGGTTAAAATCTATGACATTTGTTATCCATTTGAACTTGCATCAGAAATGATTAAGGAAGAGGGGCCAGAATGATTTCACAATTTTGAGGCAAGAGCTGTGTCAGATTATTATTATTATTTTTTTTTTTTGAATTTTTTTTTATCTTTGCACATAACATGATGAAATTCCTTGATCTCTTTATTAATTTTACACACCTCGCTAATCCAAAACTACCCCAATGATATGGCATTCGGATTAAACGAATTCTGCATTGGTTACTTGTCTGTTTTGTTTTTGTTTCATCCGCAATGCATGCTTGTAGCTCTCCCCTCTTGGATTTTACAAGGCCAACTTGCCGACGATGACACCCACAACAAAAAACAGCACAATTAGAGCGATCACCCTGCTGCTCAGCCCCTCCTCCTTCATTCTCATCGCTGGAGATGAGTGCGGAGCGGACATTACTGTGCTCTTCCTCATCCGCAGACCATCATCTTCCTGCTGGGAAGGGGATATGGGGGAGGGGTGGGAGTGGAAGAGAGAGATAAAGATAAAGACAGTTAGATGACAGAAATAATCTGGAGAGTTATGAAAAGTGCTTTTGGCCCTGCGCTCGTCACATTAAACAAGCAGAAGTAATAGTCCCCAGCTGCAGCTTCACACAGCACTGATGAGTAAAGGCAGGTTATCTTCATTTCCGTCTCTCGATATGCTCAACATCCTGTGGCCGTTACAAATTTAAACAATATGCTGGAAGAGAGCAAAAGCAATGTGGTGGTCGATCACTTTAAAGCTAACACATTTTTTTCTCCCCTGTAATTAAATTTAAGACTTTCTATGAAGTCTGTAAATTTAATTATTTAGAGTAAGTGCACCCTTAAACGTCACTTTCAATCTTTTTATTTTGTTTTGTTTTTTGGTAATTTGAGTGTCTTTTTCATTGCTTCTAAATCAAATGAAGTGACCACACAAGAATTGACCAAAAAATTTTGCGTAAATCCACATATAATTTCTATTTCCTCTCATTTATAGTATTTGGTTGTTATACTTCATCTAAATTCAAGAGATTACCGCTTTGTTCTATGCACAGTACTATTCAAAAGTTTGGGGTCAGACTGCTTTTTTGAAAGAAACTTCTATTCCACAAGAACGCATTAAATTGAAAACAGTATAGTATTAACAATTTCTATTTCATATTAAAAAAAAAAAATAAAAAAAAAAAAATCACATTTTATGGAATCGTGATTAATTGCACCTAACATTATAGTTTTTAATATACTTTTATCTTGTAATAATTTCACATTTAATCTCCAAATTAATGTAGAAACAACATAAAGACAGTATTTTTTAAATATTTGGTCTAACAGGTAGTAAATATACAGAAACTGAATAAAGTTATCAAACACTTCACAGTCCTCACTGCAGAAATTATAAATTAAATACAGTTTAATCCTTATTAAAGCTTCAAATATTATTCAATCAAGAGCAGTGAGTGATTTTCTCTGTCTTTTGTTCTTTGATTAACAATGATTAATAATGACAGGAGCAGGTTTATTAGGCTGCTGTCACTTTAAGACCTGATACACATGACGTGGATCTGACACACATCCAATGTCCTCACAACTCTTTACTGTCATTTAAGACTTTATTTAACTCATTTAAGACTGTCCTTATGTGGATGGATACTCTACAAAGCGGGCATAATTTTGTGTGTTTTTGTCCATTCAAGTGAGAAAGAGAACTCAATGCTGCACTGGTGCACTGTCTGAAGCGGATTTCTGTGTGCATTAGTCATGTGTGTCTGTCACACAAAACAGGAGGTTCACAGATGTGCACCAGTACAGATTTAAGTTCTTTTTTTGTGTCTTATCGCAGTTGCTATGCTAATTGCGTTAAATATTTTTAACGCATTAAAGTGAAAAAATTCATTGCATGCGTTAATTTTGACAGCACTAATATGTATAAAGAGAACACAGCCCAATAGAACAAATACAAGAAACGCAGGTCCTAACACACACACACACATATATATAAAGTGGCTAATGTTAGGCTACTACTTACATGTTTCAAATGATAACCCATGTCTGAGGTTAATAAATGTTTGGATTTCCTGCCCGACATAATTACCACATGGATCAGTCATGTTAAAGATCTGTATGTCACGACCAACAATTCAGTTTTGCCATCACAGGAATAAATTATATTTATTATTATATAAAAATATTGAAACAGAACATTCATTTTAAATTGTAATATTATTTCATAATATTACTGTTTTTACTGTATTTTTGATCAAATAAATGCAGCCTTGGTGAGCAGAAGCGAATCAAAAATCACACCAGCCCCAGAATTCTGAACGGTAGTGTACATAATGTATTTTTAATACATAATTATGTACACATGAATTTTGAGTTTGAAAGAAAATAGCAAAAAAGTATCTAATGTTTTAAAATATTTATGACTATTGCTGACAATAATATTTGTGAGAATGCAATTAGCGAACACACTCACCCTGATCTGTTTGTTCTCCTCTCGTAGCCGCTGCACCTCCGTCTGCAGTCTTTTACATTCCTCCATGATCTTCTTCACCTCTCCATCATCCAGACTGGAGGCCATAGACTTCATAGACAATGTGGATGATTCCGACTTTGAGAGACTGGCGGATATCTTATTGCTTTCCATTTCATGCTGCAGCCAAAATCAGGTTCACACACAAACACAAACACACAGAATCATAAGCAAATACATCCATAAAAGTGCCAAGAATGCTTTAGGTGAGGGTGACATGAATGTAGTCATGCCTGCTGTCATTGTCATTTCACACACTGCCTACAGCTCAGAGCTAACATGAGGAAAAACATGAAAACCCATCCACTCACTGTTTTCTCATTTTCAGCAGGCATCTCAAAAACACATCTCAGCTTGGAGTCCATCAGATCCTCGGGCTTGGCGTCCTTCCACTGCATGAGAGAACAACAATATATGTAAACAACTGCCTACATATGATTATACACCAAATAAACACCTCATGAGCTGTTTACAAACCCTAGCGACCAGCTTACATACACAGCATTTTAGGCAACATGGGCTCATTCCCACCATGGAAGATTTCCTCAAAGAAATGTAGATAGAAAGTACTAAAAAGGATTGCTAGAAAATCTCTAAAAAATAAATTAAAAATGCTCAATTTACTACAATATTTGTGTGCTATGTATTTCTTATACTTGTGACAGCATTGATCCATTAGCTTAGCCACATGCCATCTGTGCTAATTGTGGATGTTATGCCCATGGAGAGAGTTTCAATGCAGTCATTTGCGAGGTCTCAGATCTTAGAAGGTATCTGCCTATGTAGACAGCAGACGGTGAGACGGTGAGACAGATCCCTCGGTTTTGAAGTTGAGCTTTGGAGCCATCAACAGGAATAGTGGAAATAGTTCAGGACAGTGAATAAGTAGCCAGATTACCGGTCTACATTTTCTTTTTGCTTCTCCTTCCTGACGTTTTCATAACCTATTTATCGTTACATCTGCACATGCACACAAATGTTCAGTTTGTGCTATTTGGGGCATCATTCAGAAAGTCATGAACATGAGATTTGGATATTATTCTTGGACCCGTCAAACACTGGGGTTATATGAAATTTACTTGTATTAGTTGAACAGCAAACTCACACTTTGTATAATATATTGCTGATCTATGCCGAGGGTTATTATAATATTATTGCTTAATGAAATCTGTATATTGAAAATCTTCTAAAATAATGCAAAAGACTGTTTTGTGTTGTAATTGTTAACTAAAACTAAAAAAGAAAAAGAAAAAAAAAAGGCAGCTTGGCAACTAAAATAAAATAATTTAAGTTTAAGTTCTCATATTAAAATTATATAAAATTACTTAACCTTAAATGAAAAACAAAAATAAAATAATGCAAAATATTAATAAATACTATACTAGTATATAAATAAAACTAAAATAACACTGTTAATGGCTGGTAAAAAACATCAATTCACTTGCAATTAGCAGTTATAAAAGTACATTTGGATGGATTAAGTTCAGACATCAAGGCCCGGTTTCACAGACAGGGCTTAGCCTATGCCAGGATTAAGCCTTAGTTCAATTAGGGCATTTAAGTAGCTTTTATAAACGTTCACTAGAAAAAAACATTACTGGTGTGCATCTTGAGACAAAACAATGGCACTGACATATTTTAAGATCTGTCAGTACAAGTTACTTTCACAGTTACAACAGATCAAACGTGCATTTGCCTTGTCTGTGAAACCGGGGGCAAGAATGGTTTTATAATACTTAATATATACAGGCTTGATAGACAGTGTTACTAAAAAAAAAAGAAGCACATGCACTCAAGAGAAAACGGTCCTGAACAAGCGAGTATAAACCTCCAGAAAGCAGGTGGCATGAATCAGTACTCACCACTCCCTCAGTGTCGGTCATGTCAGGCGGAGCCAGCAGAGACTGTACCATGAACTTGTGTTTGCTTTTCTCATTCGGATCATAATCGAACGGTTGCAGCATCACTGTAAAGACAAACACAAGAACATAAATACATACTGAACAATTTCTTTAGCATTTTCCTCATTTTAATGGACAAGATAGTCATAAGGGGACAGGAAATGTTGGGGGGTGGATGAAAAAGGAACCGGATTGGAAATGTTCTGAGTCAGATTTGAACCGGAGAAGCTTACTTGAGCACCAAGTGCTAGGCCATGGGTCCAACATCATTTTTGTATTTTTAAGAAATAAGAAACTGCATAACTGCATTTAAATTTCCAGCACACAGGCTTCTCAACAGTCCAAATGTGATAAAACATTTGGGTGTAGAGCATCCATGTTTCACAGAATGACATTACTCAGAAAAACAAAAGACTTAGCTATTCATTTCATATAATCCCACTACAAAAGTTGCTGATAAAACTTCAGTGACCCCAGAAGGGCAATTTTTCTTACAGCTCCTAAACAGTGTTTTTCACGTTAATAATAACACATTCAGCCTTTAACTGAAACCAGGTGTTAGTGTGAGGAAGTTCACGTCTACAACCCCATCAGCACCATCCAAAGAAGGCCATGTTATTTGATGTCATTCCAACAAGCAAAAGCTAATTTAGAGCTGTTACCATGATTTACAATGATCACTTTCTTATGCCTGGCGTGCGAGGGTTCTGGCACGGTTGAAATCAGTATTGAAGGCCGATTTCACCCCCATCGCCCTTTTAAAAAGACACCAATCTAATTCAAAAGGGTCTTTTTTACATTGGGGTGAATGTGTGCGTGATTTAGGAAAACTGCTGCTAAGTTTCATTAAAAACAAATGATCTCTTAATTTCAAAGGCCCTCTTAGATGTGGCTACTACTGCCGAGCTCACAGAAGGTGCACGCCAACTCCCCCGTGTTAAAAAACCTCACTCTGGTTTTGTGTGCCATTATGGCAATCAAGCGCCGTCGATATTGCAAACTGAAAACAGACGGCTGAGACAGATTGGGAATGTCCTGTTTTGTCAGTCCCAATCTTTCCGACTGCACTTTAAAGAATGGTATTTCACTAGCAGCATCAAGGGGTTATTTTTACACGCATCAACTGAGGAAGAGGGATTAAATGAGTCTTGACAAGACTTTATTTGTACAGTTCACATTAGTAATATTACTAAAAAAAATGTGCACTGTGCAAATATTCAGATTTCTCACACATACTTTGACTTTCTCCACATCTTGGGTCAAGCTATCAGTTCAAGTTCACATGATTCAGCTTTGCCATCACAGGAATAAATTACATTTAATATTTTACAATAGAAAACATTTATTTTAAACTTTAATAATGGTAACACCTTACATTAAGGTCTCATTTTTTAACATTAGTTAATGCATTAACTAACATGAACACATGATGAGAAATATATCTGTATTTTTTTTAGATTTATTAACCTTTGTTAATGTTAGTGAAAAAAAAAGTTTGTTCATGTTAGTTCACAGTTTATTAACCCATGTTAACAGATAAAAAGTTTAGTACAAGTACATTTTCACAAATTCGTGTTTTGTAGTTTACACGGACACGCTAAAAAACATGCACTTTTCAAATACATGCACCTTGAAACCCATTTACAAAACCCTATTGCAGTGTAAATGAACAGCCAAAATGTTTTCAACTAAAAACGAAAACAGTGTCGTGTAAAAGTGAATTTAAAAACAGATTTCCAGAGATTCGATGTTCAAACTGCAGTCAAATAAACAGATTTGAGTTGGATATACCAAAAAATATGATTTTTGCTGCCTGTCTAAACAAAGACCGGAGACTATTTAGTCTAAGAATGAAGTGTTCTTGTTCTGAACAATAAAATGGGTGGCTCCATGCAGACTTTGACTGACAGTTCTTTCTGGCAGATCACTAGTACTAACACAATCCAACAAGAGCAAGGCAGTGATTTAATAATTATTCAAGCATGAGAGCATGCTTTCTTTAACAAAGACCATCTTTATGTGACACTTAACAGAATAAGGAAAATGTTAGCCTGAAGACAGTTGGAAATTAACAGAATAGAATAGATAAGAAACAACCAATGCAATCTGAAATGCATTTGATTATATTTGGCCATTTAATGTGATTGACCTGATAATATTGCAAAATATTAACTAATTTAAACTCTCAGGTATGCACACTGTTGATCAGATCTCTCTAATGTGCAATGTAGAAAGACAAGGATTGTTCATGTACAGAAAAGTCTTTCTGGATCTCCTTTTATGTTTTGAAAGCCACCATATTTGGCACAATCTCGGTCTTTTACACAAATTTTATGAGCTGTCTGCACATACTGTTCTTTCTTGTATTCTTAGATGAGAACTATTTCTAATCACACTGAGCTTGTGTGGTCACAGCTTGAGTGGTCATCTTCAGGGCTGTCGTCTGGGGGCGGGACAACTGCAGAAAAATATTACCCTGGGCCATGTGAATTCAAGCAACAGCCTTGGTCATCTCAAATAAAAACCACAACAAAGCACCTGACTACAGACAATCATTCCACTGCCTAATTAACTGGATCCCCGGAGATAAAAAGCAGAACAACTCCATTAATTATAAAACATGACCTCGGAATCCCCTCGGAAAAAACTATGAAGCCTAAATGGAGAGAGGGAAAAAATGTGAGAAAATCCAGACAACACTAATGGTTTTAGACATACCTTAACTTACTAAGTTCCAAAGCAAAGGTTCTGAGTCACGACAGTATAATCAACAAGTAATCTGATATTATCATGAAAGGATAATAAACTGATTAACCATAATAAACCATATTGAGTTTGACATTTACTGGTGTCTCCACCTTGTTTGATGTGATTTGCAGTTAAAGAAATATATTGAGTTAAAAACATGTCAAAAATCCCGATTACTGAAAAAATATTGTAACAAAAAAATTACGTCATGCAGTGCAGGAACTTTGGCATCCTCAGTTTGTACAAACTAACAAAAACATTAATGCATTAACAATGGATGGCGCAAATTTAAAATATTGGATAGATGGATGGATGGATGGCACAAATATAAAATATTGGATGGATGGAGCGCGCAAATTTAAAATATCGGATGGATGGAGCAAATATAAAATATTGCATGGATGGATGGATGGATGGGAGCAAATGTAAAATATTGGATGGATGGATGGATGGATGGTTAAAGAAGATGTTTATGAAATTTTAAAAAGAAAACTATTTTCAAATGTGTCAGAAGAAAAAGTCAGATAAACCTATTTTCTGTTAACTTGCAGATTGTCACAATCATTATTATCGGTAACCTCAAATATACCTGTAAATTGGAGTTAATTCACTTAGTGCAGCTAAAGAAATGTTGCTGCTGGCCAAATAAAGTCTTAGAAGCATTACATAATGGTGTTTTTAATTTATTTATTTTTTTTATTATGTCATTTTCAACACAAATGAGTGTGTAGTCTTCTGACAATGTGGAAGTGGACATACACTGTTTAAAGGACTAGACAAAGGTAGAGTTTCTTCAATCATATCAGATTCATGAGGGATTCAGAGATTGAAGCTGTTGCTTTTGAACTGCCAACACAAAAAAACCCCTCACAACCCAGACTGACAGTGATGTCTGAGAACGGGTGGAGACGTGAGGTTTGTCTCATAGGTCTGGATAAAAGTCAAAAGCCCATTAAGCAAAATCCATTGTGCATCCCCTTCCCGCCAGGGGAAAACTACCTTGTCATCGATTCAAATACTAGTCAGAGCTATTGTACATATTGACAGGGACCAGGAATCTCACCATGGAGAGAGATCAACACGGAATAATGAGAGCAAATTAAGAACATCCGTGAGATTCCAAGAGGCTCTGAGATTTCAAATATGTTGAGTTATTAGGAAAACTCTCAAAGGTCTCAGAGACCAACAACTGTTGTTACAAAATTATATCTTGGTTATGTATCTATGGCTTCCGTCATGCACAAAGAGCAGTTGGGTAACAGATATAAAGGTGTGGTAACATAAATGTCTCCTTCATTTTGCCAAGCACAGCATCTCACAGGAGACGTGTCCAGTGTACTCCATCTTCACTCCCATTAGCTCATTTGCATAAAGTTAAAATATTCTCATCTTAGCAGCACTGATTGACACGGCCACATCACATCATCAGCAGTCACCATTGCTCATTTCACCAGAAATGAAAATGTATATCATTTTATCATTAACCGCCGTCTGCAAATGTGCCTTCAAATCAAATATTTAGTATTAATTATACCTTTACGGTTTCACTTTAATTGTAGCTTAAGTTTTTATAACTTTTTATATTTCTATATCTATTACTGAAAATGATTTTTTAATAGTTTTAATTTTTTTTAAGTTTGGCAGTTTTTGCGTCATTTTCTCCTTCCGTTCAAAAACAACAAAACAAAAGGTCTGTGTTTCTGATGAGCTGATTCCCTGTAGCTTCACACATACAGAAAAACCAGGACGTGTACAGAAAAAAAAGTGTGTCTGCAGAAAGGCCTAACACTTATAACAGGAATGGGAGTCTGAATCCAAACAGACAGAACTGCCTACGGATAAAAGTCAAGCTGTCAAGCTCACACAAACAGACTTCCTATGACACATCGACAGAAAAGATCAGATATGACTCACTATTAAACAATCCCTTTCAAAATGTACCTAAATATCAACTGCTCATACAGATCAATTACCTGACAGAGCTAATGATTTTTTGATAGCAGCGTCAGCTTTAATTACTTGGTTCTTTGAAAGACTGCTAATGGTGTTTCATTCCAAACGTCTGTGTCATATGACACACAATATTAACATTGTCATTGTCAAAGTGGTTCCTCCACAATTTACAGACTTGGTGCAAATGAGTCTAAGCACTGCATTTAATGTACTGAAGCTATATCTGGCTCTGTATATGAAACATTCATTAATAATAAAAACAGAATCATTAAAGGTCTAAGGGAGGCAGTACATGTGTTTCTTTAAGTGGAGAGCACTTCTATTGAGTTTATAATGAAGCAAGCAAAACAATATATAATTAATAAATAAGGGTGTGTGTGTGTTATATATATATATATATATATATATATATATATATATATATATATATATATATATATATATATATATATAAAAACACACACAGCATATAAAGTAATACCATCAATAATAATAATAGTGATAATAACAGCTATTATTATTATTATTATTATTATTATTAATTACGAAGCAAGCACAACAATAAATAATAATATAAATAAGAAAATAAGAATAAATAAAAAACAAATAAATATTTAATAAACAAATACAAATAAAAATATTAATTATATGAAGAACATTAGTAGTAATAATTACAATAACAATTTTATACATGTTTAAATTAATATGTATTCTTATTTAATATTATAAATAATATTTTAATATTTATTTTTTTGCTCGCTTCATACATTACAACAACAAGAACTATGAAAAATTATGAAGGCAACAACATTCTTGTCGTCATTTGGAAGCTTTGAAAGTTCATTTTAAAGGGATAGTTCACCCAAAAATGAAAATTGTCATCACTTACTCGCCCTCAAGTTGTTTCAAACCTGTATGACTTTCTTTCTTATGATGAACAGAAAAGAAGATATTTTAAAGATTTTTGGTAATCAAACAGTTGATGGTAGCCATTGACTTCCATAGTATTTTTTTCCTACTATGGAAGTCAATGGCTACCATCAACTGTTTGATTACCATCTTTTCATCTTTTGTGTTCATCAGAAGAAAGAAACTTATACAGGTTTGGAACAACTTGAGGGTGAGTAAATTATGACAAATGTTTCATTTTTGGGTGAACTATCCCTTTAAATCAAGAGCAATCAATGGCATCATTGACAGAAACCTTTAAAGACTCATATCTCAAACTGTGCTCAACTACACATCAACAATTGCTTTGAACTTTCCAACATGTGGCCTCTGGTAATGGTATTTGAATGGATAAAGTTGGGGCATAGTTTTGAAGGATTCATATATTGTTTATAACATCAAAAATAAAAATGCAGCGCATTTACCAGAGACGTTGATGGAGGTTCCGGCATCAATCACTCCACTGTTTGGCCGCACACAGTACCGGCGCGGTGCAGTTGTCTTTACTTTAAAGCACACATTTCTGTCTGTAGGATTAGCAAGCTTTAGGGTGGTGGTCACCACATCTGTGAATGGACCTGAGGGGAGGAAGACAGCACATTCAATTGTTGCATTTAAAACTCATTGAAATGACACTAGGGTGTTGCTCTGTGTTTGTTAAGGTGTTCAATGTGGTTGTTAGCGCATTGCCATGCAGATTGTAAGGTGTGCTGGATGATGGCTTACTGCAAAAACATCTCAAACTGATCAAGAGCAATATCTGCAGCTAGACTGCTCTAAGTGGCCACATCGATTTACAACCTTGTAACCGATTTCACCCCACCTAGACATAATGATTGCGAGACAAATCACATTAGTGGCACATTACAAAATTAGCGACACATCAAAGGCCAAAAGACCACAGTATTGTTATCAAGCCTGGCACTCGTTTTACACTGCTGCAAATAACACGGGTGCTTTTCAGGAAAACTGAACAAACAGAATTTTTGTTCTGCAAAAAGGCTAATGCTAATAATCAGTCCATATCACAGAATCAACCAATTTAAATGACTGTGCTGCTGAACAGAGGGTGGATACCTGAAAACAATATGGTGATAGAGAGAAGATTGATACATGCTTTTCAGAATTTTGGGGATGGCAAGATTTTTTTTTTTTTTTTTTTAAAAACAAGTCTCACATTCTGACCAGGTTTGCATTTTATTGAAATTTATTTCCAACCAATTCCTGATGAAATCAAATCATATCCTACATCTTTTCACCTGTAAATACCAATATATAAATATATAAATAACACCCGTACAATATTTCACCTGGAAATAAGGTTGAAACTTTAATATGGAGTGACTGTCTGGCAAATGTTTTTCTCTGTATAAAGAAATAAAACAAAAAAAAAATGTAGAACAGTGCTTCCCACACATAGACTTTACTTGGGCGGGCCGCCCAGGTATATTAACGGCCGCCCAAGTATATCTGGAGACACTTTATGCTTTTATTATCTTTATCCTCTTATACTTTTGTATGCGCCCATGATTAATGAAACCATCCACGATCGATTAACTAGTGGAAAATCTCCCCTCGCCCTACACGTTTCATACCTGCTCGTTCTACGTGCGCAGCAGAAAAGCCGCAGACGCGGTAGATATTTCACAAAGAGCGCTGTATGTTGTAAAGTCACAAGGCAGCGCTGTTGCGTGTTCTACAGCCTCGGGCAACAGCGCTTCAGACTGCTTCAAAGTGATTCTCAATTAATGAATAGCGCACATTTATGCCAAGCGATTACTAATGAACTCTACTTGATGAATTATGACAATGTCTACTTTATGGCCTTTATATAATGTTTTAGACGGTTGTAAGAATCTGAAGGATCAACCCGCAATTGTGTAGATATTTCAAAATAAGAGTCCCGGTTTATTTTGGGCTTGTTTATAATTAAAAGTCACAAGCTAAGCTTTTTTCTTCTTCTGGGCATTATTGGTATTTTGGTTACACAATAAATTGTATTTAATTTGATTTCAGTTTTAATTCATAGTAAATTATTGTAGTCTCCCCCACAGGAAGAAAAGACTAAGAACATTATTTGACAGGTATATTATGCATTATATAAATTTTACTAGTAAAATCTGTGTCCCATTCACTGAGAGAGACATTATATGACACAGCAAGGAGAACTCTACCATTTAAATGTAATTTTGCATAGTTTACAATGCATACATAATAGCCTAATGCATAATAAATAGCATGCTAGATAGCCTAATTAAAATTAATTTCAACAAATAAAAATACTGTTAAAAATCACATATTTGTTGTTTGTCACATGTAGTAGACCATTTTTGTGCCGAGGGTAATAGGAGGATTTTTCACCCATCTACCACCGCAAATATATTTCAAACCTGTGGGAAGAACTGGTAGAAAAACAAATAAATTTAATAGTACTATAAATATGTTTGTAGAAACACTATAAATCCAAGGATAACTTTCTCAAATATCTTCTAAGCTATTATAGTCAACATAAAACAGCATAATTTGCAACACATTTTTTTCCTCCATAATGTCACATTTCCATGTGGAAAAAAAAAAGAAGCAAGCATCAGGCAGAGCAAGTTGATGACTGATTACAAAGAAAAACAATAAAATTGTGCACAACATAACCATAAATGTGTGTTGAGAAAGTAAATCGGGGCAATTTTGATTTCACGTTGACTTGACCATACTCAACCATACATGTTAGTTCTATTCAATTCAATTCATTTATTTGTATAGTGCTTTTTACAATGCATATTGTTTCAAAGCAGCTTTACAAAAAATGCATGAGTCACCATTACAATTTAGAGTGATCTGTTATCAGAGGTAACTGGTTCTAAGTAATGGATTTTAGAAATAACATATACAAACATATAACATATACAAAACACGAAGTTAGCTAACAATGTATTAATTAAGGTAGAAACAATGAGCTCATTGAAGTAATGAATACATATTGTTAACAAAAATGATTAGGATATATAGAAAATAACTCAAAATGTCTCAAACATCCTTCACCCTTTGTAATATGGCAGCACCACACATCAAGTATGCAACACCTCATCTGGGTTAATTCTATTAAACCAGTTAAATTATTGAGAGGCTGAGACACTTGAAACCCATAGTGAGCCTTATGTTGTTTGAGCCTTTTGTTGTGTTACAGAAGAAAAGACGCAGACAAACTAAATGCCTTGGGCCTTTAAAACCTTAAAAGAGAGACAAACATTGCACAAGACCTAACAATAGACTATTCTGGCCAAAAGCCTTACGCTCCATGTCTTTTCCATTCATACAGACCTATATGGAGAAACTGATAGAATTAGGGCATAAGTAATTGCAAAGCATGAGTCATGCAGAAAGACATCATTCTCTGTATTCATTTCATTAGATAAACGTGACCGATCAATATGAAGTGCCTAAGAGGAACAAAAAACAATTTATGAAAAAAAACAAAAACAAAAAAAAAGTCCCATATGCCCAAAAAGTAATTTCGTATTTAAATACTCGTAAAAAAGGGTTATCAATTAATCAAAAATTATAATACAAATGAAAAATAATAAGCATGACTTACAGTAAATCTATAGTTTTATTTGAAAATATTACTACACCAATAACAGCTTTTGAAAAAAGCTGACCTTTTTAATTTTTTCATTTTTACAATTTTACACCATTTTTTTTACAATGAACAATATGCATTATTAAAGATAAGTAAAAGATCAGATTTAAAAATAAACAATTAAAAAACACTTGGTTGCAAGTTAAAAAATTCTAATTTATTGTTTTAATTAAACCTTTTCAGTTGCAAACATTATTTTGTTGTGTTCTTTTGACATAATAATGTTGATCATTACATCAACTTAATATTGTCTGTAATTAAACTCAAATTTCTGCGTTAATTGGCTTCTTTAAAAAATTAGGTTGTAGTAACTTAATGAAAATGTCTTAACTTCAGAAATTAGGCAGTGGATTTCTAGTTCCCAGCATGCTTTGCATAGGACTGGATAAGGAGGGGAAAAAAAATGGTGAAAATTGGTGAAATTAAGTGTAAATTGATTTGTCTTTAGTGAAGGGAAAGACCCGTTGGTGTTTAATGCTGTTATGTTTGACACTTAAGAGTTTCTGTAATGTTGAAGTTTTTGTGGTTACCATTGTGCTGAAGAGTAGATACATGAAGATAAACACTATTGACTCTACAAGCAATGACTGTGCTAATGCCAGTGACAAGTAATATCTAACTTGTTCATTAAATATACATGTTAAATAAGTTGTGCTATGATAGCTGTTGATTTGAAATGAAATCGATAAGATTAATTGGTTCCAGGGCTACAACTCAAACGGACTGACTTAATTTTTTTGAACAATCAACTTAAAAATTTGTTTATGTCACAAATGTATTAAGTTCCTCTAACTCAATGTAGCTTGTTGGTTGAACAAATTCACTCCAAGTTGTCATAACTCAAAAAATGAATGCAAACTGTTGCGTTAATTTTTTTTTTGTTGAGCCAACACATTATTTTTTAGAGTGTACTATATAGTCAAGTAGTCTCACTTTAATGCATACATAATTATTTTTATCTCAAGAAGATCCTTAGTTTGACCTCTAGAGTCAGATTGAGCTTCAAAAAAAGTTCTAGGATATTCTGCAGACACAAAATATGATCCCTAGGGCACCTTAAAAAACTCACTGTACACATCATTTAATGTCGAAGAGGTTTTCCAGCCAAACAAGGTACAACAGCGGAAAAGCCTCGAGAGATTATGCATGCCTTTCTTTATGGCTCAGAAATACCCAACACATCTGTCTGCAGTGATGCAGCATTCATCTGCATGGAGAGATACTTGGCATCCGCATGTGTGCAGATGTGACTCGTCTTTCCAACTCTGCATTTCAACATCTGCCTCTCATTTACACCCTGCTTTATAGTCCTTAAACATATTTATTACAGGACCATTTCATGATCATTATAATAATTCAGTTATCCAAGGTCTGAATCAATGAGCACTTATGTAATTTCGCCACGTACTTCAAGGTATTAGTGATTCTAAATGGATGGAATGGGCCAAAAAGGTGCAGCTCTGTTAAATCAAACAGACGTCACCATATTTTAACAGCTTTGCCCCATTACTACTACAACCGGACCACCTCAAAATCTCAAACTGCCTTTTACACTTCCCAAAATGACATATAATTATTGGCTGGAGCTACTTCCTGAACTCGACAGACGAGTCTCAGCTTCAGACGCTTTAAATATAAAGTGGCATGCCTGGACGGTCGGGTTATTGTTACCTGAAGTTACCTGCTACTTGAGAGCATCACTAACTTTTCAAGGAAGTGTATTGTAGGGGGCGGAGTCTGAGGCAGGAGGTGTGGTGTAACTTTTAAATTACTTTGGCTCCTTTATGGTGTACAACCCATGCAGGCAGCCTTTTCTGGGGGGGAAAGCCTTGTCCAGTGCTGAGAAATAAATGCATTGTACCTCATTCATAAAACATAAGCCTGCAACTGTACTACACCTGACAACTATGCAGTGGATTTGAGATCTCTTTAGCTTTGTTATAATGTCAGCATCATAATGTAAAGTCAGCTAAACGAACTAACGGTCCTCAACTGTGCAGTACTTGCAGCTTCGACGTAGAATTTGTTTAAATTATGGCAATTATATACAGTATATGTATGCATTAAATCGTGACCCATAAAATGCATGGTACTAAAAATATATAAGAAAGATGCACTTTTAAAAACTGCACATATTTCAACTGGACACAGCCATGTGATGCTCATGGTGCAAGATGCTGAAAAAAAAATGGCAAGATGTGACACAATGACTAAAGATGTTCGTCCAGTGCAAGCATCAGGAATTTCTCTTTTTTTTTTTTTCTTCAGAGAAATCTAACAAAATTAAAGGATTAGTTCACTTTCAAATAAAATTTTCCTGATAAATTACTCACCCCCATGTCATCCAAGATGTCCATTTCCTTCTTTCTTCAGTTGAAAAGAAATTAAGGTTTTTGCCTTCCCTATTCTACTTACGGAAAAAACGGAACTGGCACTGCGTTCGTTCCGTAACCGTAAGTTGAATAGGGAAGGCGTAGGACATACAGCGTAAGCTTTTTGAAGAATACGAAAGTGCGGTTTTGGCGGAACCACTTGGAAGGTGATCATTTGTTTATATAAAGCATATACATTTACATTGTTTTTCGAAAATGACCAATCGTTTCGCTAGAGAAGACCCTTATTCCTCCTCTGGTATCGTTTAAAGCCCTTTGAAACTGCACTGAAACTGTAATTTTGACCTTCACCCATTTGGAGCCAACTGAAGTCCACTATAAGGAGAACAATCCTGGAATGTTTTCATCAAAAACCTTGATTTCTTTTCGACTGAAGAAAGAAAGACAAGAACATCTTGGATGACATGAGGGTGAGTAAATTATCAGGAAAATTTTATTTGAAAGTGAACTAATCCTTTAAGTGAGGTTAAAATGAAAGCTTATTTAGAAAGAACAACAACAAAAGTTAATAAAAAAAAAAAGTTCAAAAAATAAGCTTGCTCTCTTTTGAATACATTTTAAGCATAAACCTCACTAAATTAAGATCACTGACTTTGAAGATTTCACATCTTATGTCATTTTGCTTCTCAGGTAAATTTATCTTCTTTTAAGTATAATAAATATCAAGACAAAAATACTGAGTAAGGAAATTTCTGCAAAGGCTTTGTATATTGTTGATTATTCTAGTGTAGCATATTCATTGTCTGAAAACAGCTCAAACTAAAAATGAAATATAGCAGACCTAAAAGATATAAAAGCCTGTCAGTGCAAAAACATTGAACAATAACATCAAGCAATAATTTTACTGTAACTATTTTACTGCACTATCCTTTGAATCAGGACAATTTTGGAGAAGCATTTTAAAACAGGCACTGTTCCACAGTGGAACTGACTTAGGCTCATCTTCCTCGATTTTAGTGATTGATTAACAACCAAAATGAAACCTGGAAGAGAATGACACTATTCCCAGCATAGACTTGATTTAAAGCCAACAAATGAGCATTTACACTATTACTAAGCAACCCTTTAAACAGCAGCACATTCACTTTTGAATACATTAGCATTAGCCCTCATGGCCTAGTTGACATCAGTTAAAAAAGTCGTTTCAGAAGAATTATGCACAGGAATAGTATTGCTCAACAAGCAAGATCACCAAATAAAAACCAAGCAATAAAAAGGTGTAATGGCTACACACTCATCCTTGGATATCAATGCTTATGAAAGGTTTGGCTGTTGATAAGCAAAGGTCAGGTATGGCTTATAAAAACAATGTGTCAGGCACTTTGTGAGTGAGCTGTTCATTTCAGTGTTTATTCATAAATAAAAACAAAAAAAAAAAAAAAAACCCCACAAAACTGCAGGTTAACATGAAACTAATGTAAGACGTGACAGGAACCATTAGATTAAACAGTCAGAGATAAGTATATTGAGAATAAACTAAATACATTAGGGAAACAAACTGAAATTCAGCGTTAGACTGGCATTGATATTTAAAGGGATAGTTCACCCAAAAATAAAAATTCTCCCATAATTTACTCAATTTCAATTCATTAGGTGTATATGACTTCCTTCTTTCAGCCGAACACAATTGGAGTTATATTAAATAATATCCTGGCTCTTTCCAGCTTTGTAATGGCATTGAATAGCGATTAAATTTCATATTTGAAATCACCAATGAAATCTGACAACTGTCTCATAAATTGTTATGACAAAAAACTATATTTTTCTGGCTGGATCAAGCTAATGCGCATGCGCAGTCCTAAAGTGCACATCTCTGGGGTCTCATTTCGGAGGCGCGAGTCTGACTGTTTCTATAGGAACCGGAGCTTCTATCGGCCGTTGCAGTGATGCGATGACTTTACCAGTTGCCGATTGGCTCTTATTTAGAAGGCGGGACTTATTCTGCCATATTGCGCGTTGCACTTTCTCCCATTCAAAACAATACGAGTGACGGGTCTTGTGTTATTCTATAGTCTTTGTCTATTCTCACCTAAGCTTATGCTACGCCTGTGTCATAAATTATACGTCATACGTAGGGTCAGAGGTCACCTCTCCTCTGGAACTCGACTCTCTCGTGTGTAGGTAAGGTAGGTAATGGAGGTAAGGTTCATGGAGCTATGGCAACAATACTCCTGCCTTAGTGCCTTTATGATGTTTCCTCGACGGTAGGGCTGCACGATAATGGTTAAACTGATAATCACGATTATTTTGCTCAAAATTATAATCACGATTATTAATCACGATTATTCTATCAAAAAGGGTAATGTAGTTATGGCCATTTTGCAAGTTCTTTACAAACCTACACTTCACCCAAAAGGCCTGTAGGTGGCACACCGACTTCATTTAACCAACTATGATAACTTCGTTAGATGGTAAATCAATACAAAACACATGGTTTTGCTGAGCACTTTGTAATCTGTATTCACAATAGATTTTTAAAGCAACACAGTTCGTTTGCAAATGAGACAAACCACAGATTCAGATTGCCCTGCAAATTCCTAAAGCAAGAATGATGCTCTTTGATATATAAAACTGTCCCTGGCTAGGGACATTCTAAAATGCTTAACGTGGCTTAATGTACTAAGACAGTAATATTAACAGAACAAACTCAGTAAACATCATACTAATAAAGCATACTATGTACAGCAAAGCAGATGAGCCCAGAATGTGAACGCAACGCATTTAATTTCATGTTAAGTGTTTTCCTCCCATAGAAAACGCTTAACATGGCTTAATGTACTAAGACAGGGATATTAAAAGACCAAACTCCATAAACATCATACTAATAAAGCATACTATGTACAGCAAAGCAGATGAGCCCAGAATATGAACGCAATTCGTTTAATTACACGTTAAGTGTTTTCCTCCCATAAAAACTGTTATAAAGAAAAAGCTTAACGTTATCTTCAAAAGATAAAATGATGAAACTCCTAATATTATTTCCAGTAATTCCAAATTATGTTCATTTTCCCGATTGAATTGTCACATAGGTTGCAAAAGTGCATTTATTTTGCAAACAGTGAGGTGGAGATCCATGTTGCATTTGTTGAAATTCATCACTGAAGGTTTGATCATGGCAGATTTAGTCACACAAATAGTACAAGTGGCTTGTGAAGAAACAAAGACTGGGTGCATGACACTTTCATTAAAGCAAAATTTTACTGTGAAGATCGCTAAACTCCAGCGCACGCTTGTTTTTAGGAAGAAAGTATAAAAAAAACACATTTCCAGGATAAATAATGAGCGGGCCAATATCGTGACGATTATTTGTATCAATCGAGAGAAGCAGATATCGTTATCGCGATTAAAATACTATTAATCGTGCAGCCCTATTCGAGGGACTACCATGACAGGGTGAAAAACAAATGTTGGCGAAAGACAGCGAAGGCGCTTTAGCAACCCGGTGAGTACTGGAATTAGCATTAAGCAAACCCGCCACTTCGCTTTGTTTGTTTATGCTCGTTTCCAGTTGCTAGTTCCGCCTTCTCGATGACTTCATTAACATCGTTAAACGGCAAGCGATGACTGTCGGGAAGCAACGCGTAGTCTGACATGTTTCTTGTCCATGACACAACAAGAATTTAGGAGTCAAAATTGCACAATCTGACACAGAGACTATTGTAACAGACAACAATATTGTGTAATGTCACCTCACAGGCTGCTGATGTGAACAAACAATAGGAGAACCACCCTCATTTTTAAACTCTAACTAAACAATTAACCAAAGACTGTGACATCACAGACAATAACAACATTAAATAGGTTTACAAATTGTTCCCCGGTTAACCCCAGACAATTCACAAGGTGTGTCCTGACAATTTACTAAGAATGCAAATATGTGTCCTGACAGGGTGACTCTGTAAAAAGGAATGCTGTTTCACTGATATTGCAAGTTGAGTTGCCAAAACTTTCAATTTAGAGTATCTTTTAAAAAAAACAGCCAGTGTGATATTACTATTTTGAAATATGAGATTAAACAGTATGTAATGTACTCACTTTTCAACATATAAAGTATCAGAGGGAGGCAAAAGCTCTTTAGTACATTCCCAGCAAATGCATGAACTAATAAAATGTATAGCTTGAATCCAATACCAGCTGCTTTGGATAAAAGCGTCAGCCAATTGTAAATGTAAAGTTGAGCTCATTGCACTTTCATTGAGCTCCTAAAGGGATAGTCCACCAGTGATTATTCTGTCATCACTCACCCTCACACCATTCCAAACCTGTATGACTTTCCTTCTGCAGAACACAAAAGAAGATTTTTTTTTGGAGCATGTTGGAAACAAAACAATATTGGAGCCTGCTGACTTCCATGTATGGACAAAAGAAACATACATTTCTTAAAATATCTTCTATTATGTTACACAGAAGAAAAAAAAAATCATACCATTTTTAAATGACATGAGGGTGAATAGATGATGACAGAATTAAGTTGTCCATGAATAAGGGCGGTCACATGGGAGGATCACACAGCATTCTGATTGGCTGATTACCCTGTCAATGTGATAAAGCCTGCCTATCATGTTCACAATCTGCAAATCAGCCTGAATGGGTCAAACTGTTGGAAGTGGACAGACTAACTAATTACACAGACAGATACCTGTGGAGGAGGTGGTTTAGTGATGAAACCATCATTACACCTGCAGTGTTTGCAGGGGATTTATTGATTAATGCCCCAAACAGGTGACTATTAATAATAATAATAATAATTATTGAAGTAGTAAATCATTTTTTATAAAGCAATATGAAAAATGCATAAACAATGACACTTATGTAATTTGTTTTTAATATAGCGATGAAACAGAAGTAGCGAAAGACTAAAAGAGGATTTAATAAAAACTAAAGCATGTATCATGGATGAATCGTTCAATTAGATTAAAATAGATTTTATTTCATGCTAATGTAAATGTACAACAATATAGCATTAGTCTCTTGTCGACAGCAAGTAATTAGTGTTCTAAATCCATGAAATCATCCCTGAAATTGTGTAAACATCAAATATATGAACTTACATTGGACTAAAAGCCCCAAACCTTAAAGGTCTACCAAATAACAACATAAATTCGTTTATGACATAATTATTATCAATATATCCATGTCAGGTGGAATTATAGTACAGGTGTCTTTTCACTGGTGCCAATGACTTCCTGACTGAAAGCATCAAGGTAGGTTGCCAGATTTCGCAAGAAAAATATGCCTGTTCTGACCAAATAAGCCAAAAATAATCGACTTGCCTGACCAAAGTAAGTCAAAATAAGCGGGCCAGTTCTTCATGCCCACGACAGGAACTATTTCTCCTTTTAATCATCTGAACAAGGGGAGAAATGAGCGCTCGCCTTGACAGCTCACCCACAGCGGTCATTCAATCAGAGAAATAATGTCACGTAATGACAGAGAAATATAACAACATACACACTTTGTATATAGGCTAAACATTAACAAGCACCAATACGCTGTTGTATTATGGAAACAAGCCTATAGTAATCACAATAACCCATTTTTTTAAGCGACTGTATGAAAAAAACGCAACGCCGCTAATAATACGCGGACATGGCAACACTGGTTGAACTGCTTCATACTAACCGAATTAACCAGCCCACCAGTCGAGCCTGTATGTTAAGGCCTAAACAGGCTAGCTCGAGCTAACGTGCTTGTCAGTCTTCTGGTAAACCTAGTGAGCACTTCATCTACTCCTTGTTGTGTCACATGAAGGGCGTTTGATGTCATTCTAATTAGAGTTTGGAGCGATTTATCAATACGGCGCTGCGCCATATTATTATTATTACAAGGACTGAGGCCTGTCAGAAACGCCATCTCACCGCCTCCTTCTGCCCTTAACCCCTAAAAAACACGTCCGTTGACCCTCCCTCTTTGTGTTGGGCGTTATAGCCGCTAGTCCACGGCTGTCAGTCTCTCCACTCACCTCGGAACCTCAGTTCGTGCTGCGGTTCTAGAAGCAGGACCTGCTCTGGCCTGGCCATCTCCCACTGCGCTTCAAACGCGTAGACTGCTGCGCTGACGTCCGCTCGGACTGACGGTGACGGGCTTGACGGTTGAGGCTGTCGATGAGGACTTCTGTTACATTTATTGAAATAAAAACTCCACAAGGCAGTGGAAATAGCTCAGTGTTACCCGATCCACTAGCGACTGTTGTGATGCAGCAGGAAGGGACTGTAGGAGAGAGAGAGGCTGGCCGTGACGTCACTGCCCCTGCAGTACTCAGTAGTGGCGACTGATGTGAGGAGAAGGGTGTAGTAGAATGAGGGTGGGGGTGGTCTTTATGGGCCATCTGTCTTGAACCATGTTATGAAAATGTTAGTTTTTTTTCAGTTATATTAATATATTTGCATTTGTTATGTTATCATACAATGACCACTGTAGAAAATGCTACCATTTTGCATTTTTATAATTAACAACAGTTTTATTTATTATTTTATTATATATAATTAAAAATATATGTTTTAAAATATACCCTAATATATAATATACTAGAAGAATATATATATATATTGAATGTCTTAAATATCAGGGACAATAAAAATAATTATTACAAAATATATAATTCATATATTTTTGTATAATTATTTTATATTGAATGAGCCTTATGTTTAAGAGACATGGAATGTTTGTCATTTAAAAAAATGGCACAGCAAAAAGTTTAAAAGGTCACTAAAAATAGTGAACTACTTTTTTATAATTAAAAAGATATTATAGTTTTGAATATATACCCTAATATAATATAAAAAATATATAATTCAAAAACATATATACATATACGTACATTTACACACACACACACATATATATATATATACATATGTATGTATATATACACACACACATACATATATATATATATACACACACACACACACACACAGTGCTCAGCGTACACCCCCTTTGAAAAGTAACATTTTAAACAATATCTCAATGAACACAAAAACAATTTCCAAAATGTTGACAAGACTAAGTTTTATATAACATCTGTTTAACTTATAACATGAAAGTAAGGTTAATAATATAACTTAGAGAACAAAATTTTCAGTTTTACTCAAATTAGGGTGATACAAAAAATGAGTACACCCCACTGAAAGTCTCTGGAGCAAAGCTAAATTTTAGACGACAAATGTCTAATTTAATAAGAATTCAACCACAGGTGAGTTTAATTATTCATTACACAGGTGTCCAGCAGACAGTTGACTATAAAAGGGTGTTAAAACCCCTTCCCATTAGTGATGCAAAGTCCGATTCATTTCCGTGAACCAGCTCTTTTCTGACAGTTCGGCTCAATGAACCGGTTCAAAAAGCTGATTCATAGGTTCATCATGCTATAATGTCACTATGCATTTCTTTTCTAACAACTCAATGTCATATTATATCAATAAAACGTTTAAATAAAGTCATTTGTGTCAACCTAATTGAAACATTCAAATAAAAAGTTATTTGTGTGAACGCATAGCCTAGGCCTATTGCTGATTATTGCCTTTCTTTCACTTAATGGTTTGTGAACCCCCTCTCGTTTGTGGTCATAGTTTCATTGGATCTTGGATCATTTATGTCGGACACGACTGACTAATATTGATTAGCCTACATCTTGGATAAGATTCGCAACTACAACACATATTTATGCACAAATGCAGATATGTTCTAATGTCTAAAGTATACAGAAAGAATAAACTCATTGATTTCACTTTACAACTTATAATCTGCATGTATAATAAACCATAGTAAAATTTATTTACATCTCTCGACAAAAAGGTTTTTGCAGGTTTTAATTAAATAGTCACAATAAGCATATTTCCATTACGTGCTTCAGGCTTGCATGGTATCGTCAACTCACTCATCAGACTCCTCGGTAACTAAAGTTCGATTCAGTTTGATTAATGAACCAGCTCGACCAGTTACTTCCTATGAACCGGTTTCAACCGGCTCAAAAGAACGATTCGTTCAAGTACCGAACATCACTACTTCCCATTTCATGCTGTCAGCAGTGGCACCACATGGAAGAGAAATGTCATAAGACCTGAGAAAGAAAATAATTTCTTTACACCAGAAAGGTGAAGGCTACAAGAAGATCAGCAAAGCTTTACTTATCAGTCAGAATACTGTAGCAAAAGTGGTACAAAAATTTAAAAAAAAGATGGAACTGCAACCATCTCACAGAGACGTCCAGGTCGTCCACGGAAGTTAACACCTCGACAGGAGCATCTTCTGATGAGAAGGGTTGAAGAAAATCAGCATGCAAGTTCATTGCAGTTATCTAAAGTAGAAAGCCAAACTGGGGTGACTATTTCCCGTGACACAATACGGCGTACACTGCAGAGGAATGGCATGCATGGGTGCCGTCCACGAAAGAAGCCTCTCCTAAAGCCCAGGCACAAAAAAGCCCACCTAGAGTTTGCCAGGGCCCATGCTGACAAAGATGAAGACTACTGGGACTCTATACTCTGGAGTGAGACCAAGATAAATGTTTTTGGAACTGATGGCTTCAAAACTGTATGGCTTCGCAAAGGTGAGGAATACAAAGAAAAATGCATGGTGCCTACAGTGAGACATGGTGGTGGCAGTGTCCTTATGTGGGGCTGCATGAGTGCTGCTGGTGTCGGGGAGCTGCATTTCATTGATGGCATCATGAATTCACAGATGTACTGCTCTATACTGAAAGAGAAGATGCTACCATCACTCCGTGCCCTTGGTCGTCGTGCACTTTTCCAACATGACAATGATCCTAAACACACATCTAAGGCCAATGTTGGATTTCTGAAGAAAAACAGGGTGAAAGTGATTCAGTGATCCTGATCTGAACCCAATCCAACACTTATGGGGAATTCTGAAGAGACAAGTTGAGCATCACTCTCCATCCAGCATCCAGTCTCTAAAAGAGGTCATTCTTGAAGAATGGAAAAAGATAGATGTTGCAAAATGTCCCCAACTTGTTCATTCCATGCCTAGAAGACTTGGTGCTGTCATTAAAAATCATGGAGGCCATACAAAGTTCTAGATGTAGTAGTTTTTGTTGTGGGGTGTACTCATTTTTGCATCACCCTAATTTGAGTAAAACTGAAAAATGTGTAATCTAAGTTATATTATTAACCTTACTTTCATGTTATAAGTTAAACAGATGTTATATTAAATTTAGTCTTGTCAACATTTTGGAAATTGTTTTTGTGCTCACTGAGATTGTTTAAAATGTTACTTTTTAAAGGGGGTGTACTCATTTACACTGAGCACTGTATATATATACACACACACACACACACACATATATATATATATACTGTATATAATTACATACATATATTTTGTATAATTATTTAAATGACCCTTATATTTAAGAGACATGGAATATTTGGAATGGAATATATGGATTATGGCACTGCAAAAAAAGTTGAAAGCTAACTAAACATTCGGAAATATTTAAAACAAATTTTCTTGTTTTTCGTGAACTATGGAAAAATATTGATACATTTCTATAAGACATGTATTTGGACTGTTATATGTAGATTTGAGATTTTTTTTTTTTAATGGTTAATCATAATTTACGGATTGTATGCATAAAACACACAAATAATGTTAGAGGAGAAAATCTAAGTCTGTTCCTCAAAAGCAGTAAAGTAATCCAACGGAATATCTGGGAATCTAAAAATTAACATGAATTACTTTATCCTCAGCCAAGATTCTAGATCACAACGTACTTGCATCTGAATTAGGTGAGTTAATTTATGCTCAGTTTGGCAGTTGAACACAAGCTCTTGGAGGGCTGTTTTACTTTCCTCAGCACAATTAAAAGATCAGCGGGGACCCCCTGCCAAAGGAGACACATACCACAAGTGTCATATTTATATATATAGCCCATCGGCCAGGGCAGGAGAAACTAGCACTGCTGCGAACAGTTCTCAATCCCTCTGAACTGACATTTGCACCATTTATTCTTAACTAAAACTAGAAGAATTAGGAGTAACTTGTCTCTGATCTGAATCAAATACAAACCAATAAACCCAATGTTGATTAAACAAAAATGAAAATGGATTCGTATCATTTTATTACTAATAAAGAGCTAAACATTTCCCTTTTGCACATTCACAAATGAACAAATGTTATTTTCAAGCATTCTTTGCATGACAAAACAATAAAAGAGACAAGCTAAATGGCAAAAACAATTAATGATTAGGTTAAATTATTTTGTAAATACTGAATTACAATGGTAAGTAATGGTGAAGTAATTTACACAATTCATCCAATGTGTGGTATATACAAGGACGTAAAGTACATAACGAGAATTTCACAACTTTCTTAGGGCCAGCCCAAGACTGTTGGCATTTTCTTCCACCAAAACACCACTGCAGACCACACCAGACAGCATATTATACTGTCTGACTCAAGTGTAGCATGTAGTTCCATTCAAAGGCATTAATGCAAAGCCTGTGCTCCCCAGCAAGAAGACAAGCAATTCAGAAAGTCCTTTTCAAAAGAATTCAAGAACTTCAACAGGACTATATGAGACATTTGATCTCGTTGTGGATCACAGGCTTTGTACAAGACAAACAAACAGCTACTCTACAACATTTTGATACCATACATTGTTGAGCTATGTTTCCTTCTTCAATTTGTTTGACATGACATAAAGAAAATAAAAAAAGTTTAAGGTTCTGATTTGGGTGAAAGATACATTTACTTAGCACAAGGCATATTACAGTCATTGGAAGAATCAATTTGAATCATTTTCTGTGTAAACATCAATAGAGAATGCTAGGACTGTAATTTTTCCAAGTTGTTTCAACTAGGGCGAAAGACACACAGGAATTTTGAAAAAGTGCATTTTTTCCCCCAAGTGTTGTTCCAAGTAATCCCTTTTTTCATTTAACAAGCACAGTGTTCTAAAGGAAAATATTGTTGTGCTAAAATTCATAGATTAACTACAATTACTGTAATAAGTCTATAAATCTCTCTGCTATTATTACTGACAGCACACAATTTGGAGGGGAAAAGTATTATTATTGCACTTGTGAATTCCTGAAGACATCATGGCGCATTGGCAGCACTGCATATAGAATCACAGGATAAAGAACGGGAATTGAAACTCAAGATTGCCCATAATATCCTTTCTGATTCACTAAACACATTCTACGACCCCAATATAATGTGTCAAAAGCATATGTAATAATATCCATAAAAGTTCCATCAAAAGCCACATACTAACTTCTAAAAACAACCGAGATGGTGTCACGTGTTATACTGAAGTGTACATTTAGATGAATCACATTTTAAATACATAAAACTTCTCATTGTGGGTATTCAGTTGATAAATTGTAACATATTTGTTTTATATTCACAAATGCAAAAATTGTAACAGATAATGTTAAATTTTGGCTGAATAAACTTCGACATGATGTATAGAAAAAGAGCCATTCAATCACATTGTGTTATAATGCTCTTGAATGAATAGTGTGTACATTAATCCAAATCTTTTGAAGGTTTCTCAGATTGTCAGAAATAAGACTTTTTTTCCTCCCAAATTATGTCTAGTTCTTCAATGAAACTGACGCCAGAGCTATTGAGAAAACATTTAGGCTGAAAAATTGAGTGACAGCAAAGAAGAGAGTTATTTCATTTGGGGTCGATTCAAAGAAGAATATCTGGTATAGTGTAACTACTTCCTTTTGCTTGTTTTTTTTAAAGGTTCAGAGTTTAGACGTCTTGCTCTTTCTAAAACAAGACTAGTTTCCCAGTACGCTCCTTTTTTATCTCTGTCCAGATAGTAAAAGCATGTTGGATGTGCAGGCCAAAAGTTATTCAGTGAAAGAATGAGAAAGATGAAAAATGTTTATGAGACAATTAGGGCATTTGGCAAGACCTCTCAAAATCACTCAATCCTGTAAAAATGTCATAAAAAGAACAGCAAGGGATCTGAAGAGACCAACTGCTAACTAACACAAATGGTTAAAATGCAATTTCAGAAAGTATTTGGACATAATGCACACTTCACAAAGTCCTGGACAAAAGCCTAAAGCGCATCATGTACAGAATTCCAGCATTTGGCTCCTTCCCACTAACATTAAAGTTCTGATATGGAAAACATGTGAACAGTTGGAATAGTTATCACATCTAACACTTTGAAACTGCTATTCTTGTCAGCATTCTAAAAGACTGGCCAACTTTATATCAAAGCGTGAGGGTTGAACTTCGCTAATGTCCTGATTATTCACTGCAAGCAGTAACAGCAGTCAGACACTGTAAAACATAAAGTCTATTCTAACTGCTTATTAGTCCAAGAACAGGCTGGATCTGTAGCTAAAAATCTGGCAAAGGAGAACGTGGCTAATTGGAGCAAAAACGTGTTACTATTGTTATCTCGACTTGCAAATTAATCAAATATGCAAATGGTTGTGTTGAACTCAAGCATCTTCATCACTGACCACTGATCTGCTACTACAGGATCCTTATTATGTCACAAAAAATTGACAAGACTACAAAATTGCAAAGATTTGGCACATTCTTCATGTATAACTTTAAATATAACTTCATAAACTCATCTCAAAATGGCCAAGGCTCAGATATCGTATGTTAATGCTTATTATTATTATTGACCAGAAAAGTTATTTTTATCTGTATTTTTAGTACTACCACTGAATTTAATATTATTTTTTCCTATACAAAATATAGGAAAGACAGAAGCGCACACAGCTTTATAGCTTATGCAACAGGAATACATGATATTTCTGTAATAGTAAATAGTGTGAATGAATCTCATGAAAACATGCCCATGTCACATTTTACCCCCAACATCACAAGAAAAATAATGAGGTCAATTTTTATGAGCATTAAAAAAAAACAAAAAACATCTTAATCTTAACAGACTTTAAATTGACTTTATGCAAAATATAATTTCAGGTTTTCTTTTTCATTTGATTTGAGTGAAATATGACCTGGATATGTTTGAGAGGCTTCATGAGATTCACTCATTTATATATTTTTTCTTTTTATCATATATATCAAAGATGTGCAAAAATAGTGAGACAAGAAGGCTGTGTTGCTTGCATTTGGAGTGCTGAAACTCTTCAAATGTACAGACAGACAGACAATAGCTATACTTGGAGATTTTTGTAAGAATGAACAAGAGAGAGCGAGAGAGAGCAAGAGAGCAAGACAGGACTATATCTGATCTGTTAAGCAGGTGTTTTCTTTGCTGTCTGATTTTGGGCAGTGATCTAAAACAGAAAATGGATCCCCAAGGACATTTGAACGGGGGCTGAAGAGCGGGCAAGATAAGGTACAACAACTGTGTCAGAGCATTTTCATCTTTTCTCAAGCAAGTGACCATTGATTTGGGATTCAGACAGTAAATCTCATTTCATTATTAACTAAACTTCTTATTTGGCTCCAAAAAGAAGTTACGTAACTTCTCCTGTGACATCACATTCTTCAATTGCTATTCTCCTTTACTAATAGAAAGAAACTGAGAGGCTGGAGAGGATCTGGCCAAACTGTTTACGACTGCGTCAGCAGCAAGTACGTTCCCTGGTTGACTCTGATGGTTGGCGACGAAGTTTGAAGCCCTTGACCGCAGACCCGCCATCTGCATCTATAACTGGGATCCTCTGACCTATAAAAGGAAATTAAATAAAAATTAAAAGGAGCATAATGATATTAGCTACGTTTACATGGACGTTTACCTTTTGTTTCAAATCGGAATTAATTAATTCCAATTGATGAATCCGAACGTAATGCTAAATAAAGTGATCGGGTTGATGCGCATGTTCATATGTCACAAGATTCAAATCGGAATTGATTTTTTTGACATGCTCACACTGCACAAATATAGATTCCCACTGTTTGCACATGCTAACCATTCTTCTATATTGCTTCTTTTCTTTGTTTTAAAGAGTAGACTTAATATTTATCCATTTCGGGTCCTAATTAGGAGACGACGAGCACATGAACCATTGTGCCGTGCTGCTTATTAAACAGTAAAAATGCCCCATTCCGCAACCAAAACAAGGCATCTGTGGATGAGAGTCTGAAACAAGGACTGATGGGATGCTGTCCTGCTCCACTTCAAAGAGTGGAAGGAGAATTTTAGAATGACACGACAGTCATGTATGACACTTCATTCAACAATGACAACAGCTCGTTCCGTGAGTCATACATCATTACGCCATTTCTACGTCATTGCACATGCGCAGTACTTTCTAGTTTCGGGTTTCAATCCGATCAAGTGTTTACATGTCCTCTCGATCGGATTAGAAAAGGTTTAAACCACCCCTTACAATCCATATTAAATTTTAATCGGATTTGGCCCATTCATTCTGATTGATGTGGTTACATGTGACTTTTTTTATTCCAACTGTGCTACTAGTCCAATTACAATTGGATTATTAGGGTCCATGTAAACACAGCTACTGACAATAAAAATATGCATGAGAAAGAAAAAGCAAAAATGATTTGCTGTTACAATGCCTGTGCAAAAGTCACAAGCATGGTGTCATGCACCCACAAGAATGCCTGTTCCTTAATGGGGCAACTGCCAAGATCCATGGTAAAAGATCATGTATCCACTGTAACCCATCCACTGCCCTGGGTCCAAGTGGCGAGAACAAGTATCCACAGAAGCACTATTCTCACCACCATCAGGATCAATTATAGATCATGCATTCATTATCATTTTAATTATAAATGGTGTTGCAATAAACAGCAGTCATTAAAACTAAACCTGCCTGATTAACAAGCTCAATCAAGAGAAGATGATAACATTTAAAATCACAGGGCTCTGCATGAGTGCTTCTAGATTGTTTGTTAAATTGGCCTTATTAATGACACAATGCACCAATGATGACTAGTTAGAATTATACTCACTTATCTGAATGAAGACCTCATTGATGTTAATGGCATTTTTGGCACTGGTTTCAACAAATATGGCATGAATGGAGTCAGCATAGTCCTTGGCGTCCTTCTCTGAAACCTCTCTGGAAAACAAAAGAGTGGAGTAACAAATGTGAGTATTACAGAGCAGTAGCTTATTTTTACAACTCTAATACCACACTAATAATTAATCAGTTTCATAAATTAAGAATTCTGACATTCTCAAAACTCTCAAAAAGTGTGGCATGTTATAATTATTCTGGATATTTGAGACTAGAGGAATTTAAACAGATACTGTGGTTGAGTGAGAGACTATCTGAGTGGGATGAACCTTGTCAAGCTCATGTATTTTGTGATGGTGGTGTATAACTAGCACATTGGAGCATGTTGGAGGTAAACTATTGTGTGCTGGTTCTCAGTGCACCTGTCACCTGATCACAGGTGCTGATCAGATTGCACCAGTGCTACACATATCAGGCCGGTCACACTGACAATGGATCAATTTTCCATTGACGCTTTGCTCTCTTAGATTAACCGCCAAGGTGGTGATGTTATCTTTAAACATTTCGATCAACTAGATTTTTCTTGGTTGCTTGTGCACTGCCACCATGTTGTGGTTGGTTGCCAGGGTGGGGTTGTGGTTGCTAGGGTGTTCCGAGTGGTTGGATACTAGCCCTAGATATATAAGGGGTCCTTAAATTAAAAACTATGGGATTTTTGCCCGCTTTCTCCACCAAGTGGAGTATGAGCAAATGTAAAGACCCGATATACTTCAAGCAAAATTGAAGAACGAACTGATCTGACGTAATTTCGCACAAAATCAGGCCAAAACGATGTTCGTTTCAGGAGTTCGAAACAGCTTGCCAAAGCGGAACTTTCTGGAAAAGTTTGTTAGGGCTGGTAAACTCCTGTGTACTATCACTGGTCCGTGGCGATTACATAATAGGTAGGTGTGCGCAGAGGCTCCGCCTTCTTTCACACCGAAATCTTTTCTGGTTCATTTCTTCTGTTCAGTCCGTCGAGTTCAGACATCCGCGAGTGGAAACATGAACAAACTGGAGAGCTGCTGTATAGTAGAAAGTGAAGTTGACACTGTTTTGCATGCTTAATATGGTAAAGCTGCTTGATTTTAAGCAATCTATTGTATAAAGTGCTATATAAATAAAAGTGACCTGACTTTACTAGAGTGCTGAATTGCAGAGCTCGTGCAAACATATCCATGTCGCCATGATCAGATGATTTTCTTATGCTTTACTACAAAAATGCTTGCTGTTTTCTCAGTTTTGTTGTGTGTTTATTTTGTTATTGAGAGGAAAGCGAGCGTTCGTCGGATGTTCGTAACAGTATATCACTGGTCATGTATTTCGAAATTTGTTTTACCCCTAAGCGAACAACAAAAAAAAATTCGCTGTGAGTATATCTGGGCCTTAATGCTTTTTAGGTTATGCTTTTAATTAATATAATTTGAAAAAGTATTACGGTTTGCAAGTAGGGGTAATGTTATCAGTAACTATATTTCCATGATGACAGTTTTTGAAAGCAACAGATTTTTTACATTTGGAGCAAACCTCTTAAACTTGAAGCAAAAAATATGTAAAGAAACAATGATGGCTGTGGATCACTGAGAACAGCACAGTTGTGCTAGAAAAAGAAATATCTAATCTTTATGTGCCAGACAGAACAATTGCAAGAATTTCCCCTGATATTTATTGCCTGAATGGCTTGCGGTGTGATCGCTATTCCTCAGATTCAATGTCTCGGTCTTTATGGTTTCGAGAAGTAAAATACAACCACAATGACAGCCGACTAACACTGCCAAAGAAAGCAATGGTGAACCAAGACATATCATTGGACCTGTGGGAAGAGTGAAGCAATTTAAAGTGGAAAGATAAATTACAGACCACTGAAGAGTGGATTTCTTTTTCATCACAAGTTATGCTTATGGTAACGGTACGTGTGCGAGCTTGTTTTCAATGAGTTGAGACAAGTTGACAGGAAATATGTGGGTCTTTTCCCGACGTCAAATTGAGTTGACAGCCACTGCGGGTGCATCCCTTCAAGCTGAATAGAGATGACAGGATGTGAAGTCTTTTGTGGCAAGGACGGTGGAATTCACCTGGCATCAGAGAGATCACATTTGTTGCCAGCGATAGCCACCACTATGTTGGGTGGTCCGTGCTGGCGAAGCTCCTTCACCCAGTTCTTCAAAGTCTGGAATGATTCCTGATTGAGAGATGAAGAGATCTTCAAGACAAACAATGCTTATACATCACAATAAGACATTTAGGTCATTATCTACTGCCCCTCATGTTGCTCGAAACCTGTTTGGTCACATTTATTCAGTTGAAAACAAAAGGAGTCACCTAGCAGACTATCCAAGCTGCTCTTTTACCCCATAAAAGTAGTCTATATGACTTGTGCACTATATTTCAAGTCTTTGTGTGAGAACAGACTGACATTTAACCCACTATCCACTGAAAGTCTTACCTCAGCCCATTACTCCTTTAGTGTTCCATGGAAAAAAAGATCTTACGTAGTTCGAGTGACATGAAGTTGAGTAGATGATGACAGAACTTTCATTTTTGGGTGAAATATGCCTTTAATAGCTTTACCAGCAGAAAGATTTGTGTAGTAATAATGAAGAAATGTTTCATTACCTCTTTAGTGATGTCATATACAATAATAGCTGCAGCAGAGCCCCTGTAGTACATGGGAGCCAGGGCACGAAACTAAGAGAGAAACAGATAACATGCAGATGTGTGAGAAAAATAATGGCCGGTGCTTTAAAAAAAAAAAAACGAATAAAGCAAGACTTAATCATCAGTGATAACAACCGATATCCCTTAGGGGCCGAGCGGGCAATCTCAACCTGCGTATGCTTATTTTCAGAGCTTTGAAAGAATTTGTGCGCTTTGGCAGAGGTCTCCTTCAAGTTTCATGCTGAATTAAATGGACAACTCAAACGCAAACAAACACATCTTATTCCAACTTGTTCATTTCAAACAGAACAAACAGTCAGCGGTTAGGGAAACCCACAATGAAAAACCATACACGTGAGCCACCGTTAAAACCTAAAGGAGAATTGTGTTTCAGACGGCCATGCCAAGGGGGCTTGAGTAGAGGAACTGCACTGAAAGGCATATCAACACATGTGGGAGCCATCAGGGGAAAGATGAGCGCAACGTGTCAGAAGAAGTTAGCGTTTAATCATTATAAAATAGCATAGTTGGGTTGTTTGACTCCGGTATTCAAAAAAAGAGGCTCAGATTAATAAAAACAAGCTGGATCCAGTATGCCATTCCACTGAAAAAAAAATACCTAAAAAGGGGTGAAAAGTGCATTATAAAATGATTGATTAAGAGAGAGAGGGTAGAGAAAGAAGACATGATGAGAAACCCTGGCAGGTTTTTTTTTTCTTTTACATACTTTCTAAAGTTTAGGTGTGAGCTAGCCTGTGAAATATTCTTAAAATCAAATACACAGTTTAGAAATGTAATTTTTTTTAGCCAAATTTACAGATTTGGTTAAAGGTTATGAGCTGCAAATTGGTACACATTAACATGTTTGTGCTCATTAACAGTGTGTTTCATGAGCTGCTAACAGTTTACCATCAATACAAGTGAATACAGCAAAATGCATAATTGTACATAAATTGTAAATAATATAGAGAGGACCCAAAACCACTTGGACTCTAAAGCCTGTGGTGCACAATTGGTTTTGTTGATCAATGGATCAGTAGTAAGTGAGTTCAATTATTTAACTATTATTAATAACTATCCTCTACAAATTCATTTAAATAAAGTTTACTATTTGATTTATACAAATGCTGAATATACACTGGATTTAAGTTAAGACAAAAGGTCAGAGCTCTGCTTAATCCATCTTTTTCGCCAATAAAATGAATAAATCAAGTTTGACTGACACAGTTTCTCACATTTATAGCTGTTTTTGGCAAAGTTTGCTGCACAAGGAAGAGGAAACGCTTCAGTTTAGCTTTTGACTAAAATTGCAGGATGTCTCCTTAGACATATCCCAGGATTCCAGACTGTGTGGTCCCTCTCCAACTCTCCTCCTGCATTTTCTCTCATCCAACTTCCTCCAGTCACTCACTACCTCTTCAAATGCATCTTGCCGTTAAGTCAACTATTCAGTTTTAAAGACCCCATGAAATCACTTTACTAGCTATATGGATTTTGTTCTGCTCATTTTGTTTAAAGTTTGGGGTCAATAAGATGCTTTGTTCTTAAAATAAGTTGCTTATGCTCACCATGTCTGCATTTATTTGATTAAAAATAGTCATTTTAATACGTTTTAAAATGTAATTTATTTCTGTGAAGGCAAAGCTGAATATTCAGCATCATTACTCCAGTCTTTCAGTGTCACATGATCCTTCAGAAATCATAATATGCCAATTTGGTGCTCAAGAAACATTTTGTATAATTATTTATTTGAAATAACTTTTTTTGTAACAATGTAAAAGTTTTTTTGGTAAATTTTGATTAATTTAACTCTTTTCTCCACCACCAACATTTTTGATAATTTTCACAAAATTTTAATAGCCCCCAGAATATTCTGTTGTATGAATATCTGAACATGCAATATATCAAAAGAATAAACAGAGCCTCTGCTTTTAAACAAATAAACAAAAACAAAAAAACCCTGTTTTATTGCAGCTTCATGCATTCTTTTTTAAATCAACATTCGAATTTGGGAAAGTTTCATAAAAAAAGCAACATTTTGAACAAAAAGCTAAGAAAATCACACTTTTTTCAAAGACTACAATGTGCATAAGCAATGCTTTTATCATTTGTTTCCGCTCCTTTTTTGCCTGTGTTTTGATGCAGAGATTCTGTAGTCTTTCAGAAGATGTGTAATAGCGCCCCCTACCGTACAGCAGTGAAAATACGGAAAATCCCGTCAATGGCAGGGAAAGAGTTAATGCACCCCCAAAACCACTATATCAAAAAGTACAAAACAAGTCATGTTTCTACAATGCTGTTCTAAAAAGCAATGCGTTGGATAATTATCTAATCACGAGCTTGACAGCCAGTGAAAAGCCCGATCACAGCTCCCGGTGGAGTACAGGAATCTGTGGACAGAGCTGTCTTCTCTTCACAAAATCACAATAGAGCTTGAAGTTAGAAAAGAAAGAAGAAAGACACTAAGAGGCAGGAAAGAAGGGAGAGAGAGAGATTCTGGCTTCAGTTGTTGTTGTTCTCAAACTCCTATCTCTAACAAGGCCTAACATTTCATCCCATCAGGCTCTGGAGCATCCCAAACAAAGAAAAGCAAAGAAAACTTGACCTCTTTAACCACACAAAGGCCACGATGATGAACTTGCACCATCTTTACCGGTGGGAATACTTCAAAGCGCTAAACAGGACCAGATGAGGGTAAAGAGACTTGATAAGTCAGACTTTCCCATATGTTCAGTCCTTCATATGCAATAGGATCCAGATATCTAAGACAGATTTTTTTTGTTATAAATTATATTACCAGCAAAACAATTTGAGTGAATATTGGGTACATGTGGCCTTGTCTATGTTTTGTACCAAGGATTGAATGTGACAAACCCCAAAAATGTGTTACATTTGAATGGAAAAAGTCCCAGCTTTTCAAACTGTGCATAAAAAGAGAAGCAATTCCTTAAAGGGATAGTTCACCCAAAAATGAAAATTATCCCATGATTTACTGACACTCAAGCCAGCCTAAGTGTATATGACTATCTTTCAGACTAACACAATCGGAGTTATATTAAATAATATCCTGGCTCTTCCAAGCTTTATAATGGCAGTGAATGAATGGAGCATTGTATTTGAAGCCCAAAAAAGTGCATCCATCCATCATAAAAGTAATCCACACGGCTCCAAGGGGTTAATAAAGGCCTTCTAAAACAAAGTGATGGGCTTTTGTAAGAAAAATATCCATATTTAAAACTTTATAAAATATAAAAACTAGCTTCCAGCAAATGGCCGTATGCATCAAGTTACGGCGGAAGAGTAACGACGCATTGATGAACACGGAAGCGCAGAGGATAGAGCAAAACAAAACACCGGTCACGAATTAGTCTAAACAAGAATTTTTAAAAACAAAAGTAGGATGATTTCAATATAAGAAAAGAGGAGTTTGAGTTTGTTGCCCAGCCCTAGTTGTGTGAACCGCGAGAGGCGTTTAAGCTTAGTTATTATAGCTTATAAAGCTAGTTTTTATAGTTTATAATGTTTTAAATATGGATATTTTTCTTACAAAAACCTATAGATTCACTTTAGAAGGACTGTATTGACCCCCTGGAGTCGTACTTTTATGATGGAAAGATGCACTTTTTTTGGTTTCAAAATACAACGCCCTATTCACTGCCATTATAAAGCTTGGAAGAGCCAGGATATTTTTTAATATAACTTCAATTGTGTTAGTCTGAAAGAAGATAGTCATTTATACCTAGCATGGCTTGAGGGTGAGTAAATCATGGGGTAATTTTCATTTTTGGGTGAGCTATCCCTTTAACACTTGGTATGATACTATTTTTTTCTAACAGCTTGTGTGGGCCGCTTGGCATTCTACATTTAGCTTCACATAACATCACAGACAACATGAGAGGAGATCATATTCCAAACAGCCTCAAGACTGCCGTCAAATCATGAGTAGTGATAAACATCTCAAACTATGAGATGTCACTTGTACACTTCAGCTGCCTCTCCTAACGTAGAATGTTTTGGGGGAGAATAGGGTTTATAGCTATATGAAGAAAACCAGCCCCTTTCAAATGACATTAAACTCTCTCTCCCTCAAATGTATATGCTTGCATAAAGGTAAGAGAAGTGCAAGCAATACTGCCCCCTGTCTGAACTATAAAGACACTGCAAAAACAGAAAGTGAAACAGAGTAAATATTGTATTTAATGGCTGTCAGCTTGTATAAGCCTCATCCCAGTGAGTGTGTAGTGATTGTTGCTGTGTTTACCCTTTCTTGTCCTGCGGTGTCCCATATGAGGAATTTGTGAAGCTCATTTTGGTACTGCACAGTCTTTGTCATAAACGATGCCCTGAAAATAAAATGGACATGATCAATAATAATATTAAGCATACATTATACAAATAGGTCTACATGGAATCTGACATCTGCCGATCTCATTTATTAATTATTTTGGCAAATTTTACAATGCATTCAGCTGCCAATAAGACTCTACGCCTTATTTAATACATTTTTACCAATATTTAAATCCCCCACAATCCAAATAATAAATTAAGAAAATGTGTAGATGATGTCATGTGGACCTCATCTTTACAAAGTTTACAATTGTCTTTCCAGGTGCAGATACACACACCGCAAACACAAGTTTGTCACTGTCTTATGTTCTTTACATGTTGTTATGCCCCTGTAAACTTAAAAATCAGGTTTTCTGTTATGCATTGAAACATCAATTAGAATTGGTTGATATAACTATATGCAACCATTTTTTTAGGGCTGGGATTCGATTCGATTTTGATTCTCAAGCTTGAACTTCGATTCGATTCAATATCGATTAACTGGGGTCTATCAGGTACAAATTCAGGTACAGGTACAAATCTCTCTCAACTAATGCTGTAAACTATACCCCAGTTAGTGCATCACTATAATATTAAAGGTTAAAATTAACTGATTTGTAGGCTATTTACATTTAAATTACACATAAGAAAGCTTTCATAATAACAACATTATACTAATAAATCTTTAATAACATGTTTTCCTTTAAATATAAACATTTAAATAGTGGTTGTCATAAAAACATGACATTTATTCAAACATGCATTAAATATTGAAGAACAGGTTAAGCAAAAATACATGAATAAGCAATATAGTGTATATTTAGTAAAATGCTCCTCTCTAGAGTTATTTTTCTAGCTAACTATCAAATTTTTGGACATTGAATGGCTTTTCTGAGGTAAATGTCACCCACGACAAAATCATAAATCTGCAACTTTGAATGTAACATTACATGACATTGTTTACAAGCTGTTTTACTGACGTCTTTCCGCGGATGAAACACCGATCGAGTTACTACAAGTGACATGATACAGATTTTGGTAAGTTGTACTGTATCATTCAACATACCTGATGTATAGATAAATGAACTAATTATTGATTTTTACAACCAAATGAATCAATACTGAATTTACTTAAGCTAGACAAAATTATTCACCAGTTATCACTGTAAAGCTGCTTTGACACAATCTGCATTGCAAAAAGCGCTATATAAATAAAGGTGACTTGACTTGATACCTTCTGGTGTTTATTCATGTTTATTTCATGCTGTAACATAATAAAGCTGTGCTGATCAATGAGCTGATCAGTTCACGTGCGCTTTGTGCTGCATTTCGTTTGAACTAAGGGGCTACAGAGCGCCAAAATGGAATTTATTGTTTAAATTTCGTAATAAAATTGACAGAATTTGAAAGCTGAGAATTTGTTTCATACCAGAAGTAACAAAGCACAAAACTTATTACAATTTATTGAATGGGAGATGCGCTACAAAACTTTGATCATTCATCATCTGAAAACAGCAGACTAAAAGATTGATTCTTGGGATTTAACAATCGATATCAGTTCTTAAATATGAGAATGGATTAGAATCGAGAAATATATATTTTTAACCCAGCCCTAATTTTGGATTTACAGCAGTTGAATTATACTTGCATAATTTCCAGCTATTTTTGGAAGTTTACAAATCTAATGATTTAATTTTAATATTTTTGTCCTGAAAACTTAAGTTTAGAAACTTTAGAGAAACATGATTTCGTTTTTTAGCAATATTACCATCGTTTGTGGGCCAGAAGGAAACTGACTGGCCCACAAATGACTGACCTGACCTGACTGGGACAGCAGAAAAATCTTTATTGTTGAGCCCTGAAATGTGTGTCAATTGAATTTAGACATGTTTAACTCAGTTAAAAGGGGTGACACATTATACAATCAATGCTGAATATTAAATCACTTAAAGGAATGAGAATCTGTATTAAATTCAGACTTATCAGCACCAACAGGGCAGCTAGTCTAACTAGTCTCAGATGCAGGTTAACAGATCTTGTTTTCTTATTTAAGATATTGAATTATTATCATAACATTACTAAAACAAATAATCCATCAAGTTTTTTTTTTTTTGATACAATGCTTCCTGACATTAATCCTGAGGAAACTGCAACACACTAAATATCAATTTGTTTTGCCTGAAACAGCTACTGTTTCAGTGCATGTCATGGCTTGCTGCGTTTGCCATGTGCCAAGCCTTCAAAACTTGTTTTATTCTTATTTTTACAGAGCATCACAGTCAGCTTGATTTCCCTGTAAGCATGTTTTGCTGTAAGCTTACCCAATTGTGGGATTAATGTTGGGATCAAAACTGTCCTCCACAAACCTCCACACGATACTTGACTTTCCAACTCCTGTATCCTAGGACACAAGATAAAAATCAGTAACAAAACACACAAATTAATATGTGTGTGTCTGCATATTTATATATATATATATATATATATATATATATATATATGGTGTCTTATTAAACATAATTCACTTTTGATGCGTTTTTCCATAATCAAAAAAATAAACATTAAAAATTTATAGATTTGTATTTTGCCAAATGTTCTGAATATAAGGTCAAAACTGCATGTATAATAAAACAATCAATACAGCTAATTAGAAAAAAGAAAATACGTTTAGATAAAGCATAGAATGTCACACTGCAGGACTCTCCTTGACATGTCCTGTCAACTACTTGTTTACAGATCACATGGCTAAACATACACATTTATTATCAATATTTCAGTAAAGACAGGTAATAGTGAAAAATTGTGTCAAATTAAGTGCTTATGCAAGACGATTTGATTTGACAACACTAACTGACCTATGCAGTAAATACATCCCATATGTATTTACTGAAACAAAATGTAACTCTCTAGATATTTAACATCCACTTCTGAATGGGTGATTAAATACGTCATCAGCCCACAAATGTTACTGTAATACTTAAGAGATCACCAAAGCTTGCACAACAGTTAAAACCACTGACACATTTTATTTTAAGTTATAGCATACAATAACACAGTGATAATCGATCATCAACAGAGAAATTAAAAACATAAAACATGCACTAAAACTGCAATCCATAATAACAACGTCGAGTCGTAAAAAGTGAACATAAATCTTACCCCAAGAAGGCATACTTTCAACTCTCTTAGCGACATGTTGACCTCCAAACTAATGAAAACTTCCCAATCATTCCAAATAGTTTCATAAACCTGATCAGCAACTATTTCTAATTGACGTAAGAAAAAAACAACACACACAGTCTCTATCTATACACTAGTGTCTGATATCCACTGCTTTAGGAAGGTATAAGAAGCCGACGTGGAATACTGACATAACGCGTAGAGCTTATAATAATATGAGGACTGAGATGTTATATTAATGATCGATTAGTTGCGATATTAGCTGCTCGCTGATCGCCATCTTGAACTCCGGTTGACGAGTCTAGTTATGGGAAGTCATTCCGGCGAATCGGTTCTTTCGAACGGTTTCTTTCATTGAACCGTTCAAAAACTATTTCAGCAACGTAATTACGTCATCACGTGGACAAAAAAAAAAAAAAAAAAAAAATATATATATATATATATATATATATATTAAAAAGCAAAGACCGCAAGTGTGGGTCATCGACAGAAAATAAATAAATAAATAATAATAATAATAATAATAATAAATAGTACACGTTTAAATAAAGGCCTATCGGGCATATAAACAAATGGCTGCTTTTACACATTCTATTATGTTTTAATATCAATAGTGTTTATTGTAATTTCATGTACCCAGTTCATGATTATTTTGATGTGTGACTGCGAGTATGAAGAAGAACACTTCAGCAACTTTACAGATTAATATTTCTCCATCAATGTGGCTGGGTCAATAAAGAACACTATTAAGAACACACACACACATATATATAGGCAACAGACATATTTAGTTTTTAAATTTAAATTAATTACGTTATATGTCAATATGTCATGGTAATACTTGTACTGCCTTTATGCTAATTTGAATAAAAGCTAAGTGCATATCGAGAATTGCCACTGAGAATAATTGTGTTGAAAATTATCTTGCTGTTCTGATTCAGTTAATTAAAAAAAGTTTTATAAATTTTGGATTTAAAAATTACAATAAACAATAAAAAAAATTCAAAGAGTGGAACACCGCGGACCTATGGAAACCCGTTTCCACCACAGTTAAGTAAAAAATATGATTCTTTAAGTTATAATATTGAGAAACTTTCTCATAATTATGACTTAATATCTCATTATATTGAGAACATTTCTCATAATAATGACTTACTATGTCATAATAATGAGAAACTTTCTCATAATAATGAGAAAATAAGTCATTATTATGAGAAAGTTTCTGAGAGTTTCTCATTATTATAAGATGCTAAGTCATAATTACGAGAAAGTTTCTCATTATTATGGCATACTAAGTCATTATTATGAGAAACTTTATCAATATAATGAGATACTAAGTCATAATTATGAGAATGTTTCTCATTATTATGACTTTTAGAATTATATTTTCTTACTCAACTGTGGCGGAAACGGGCTTCCAAACGGACCTCTTCAGCCCGATTCGTGAAAGAACCAGTCCGGTTTTGTGAACCGGTTCAACTGATTCACTCAAAAGATCCGACTCATATGAACAATTCATTGACGAATCGGACGTCGCTAGACGAGTCACGTGATCGACATTGTCTTATTTTTTTCTCATCGAGCTTTCGGTTGAGCGATACAATTATTTGCGATATTTTCGCGTGTAAAAGTGTTTTGTTTCGATGAGTTTATCTCTGTTTTTAAAGTATTTGATCTTCATATAGATGCCGGCATTGAAATAAGAGCAGGAAATCTTTTGAGGAAGTGGAGTGACAGCCCCGCTGTAAATCAAGATGGCAGGTAACGTGCTTTAGTACATTTATTTAAAGCTTTATGAGGCGGTTTAAAGAGAATCGGCCCTGTTATCGCTATTGACTGTAATGACGCGTAATGCCTTTTGAACATTTCTGATGTATTTTAGAACAAAGGCCATGAGCCTGGTCAAATTTTAAGTGGATTAACACTAGTTGCGAGTTGTAGAGCTAGCAGGACAGACTGGGATATTGTAAAAGTACTGTGATAAAGAACTTTTGGCCAACGAAACAATATATGTTGTATTAAAATACTTAATAATGCAAAATATACTGTACTTTTAAGTAAATAGTGAAGATACCATAGCTGAGTTGACAGGAGCTTGACTGTCAGTTTGTTAGCCGGGGTCGATTCCCGGATAACACGTTTTGTTAGCTGGTCACCTTTTGAAATGGATTAATAATGTGTCATAACATAAGACCTGTTTGTATTTTATTGCAGACTACAGTATAAAAAAGTGTTTGACAGACATAGTCGCTTAGAACGGGTTATTTGTTGTAGTCACCTGAGTTGACATTTTAGTGAGATAAGCTAACAGTACGATAAATGCCAAGGCTGTGTGTCAACCTAGTGAGCTGCCTACCTAAACAGCATTTTTTGGGCATTATGGTTAAGTTCTTCTTGGACTGAAAAGCCCAAAATGCAAGTCTAGTTAGGTAGCTGACTAGGTTGTGAGGCACAGCCCAGCTTCATTTGTGACAGTAGCATGGCTTGAAACTGTCAGTTTATCGACTGTACAGTTGTCAGTCTGTGATCTGAACATTTTTGTTTGTGTTTCCCCAGGTCTGTCTTTATATTTTGAAGATGGTCATGATGATTTGGATGACTGTGAGTATACAGAACTCTTCAGCAACTTTACAGATCATTATCTCTCTATCAGTGTGGCTGGGTGAATCATAAAAAAAAAAACCTCAAAAGCATGTCTAGGTCATGTTTCACCCCACAACCAAAATAAGATTTTTTTTTCCCTTAATAAAGTCCATTTTAGAACCATTAAAATCGTTTGCAATTATGATGTTATTTTCAATTCAAATTCAGCACATTTCTCAAAATGATATTGTAATGCGCATATATATATATATATATATATATATATATATATGTGTGTGTGTGTATATATATATATATATATATATATATATATATATATCTCATATAAAATATGTGTGTGTGTACTGTCTTAATCCTAATTTGAATAGAAATTTAGTGCACAGTAAGAGAATTGTCATGAAAATGTCAACTATCAAATATGAACCAAATATCTTTTTTTTTTTTTTTTTTTTTTTATGTAAAATTTTAAATTGACCTGGTCATGCTTTTAAGAGCTTTACTGGTTTTTGTACACTATATAGTTGAAGTGTAATCAGTGTGATCTTTGCTGGCAGAAGCGGATTGCATGTAATGGAATCCCTTTAACTGTTCTTGCTGTAAAATAAATAATTTCTTTATTAAACAAATTCCTTTTTTCATTAGATCTTCTTTGTCACTCTGAATTTCTCTCTGTCTTTTAAAGGGATTCCTGGTTTGAATGTAAAATATCTCACATTTGATGAAGCTGTACCAACAAACTGGACTTTAAATTATACTTAGTCATTAACTGTGAGTATGAATCTGTCTTACAGTTGGATTCGATGACTATGGTTCAGAGTGTGATGGGATTCGGATAACAGCATTCCTGGATTCAGGCCAGGATAATCTCACCCCTCTGGGCCGGCTGGAGAAATATGCTTTCAGTGAAAACGTCTTCAACAGGTGAGATGTAAAGCGTGTGATGTGCAGTTTGAAACCGAGGCATGTTATGTGAGACGGATTTCTTTCTTTTTTTCTCTCTGCCATGCAATATTAAATGTTTATTTAGGAGTAGTATAAGATGTCCCTCTTGAATTTAAGTGAGATTTGATACAAAAATATGAGAATAACTTTTTATGGTACAACTGTGGAAAATAAGTTAAAAAATTTAAGAGCTCAAAGTAAACCTGATACGACCGTGGGCCATAAATACTTGTAAGGAGCCAAACATGTCATTGTAGAAGAACTTGGCTTAGACTTGGAAATGTTATAAACATTATTCTAGGATTATAAAAAGGGCTGTCATTTTTTTTTTCAAAAAGATGTTTGCTTCTAAATTGTGAAGGCTCATGTCATGTGGCCTATTATGGTGTGCTTGATAGCATGATGTTCATTTTCAGGCAAATTGTGGCTCGTGGATTGCTTGATGTACTCCGGGAGTTCAGTGATAATGAAAATGACTTCATCAGTGTCATGGAAACGGTTGCCAGGATGTCTGAGGATGGAGGTTTGTATGACTTTTAGCTGTACTTGACTTGTCTAGTATGCTAGAACTGTACGTAATATCGTAAATATAACGTGATGTTACAGAACCGACAGTGCGAGCAGAACTGATGGAACAGGTACCAAACATTGCCATGTTCCTCCATGAAAATCGCCCCAATTTCCCAGAAGCCTTCTCACGGTACCTTGTTCCTATTGTGGTCCGGTATCTCACAGACCCTAATAACCAGGTGAGTTTTACTTTGAAAAAGTGGTTGTTGTTCTTCTGAATAGAAGTAATGACAAACATCATGTCTTTTGAGTAGGGATGGGTCAAAGTGATCCCACCTGGTGACTTTTGAGCACCAGTAAATACATGTATAAATAATAAAAAAAAAGTATATATATATATAATTTTAGCTTTATAAAATGTATTCAGATTTCATATGTTTATTTTAATTGTTTAAAATGTATTGATTCACTAATAAAATAACAATAAATATTTGAACTTTAATTTTTTTTATTGGGAAGTGCTTTAAAGAGGAAGTTTTTAATTATGCAATTTAGCAGAGAAGGTTTTGGTTGCTGACAGCATGCTGTGCTTTAACTTTTACTTTAGAGTTGCGTGTGCAAATTAAGCTGATTTTGTAATTTACTCTTTACTACCAATAGAGCTATCTAAGCACCTGTGTTGTAATAAATTCACATCCTTTAACAGTCAGTTTCACCACAGTTAGCAGATCGCTTGAGCAATGTTCCTATTATTATGCAAAATTTGTTGGCTTCCATTATTTTAATGAAGACTTTGATAATTGTGTGTAGTATTTATTTAGTCTTGTTAAATATCTGTTATTTTCATATTAAAGGGTGGTATCATTAAGGAATGCATCTAATTAGTATTGGAAAAATGCCTAAAGCCTTATTATTCAGGGTTTCCATTACGCTAACTAAGCGATTAGTCGTTCATACAATCCACTGAGTCTGTTTTGTCTGTACTTTTGCCTTAGGTGCGAAAGACGAGCCAGGCTGCTTTGCTGGTGTTACTTGAACAGGGTCTGATGAGTAAGGCAGATATGGAGGGAAAGGTCTGCCCTGTGCTTCTGGAGCTCACTGAACCCAGCAGTGACGATGACTACAAGATCGAGGCTGTAGCGGTGGGTCTTTGTGTTAAAGAGAATGCCATGCTGATTACTGGCAGTGGATAATACTCATCGTAAAAATATGTAAACCATGAGCTTTCACAGAAATGAAGAGATAGCAGTGTGTTATATTTCCTGTCGTAACTTCATTCCATTTGTGATAGAATGCTTATCTGTCTAATGTCTGCATGATACTGTTACTGTGCTAATTGTTTTGTGGGGTTAGGATGAACTTTCATGCTTTGATCTTTGTGTTAATGGTGGATAATGTTTTTTGCAGATAATGTGCAAGTTGGTGACCATGTTGACTAAAGACACTGTGGAACACCTTTTATTGCTGCGCTTTTGTGAACTCTGCACTGACGTCAGACTATTTCAAGTCCGCAAGGTAAAACTCTCAAAATGTTCTATAATTTTTTTGAAAGACTTGGAACTGTTTTATGAGATGTCTTTGCAAAAATATTTGGCAATATTTAAGTTAAAATTAAAACAATAAAATAACAATGGATGTGCAGTTCAAAATAAAGTCTATGTAAGTATTTGTCATTTTGTGATATTCAAAAATGTTAGTGGAACATGTTTATAGTTGATGTGATGATGTGCATTGCATGTGTGAGTGTGCGTGCGTGCGTGCGTGTGTGTGAACTTCGTATGTCGTACATACACAAATCACCTTGAGACCAAAAGTTAAAGGGATAGATCACCCAAAAATGAAAATTCTGTAATTTATTCCCCATCAAGTTGTTCCAAACCTGTATATTTCTTTGTTCTGCTGTACACAAAGGAAGATATTTGGAAGAATATTTGTAACCAAGCAGATATCGCCCCCCCATTGATTACCACAGTCTATTTTTTCCACTTCAAGTTCATTTGCAGCATTTGTTTGGAGATGCCACTTTATAATTTGTTCCTAATATACTCTACTATTGAAAAGTTTGTGGTCAGTAAGGTTTTTCTTTTAAATATTTTTGAATGAAGTATCTTATGCTCACTGAGGCTGCATTTATTTGATCTAAAGTACAGTTAAAACAGTAATATTGTGAAATATTACAATTTAAAATTACTGTCTTCTATTTTATTATAGTTTAAAATACAATTTATTCCTCTGGCAAAAAAAAAAAAAAAAAAATACTCCAGTCTTCAGTGTAACATGATCCTTCAGAAATCATTCTAATATGCTGATTTGGTGCTCAAGAAACATTATTATCAATATTGAAAACAGTTGTGCTGCTTAATATTTTTGTGGAAACCATGATACATTTTTTCAGGATTCTTTATTGTCACGTTTTATCAATTTAATGCATCATTACTGAATAAAAGTATTTCTTTAAAAAAAAAAAACTATATTATGTTGAACTATAGTGTACTTCAATATATTTCTCTTTTAAAAATGTGCGGAAATACCAGATCCATGCATGATTATTATATCAGTATCACGAGACAAATAAGGAACAATCCTGAGAACCCAATGGACAGAAATGGCTTCTATAAAGAAAGAGCCTTGACACAATAAAGTTGTACTCTGGTGAAAACAAGCTCATCAGTACAATGCTGCTTAATGTTGTATGTGTTTGTGACTGATTTGTCATTCAAATAACTGCAGTAATGAAGCATTGGCCTACACTGTGTAGAAAAAGTTGTGAAGAATGTTAATCTACTTTTGAAACTCCTGCTGGGTTGGCAAAAAGCAATGCTGCTTGAGTTGCAGCAAGCTTCTGTTTACAACATAACAGAAGACTGAATTTGACCTTATTGAAAATGTCTAAACTCTCTCCTTTTTTTTTTTCTCACCGCCAGGTCTGTGCAGCAAACTTTGGCGAGTTCTGTTCTATTGTTGGCCAGGAAGCCACAGAGAAACTACTGGTGAGACCTCTGCAGCTTTCCTTTTGTGCTTGTATTTATGACAATATTGCAGTCACAGTGGGCCAAAATTAATGTTTTAAGGTGCCCTAGAACACTATTTCACAAGATGTAATATAAGTCTCTGGTGTCCCCAGAATGTGTCTGTGAAGTTTCAGCTCAAAATACCCCATATATTTTTTTTTATTATTCCATGCTTTAACTGCCTATTTTGGGGTGGGATTAAAAATGCTCTGATTTGGGGTGTGTACACCTTTAAATGCTCGTGCTCCCACCCCCAAGCTCGCGACTGCTTTGAACATTGCATAAACAATACTGAAGCTTACAATATAACTCTCAAAATGGATCTTTACAAACCGTTCGTGATGCAGCATATCAGATCACGTAAGTATGGCGCATTGTGGATGTTTACATTTGATTCTGAATGAGTTTGATAATGCTGCATGGCTAATGAATTTTACAGACTACAAGCATTTTCGGGTTAAAAATGAAAATAACAACATGGCTCTGATCTCCGTGAATACAGTAAGAAACAATGGTAACTTTAACCACATTTAACAGTACATGCAACATGCTAACGAAACATTTTTAAGACAATTTACAAATATCACTAAATATATCATGAACAGTTATTATCGATCCATCTTCCGTTTTCGCTGTTGTCATTGCTTGCATGCTTCACAATACCTGCATAACTTTTGATGATTCGGATGTGCAGCTCCAGACGTTAATACTGGCTTGTCTAATGCTTAGAACATGGGCTGGTATATGCAAAAGTTGGGGGCGTACATATTAATGATCCCAACCGCTGCGTCACAGTCGGTGTTATGTTGAGATTCGCCTGTTTTTCCGTGGTGTTTTTCACGCACGAGATTTTACATATGAAGGAGGAAACGATGGTGTTTGAGACTCACTGTATGTCATTTCCATGTACAGAACTCTTATTATTGAACTATGCCAAGGTAAATTCAATTTTAAATTCTAGGGCACCTTTAATTATATCTGAGTGCTAGACCCAAAAAACATCCTTAATCTCAGAAGAGCTTTAGTTTTAGTCTTTGTGTTAAGTCAAATGTGTTAACCAGCACTCTCTCTTTGTCCTGACCTCAGATGCCTAAGTTTTTCGACCTGTGCTCAGACAGTCTGTGGGGTATTCGGAAAGCCTGTGCTGAATGCTTCATGGTTGTTTCAAATTGCACTTCTCCAGAGGTGCGACGTACTAAATTGTCCCCCTTGTTCATCAACCTCATTAGTGATCAGTCACGCTGGGTAAGAACAAAGACACACACACACACACACACACTGTGTTCTAAAATGCCGTGACTCAGCATCTAATTTCTGTCCTCTCTGAAAGTAAACAGGGTTATTTGATGTTTAGTATGCAGCTATGCAGAATAGGACTTTGGACCTGTGATATTTCTGACTTTGTTTTCCACTTATATTGGACAATCTTTATTACATTTTAGAAATTAGATCTGAACAAAGAGATTTAGAGAATGGATGGATCTTTTTTTTTTTTTTTAAAGTTTTTTTTTTTTCCTTTTCAGGTACGCCAGGCTGCGTTCCAGTCTCTAGGTCGTTTCATCTCCACGTTTGCCAACCCTTCTATCACAGGATTGCATTTCTGTGAGGATGGAACCCTCCGCGAGATACCGAAGATCTCCTCAGAGAGGTAAACACACATGGTTTCTTCACTTTGATTCTGATTGTGGGGAAAACTACATATTTTGTCATCAGCTAGTTGTTGTAGTTGATTATCAATCTTAACTTGAAGCCCTGTATAATTAGGCTTGTTTTGGGTTTACCTGACCCCTATTGGACATGTCTTAGTTAGTTCTTTAAATAGTTACATACATTAACAATTAAAAGTTTAGGGTCAGTGTAATTATTTTTAAAGAAATGAATACTTTTATTTAGCAAGGTTGCATTAAATTGATCAAAAGTGACAGTAGAGATTTATTGTTACAAAAAAAATCTATTTCCTTTAAAATATTCAGCAAAGAAAAAAAAATCATGGTTTCCACAAAAATACTAAGCAGCACAACTGTTTTCAAGATTGATAATAATCATAAATGTTTCTTTAGCAGCAGATCAGCATATTAGAATGATTTCTGAAGGATCATGTGACACTGAAGACTGGAGTAATGATGCTGAAAATTCAGCTTTGATCACAGGAATAAATTACTTTATAAAATATATTCAAATAGAAAACTGTTATTTTAAATTGTAATAATATTTCACAATATTACTGTTTTTACTGTATTTTTGATCAAATAAATGCAGCCTTGGTGAGCATAAGAGATCTTTTTTTTTTTTTTTTCAAAAATATTTTAAAAAAAATCTTACAGACCCCAAACCTTTGAACAGTAGTGTAGTTCCTAGTTACTTCTTTATACTGAAACTTGAAAGAAAATGAATAAATTCTAAATGAACCCCTCCTGTTTTTGCAGCCACAGACAGGAAGTGACCACCAGCAGTTCGAGTAACAGCCGCAATGCCTCTATTGATGATTCTTCAGACAGGCTCATTCAGCCCCGTTCAGAGCAGCTACAATCCACCTCACACACAGCGGTTCCAGCATCACATCCTCCACGTGGCCACTCCTCTGATAGCACCAGCCAGAGCCAGCCTGAAAGCTTAACCCCTTCATCCCACCAGCAGATGGATGACTGCACAATGTTCAATTCCTTCATCTTCTGGAGACCCCCGCTACCTGACATTACCCAAGAACTGCAGCTACTGCAAGTGGAGAAAAGAGATGTGGTGATAGAAGAAAAAGAAGAGACCATGAGAGAGACAGAAAGTGAGGGGAAAGAAAATGTGCCAAGTTTAGATGCACAAGGCCCAGCCACCAGCTCCCAGATCCAGAAAGTTTTGGACTGTCTTCAGCCCCACCTAGATGATCCTGATGTTCAAGGTGATTGTGAAAAGAGCTCTTGTTCTTTTGCTCTTTACCGAGTAGGGAATTGTAGTTCTTCATTCCCCCATTTGCTTTCCACTCGCAGCTCAAGTGAAGGTGTTGTCTGCTGCGCTGAAAGCTGCCCAACTAGAGAGTCAAACAGAAGATGCTGATGAGTCTCTGTCAGAGAGTAACGGTTCCACAGGCTCCCCGACGTCTGATGAGCTCAGTGCCATGAGTGAACTCTCACTGACAGATGCACAGATCTCAGACTCGCCCTCCATGTCACCTGTGCTGGTAGATGACTCTGAACACAGCAGTGAGGTGAGAGGACAACTTTATATTGAATAAAAGTCAATTTAGCCATTTCACAATTATAACATGCAAAAAAATTATCTATTACATTTTTCCATTTGAAGTATTATTACATATAATGTTATAATACTTAAGTTTTTTAAAATGTTGCCATTATAATTTATATATTTTATTATAATAATATTAATAATAGTAATGTTGGTTCATGTAGTTAATTTCATTATAATATTTGGCACTACTTTATTGTAAGGTGTCCCTGTTTCAGTGTAATTATACATTTAAGTACTGAGTAATATTAATTAACTACATGTACTTACTCTAGGGTTAGGATTAGGGTTTGGTTTAGGGTTACTTGCATGCAATTATGCATAATTTATAGTTATTACTATGGTAACAAGGACACTAAAATAAAGCGTTACCAAATATTTAAACTTTTGACAATCATAATATTAATAATAATAATAAATAAATTATATATTAATTTTATATATAAAAATATATAAATAAATTATATAAATATTATAACTTTTAAATTAATTAATTATTACAGGAATTAAATGTAATACTTAATGTAATATATATTTTTTAAATGTTATAATTATAACATTATTTATTATTTTTATTTAATTTTTTTTACAAATAATTATTTTATAATAATAATAACAATAAGAAAAATTATTATTACTATTGTTGTTGTTGTCGTTGTTGTTGTTAGAACTATCCATATATTAATTTTTAATTAATTTAATTAATTTAATTTAATTAATTAATTTAAATCATTATTCTCTGAATAAAGCCTCCAAATGAAGAATCTTCATTGAGGCTGGAAAATACCATTATTCCATGTAATCTGTGAATTAATATGAGGTCATAACAATTATAAAAGGAGAATAATGTTGTTTTTTAAATGGTTTTGATGCTGCTGCCACTGTTTGACATGTCATGGCAAATTGACTTCTGCATTTTTATGTAAATCTGTTTATGCAAATGTAATTAGAAGGAAGTGCTGGCACAGTAACTCTACTGTATATGCATTTGTGTGTGTGTGTGTGTGTGTGTGTGTGCATACAGGAGTCAGACCTAATAGAAAATGTGGAGGAAGTCAAAGACTCCGACACAGTTAAAACATGTGAAGAGGAGAAGTCTAAAGTTCAGGTATTGCTTGGGAAATACTTGCATGTTTTACCATATTAAAATCTCCTAGCTTTACATTGGCCTTAATTTTAAAAAGTATTTGTACAGACCACAAACCTTGTTCAATTACAATCATTAATGAAAAGCACATCAAATGTACAAAAACTCATTTTGTAAATAAACAGACTAAATCCGACTGATCAAACTAGTTTATTAACTCTGTGAAGTTTCCTGACACTCGTTCGTTCTTGTGTCTCAGAATGTAATTCCACAGCAGTTGCTGGATCAGTATCTGTCCATGACAGACCCCGCTCGAGCTCAGACCGTGGACACTGAGATCGCCAAACACTGTGCATTCAGCTTGCCAGGTGTTGCTCTAACGCTGGGCAGACAAAACTGGCACTGCCTCAAAGACACGTATGAGACCCTTGCTACAGACGTACAGGTAAAACTTCCTCTTAATATGCATTATTCATCATGGTATTTGTTGGAAAACCAAAGTTTAACAAAACTGTCAAAATATCAAAAGTTAGTACAGTACTGTAACACATTTCACTTTATAATTGTTACATAACCTTATATATTTATAAATATATATTATATAAGTTATATACTATATATTTACTTATTATTAATGAAACAATATTTTTACTATACCATAATGTAATGGATTATAATTGTCTTTGTTTTGTAAATATGTAATATATGAGGTATAGATGCAGTAACTTCGGTACTGTGAGTATTTTGCATTTGTCAAATGAATGAATTAACTTTGTATGTGTTCCAGTGGAAGGTGCGACGGACACTTGCGTTTTCTATCCATGAGTTGGCAGTGATTCTGGGGGATCAGCTGACCGCGGCTGACCTGGTGCCCATATTCAATGGATTCCTCAAAGATCTGGATGAGGTGCGGATAGGAGTCCTCAAACACCTGTATGATTTCTTGAAGGTGAGATAATGAAATGAGAAAATGTGTAGCTTTTGCAAAGAGCTTTAAAAAGTGAATTGCCCATGCTGAAAAAAAATGCTTGTTTGAAAATTATAAATTAAGAGAATTTGTGTATTTCTTTCCCCCATTTTGTTTTAGTTCTATACCCCCACCCCCACCCCAAATAATATAATGTATATTATAATGTGTGTATGTGTGTGTGTGTGTGTGTGTGTGTGTGTATAATATATATATATATATATATATATATATATGATAAGGGGTTATCAGTAATATAATCTCTTAGATTACACATTTTTGTAACGTAACCTGACTACTTTTGGATTACATTTAGATTACTTTTGTGCCTTATTTGATGCCACATATATTGTAGGATAATCTTGTACTATTCTGACAGATACAAAGAAAAAATGTATTCCAAAAAATATATTCTATTCACCGACAAGAGCCTCAACAGATTCTTTTTAAAGTGCAATGTGTGGACAGTTAATACCAACACAAATGTACCTGTTAGTGTTTGCTGTAGTAACACTGAATAAAACAAAATTACATTTTATGATTTTAAAACATATTTACTTAAAACTAAGTAAATTTAGAAAACAGCAGCATTACAAAAACAAATATTGAAAAACATGAAATTCACAGCAATATCACTGCTACATCAAATATTTCATCTATATTTCATTTATTATTCTTATATTATTATTATTTCATATATATATATATATATATATATATATAATATTATATATTTCCTCACTGCCAGAAAAACTTGTGGTAACTTTTTTAAAACATTAAAAAAATGAAAAATTAGGAGAATCAGTGAATTGTGAACAACTTACTGCCAATGTGTAAATAATATGTAATCTCTAATTACAAGTACTTGATTTTTGGAATCTGATTACATAATCCAGATTACATGTAATCCGTTACTACCCAGCTCTGTATATATAATATATAAAATTGGCTTTTATTTATTTAAATTTCTATATGGATTTATTTTTATTTCAGTTTTAATTTTATGAATTTAGAACTTTAACTTAAATGTATTTATTTCAGTTATTTGCCAAGGCAGCATTTCTAATTTTCGTTTGTTTAATTTTTTTTAAATCTAATATTTACATTTTATGTTATTTCAGCTTTATATTTCAGCAGTGTTTAATAGTTTTCATTTTAGTCAATGTTCCTATCAACACTGGCATCAACAGATCTTTGTTTCCTCTTTTGTAGCTTCTTCATGCCGAGAAGCGTCGGGAATATCTGTATCAGCTGCAGGAGTTCATGGTGACGGACAACAGCCGAAATTGGAGATTCCGCTATGAGCTAGCTGAGTATGTACTACTTTGTTACATGCTTTATTCACAGTGTTTTTCAGTGTTTTTTGAAGCACTTAAGTGTGATCTCACTCTTGTGGCATTTGTCTGTCTGTGTATTTAGACAGCTCATCCTGATCATTGAGTTGTACAGTCACAACGATGTTTATGACTACCTCAGACAGATTGCACTTAACCTTTGCTCTGACAAAGTGTCTGAAGTGCGGTGGATCTCCTATAAACTGGTGAGTCAAGTTCCCTTCAGCTTGTTTCCAAAAATAGCGCAACATTACAATGCCTTTTACTGTATTGTTTGAGTTTGTGTTCTGCTTTTAGCAACTTCATTGGTTTTAAACCTCAGCTCATAGGTATTAACATCTGTCCCGGGTGATCTGCACATGTCATGCTTAATGTTTTAAAAAGGACCTACTCTAGTGTTAAGTTTTGTCTTGTGAATCTATGTAGGTGGTGGTGATCCTGCAGAAGTTCTATTCCTGTGAAGCTCATGACCTGGGTCTGAATTACATTAATGAGCTCATTATGAGATTCTGCCACTCTCCCAAATGGGTCGGACGTCAGGCATTTGCATTCATTTGCCAGGTAAATTTTACATCAAATTGTAGTTTCATACAGCATTATCCAAAGGATTTACAGTCACACCATCTTTACATTAATTCATGTGGTCCTACACTGTTTCACTTCTTTTATTGTCATATTTTTGCTGCTGTTCAGTTTTCATGACGTGGGATGGATACATTTAAAATCAAGATACCACAATAACAGACTATAATTTATTTAAATTATAATTTATTTATTTAAAACCTGCTCTTTTTTTGAGTACAATATGCATCAGGCAAAATCTAAACAATGTGTGAGTGATTGAGACATTTCCTTTGTTTCCATTCAGGCAATAGTGGAGGAGGACTGCATGCCCATGGACCAGTTTGCACAGCACCTTCTACCCAGTCTGCTCAGCCTCTCATCAGATCCTGTGCCCAACGTACGTGTACTAGTGGCCAAGGCGTTACGACAGAGCGTGTTGGAAAAACGTAAGAGGCAAACGCACACAATTTACAGACATGCATCACAAGATGTTAACAAAGACTCGTGTCTCTTTTATTAGACCCTCCAAGGGTTAAAATTAAATTAAAAGTTACTCACAATTTACAGTAGATATTAGAAGATGCATGCGAAACAGGATGTTGAGAAACACTCGTGCCTTCTTTTATTAGACCCTCCAAGGGTTAAAATAAAATTAAAGTTACTCTCTTTTCTCTGCCTGGAAAATGGAGCAAAAATATTAACGAGTAATATCCTGTCTGAGGCGTATACATATTTTTGTCCAATGAAATGCTTTCTAGAATGATAATGTCCAAAGTACAAGTTGTCAAGTGTAGTTTTGCCAGGCAGTGATGTAAAATCCATTGAATTTGGTTTTGGTTTTGTTTTATATTAACCTCTTGTATGTATATTATTTAACTAATAAACTTTCACTATTAATAGCACAAAAGATAAAATATTTTTCTATGTAAGTGTCAGTTTAGACATCAGTTCTGATCACCATCTATGTGTCTACTCTGATCTCAGCATACTTCAAGGACCCAGGCAGCGCTTATTCAGATGAGTTAGAAGAGGCTCTGTCCGAATTGAGGATGGACAAGGACAGGGACGTGCGGTTCTTTGCCACACTGGATCCCAACAGAAATGTCATGGACACGGCAGCACTCATTTAGCACCTTTATCTCTATCCGCACATGTGAACAAGCACCAGCAGGAACAACACTAAACGGATTCACAGACAAGTGTTTACAAATAGGAACTACTGACCAAGACCTTCACACACAATGTATCCTTATCCTCGCCTAATATGCTCCACATATGACTGTATATGCATATATTATGCATTTTCTGATTTATACACAAAATGGGCCTCATTTATTTCAAAAATTCTACTTATATGTAGCTAAATTTAAAATTGGATTCTTAAAATATGCAAATGTATGCGTATTCATGGTAATACAACTGATACAGCCATGAAAAATTATTTTCCACAGTGGTTTTTGCCATTTAGATTATGAAATTGAGATTGCCTTGTCAAGCTATTAAAAAAATGAACGCAAAACTTCTCATACATGAGGCCCACACAACTTCTCACTTCCAAACCTCATTTTAAGCCTCTTCCTCCAGCACCCAAACACACACACACACCTTAAAACACAGAACAACCATCTCACCTCTCTAAATAGTGCAAGATTTCGTTTGCACCTTTGTGGCAGCAGAAAGTATTTGGAGACACAAGACGCATCTTAAAGGCGGATTGTGTTTCTTCTCAAAACCGTTCAGATGCTACCAGCTGCCCCTCCAAAGCTAATTGTACATTTGTAAGACTTCTTCTTTTTTTCTCCATTTCCTTTTCTTGTGGATTTCTTAAAACAAAAAGGACTAAGAAGACATAAGCAGACTGACACAGTGAAGTGCTACTAACTCAGGGAGACCTGATATTCAGATTTTTTTTTTTTTTGAAGCTGCAATGCCGCAAAATGGTATCGAGCTGAGCGAAAGTGAAATTTTGCTGCATTTATTAACCTCCTGTTTACCTGACCCTCAGAGTGCACCTGCATTGTTGTGGGAAACAACGATTAAAAAATGGCAAATGAGTGAGTTACTGCAGCTCGGGAACCGAAAACCTCCCTCTTTTTGCTCAATCCTTTTGTAGCTTGCAAGAATTTGCTCTTGTCTTTCAGTACTGATATTTTAATGTACATGTTTTTCTGTGTGTTTTGAGTGAGATCCAGTTGTATGTAACCTCTTCGTCTTCCCTGATTGGTGGAGAGCGGTTTTATACCTCGCCGTTTTACAAATAAAAGGGGCCAGTATTTTAGAGGGGTGTTAGGAGTAAACCAATGCTTTCCAAGCAACCTTTATAGCCACTAGACAACATTTAGACACTGTACAAGCAAAATTCAGACTTGTCCAGTCTTTAGAATTACAGTAAGACATTAATGATGTTCATTAAACATTCGATTGGTTAAATAGGCTGACCTGCAGAGGGCGCTGCTTGGTTGTCTGTGGAAAACATCGAAGCAAGCACACTGTTTAGTTGCATTTGCACTAGTAAATCAAAGCACGTCATGATTCCTCTGACAATTCCCAAATTTGCTTTAAAGTGAATAAGCTACTATGACGGACCATCCGTTTCATGGTTGTGCTGCTCTTGGCATCGGTTAACTTGCTTGTGGCTGCTGATTGGTTATCAGTATGCCTGTTTTAATGGTTTAAATATTTAAATTGGGGGGACCGGACCCACATCAGCATGTAAGGGCAAACCTTGCCAAGAGCACTTTACTAATCATTAAGGGTTCAGTGGAAAGAAAATTGCAGGTCCTTTTTTATATATATAAATAATATTAAATCTGCTGGACTGGATGAATCATGATAAATCAGTAGTTCTGATTTTTTTTAATAAGGCAACTTTCTTGACCAAACTCAAGTGGTGCTCGGATCCACTGTGTTTATTCTCACAGATGTGTATATGGAATATGTTTATGGACTGTGTATATGGAATTGTTTTTTTTTTTTTTTTAAAGGTTTTAGTCTAGTTCTGAAATGCAGCCTGTGATCAAATATGATTTTATTGATGATCTCTACAGGATTCAAGGCCAGTTTTCTTTTTTGTTTTTTTTTCCTGTGGCGATGTTTGGTTTGGAATTGTATAATGGGCGAAGTTGTTTCCCTTGTGTTCCCATGTGTGTTTGTGTGCATGCATCTGTGTGTGGCTGTGTCCTTTTTTTTTTTTTTTTAATATGTTCATAGATTTATATTTTGTTAGATTGTTATATTTTCCCCAATAAATTCTCCTGTTTGATTTACTGAGGCACTGACATTACTGATATGTCAACGAAACCACTTCATCTGTCTGCATACTGCATATGTACTGATCCACTAGTTCTCTCATAATGTTACAATATTAAGATACAAGATTTGATTTGATCCCCCCAATTGTATACTTCTCAATGTATCATGTTCAAAGATTTTATATTCTAACCTTTCAGGTTACAACATTTGTAATTTTCTGTGCATCTCTTTTAAATACAATTTATGTATTGTTATTTTTAGTATTCGTTAATTAAAATAATATAAATTTGAAATCATTTCTCAGTTGTGCCCTTCCTTATGAAGACGACTCAGAGTAAAACTCACCAAGTCTAGTGATTCTTGAGCACTTTTCACATTAATAAGGAGCATGTGTGCATAAGTCAACATATTTGCAATGCAATTATATTAAATGTAATTTCATTATGATAGACTTTTGAAAATAGATTTTGATTTTTAAAATCGATTTTTCAAAAGTCTATCATAATGAAATTACATTCAATATTGTTATATCCATTTAATAGAGCAAAAAAAAAAAAAAAAAAAAAAAAAAATGACATAACTCTACCTCTGCTGGACTTACACCTTTTAGTATAATTATAATAATAGCATTTTCTTTTAATATTGTGTATACATAATTAAAGGGTTAGTCCATATGGAGGGACAGAAAGCTCTCAGGTTTCATTAAAAATATCTTCATTTGTGTTCTGAAGATGAACGAAAGTCTTACGGGTTTGGAACGACATGAGGGTGAGTAATTAATGACAGAAATTTTCTTTTTTGGGAAAACTAACCCTTTAAGGATGATTAGTCTGTCTCCTTTATGACAGTTATTACGTGACTTTTACGCTGCCTTCGCCATCAGACACTCCACAGCTCTACATGCGCTACTAACGCGTATCCTTCCCCATTAAACTAGTTCCTTATTAGGAATAAATTAGCCCCTGTGTCATAGTAATATATTTAAATGTTAAGTATATATTTAAATTGTATACCTCAACTAAACGTTAATATTTCTAGCCTTGCATCACATCGAAGAAGTATTTTCGTTCAATAGACTTTTGTTATGTAGCAGAGAAAGATTTTACTTCCGGTTAGCGTTTTCCGGTCCTCTTTCCTGCCTCCCGTTCAAGATGGTGAGTCTTGAGTTTTCGCGATTGATCCGTGAATATGATTTAGTATATGAAATCTCCTTTATATAGTCAAGAAAACTGTGTGATCACCGAGTATAGTTAGTAACGTATGTAATTTGATTACGAACGGGCCATTATATCAGACTATTAGACAGTTTTTAGTAAGAAGTTTCTGATGATGGCTAGCATGTGGTTGTCTCCTCAGTAGCACGCGGCATGGACAGGCCTGGTATTGTGTGTATATATAAAGCAAAATACTGGCATTTAATGCTTATTATTGCCATTAAGTCTTCGATGTACTGATTCTACTTGTGTTATTGTCGATATGTTGCGTATATATCAAGACGTTGCAGCCTGTCAGTACTTTGGTGTAAACTGAGCTGACATGAAGATTGATGCGGATCTAACTACTGATGAATGCAGAACAGGAGTTCTAAGCTAATATAAAATTAAGGGTAGATTGACACTTGGATAATTTTTAGTACATTGTTTTTCTCCAATAATTGATCTTGATTGGTGCGCAAAAGATCGCCACTTTAGGTCTGTTTTTTTGGAAATATACCGATCATACCATAATAATGGAAAACCTGGAAATATAAGGAAATCACGATTTTAAAATTTACAAAAATAGTTAAGTAAAATATTAAACATTAATTTTTTAGGTATGTATGTGATTACTATAGTAATGGAAATCCTGAAACTGGCCATTTACTTATATTTCAAAGATTTCTATGGGAACCACATACAGATATCAAATTTAATAATAATATTTATTTTATAATATTTGAAAATTGTGATTTCCTTATAAAATTTTAGCTCAAATAGGGTTGGGGATTGGGAATTTTAGCAATTCCGATTCTTATCAATTCCCAGTTTTGATTCCTGTATTGTGAGGAATTTTTTTTAAAATATATTTCTTTTTGCAAAACATTCTGTTGCAGCTGAATACCATGAACAAAAATAAGGTCTAAAGAGCATCTAACTAATAAACTAGACCAATATAAATTTCAAACATTATTAGAGAGAAGCATACAGTCAGTAATACAATAAGAACAAATATGCAAATTAGCAATAGTGCAAATAAATACAACAGTACAAAGTGCAGAAATTGAAATCAAATGAAAAATAACACTGCATAGTTTTCTTCTTATAAATAGATTAATCCTTATATAGAGACAAAGAGAGATAAAATATTAGTAGTTTATATAATCATTATAATTATAATATTTTATGTGTATATATGCATGTATATCAAGAAATTAAAGTAGAAAGAATTTGTATAAAATTTTATACTAAAATTCATGGAAATTCATTGTTCAGAAGGTATAGGATGTTTAATTAAATTTTGTCCCATACTATTTTAATTTAAGTATTTAAATATTTTAATGACAGACTAAGAAGAGAAGGAACAACGGACGTGCAAAGAAGGGCCGTGGCCATGTCCAGCCCATCCGCTGCACCAACTGTGCCCGCTGTGTTCCCAAGGACAAGGCCATCAAGAAGTTTGTCATCAGGAACATTGTGGAGGCCGCTGCTGTGAGGGACATCTCAGAAGCTAGTGTGTTTGACTGTAAGTGACTGCTTTAACAGCAAAAACATTGACCAAGTCTCATTAGTATGTGATATTCAAGATTAAAATGCTGTTTTTCTGTGTTCTGTTCTTCCTTTTGTAGCATATGTATTGCCCAAGCTCTACGTGAAGCTGCATTACTGTGTTAGCTGTGCCATCCACAGCAAGGTGGTGAGAAACAGATCCCGGGAGGCCCGCAAGGACCGAACACCACCTCCCCGCTTCAGGCCTGGCGTAAGTACCCTGAAATTCTGTAGCTGACTAATCTTTTTTTTACTCCATTAAGTTAAAGTAACAGCTGCAGTATGTTAGTAGAGTTACAATGCTTGTTTTGTATTGTTGTTAATTGGAGTTTTATGTGGATCTCAGCATTTCCTTTTGCCCTTTTTCCTGCAGGGTGCTCCTCCCAGAGCTCCTCCGAAGCCCATGTGAAGCAAATTAACTGTCACATTCTGTGCATTTTTATGCAGAAAAATAAAAAATATCTGAGACGGATCCTGGTTTGTGTACATTTGTTACTTTTTGGAGCTCTAAAGCCTTCATTTTTATCTCACAATCAATCTTTTCATTCTCTGTTATTATAATAGGTGAACACGTCCCCGATATTTTATTACATTAAAAAATCTGATCGTTTTGATATTGGTAGTTTTTATCTGAACATCCTCTATCCATGTTAAATTTGTGATGCATCATTTGGTCTAAGAAAAACTGATTGTTTGGTCATAATATTGATTGAATTAATATTAGCAGTCGGTGGTACACCGTTGATTTATTTATTTTTAGCCACACTTATTAATAATCCATTGTTTTTTGAATAACAGCACACCATACAGGAATAATGTTGGCTTTAATTCTTAGAATTTTATCTATGTGATCCTAGCAAAAGCAAAAGTGTTTTTTTAATTTTTTTAATAAATTCTATAAATACAATTTTAAAATAATTAAATTGTTTTATTAAAAAAAATTGATTCAAGATAATTCAATAAAATATTGTGAAGAACTTTATTGTTCAAATGATAAATAAATGTCATTCTAGCTTGTTGCTAGTTTGAATCATATTAATACAAGTACTGGACAGATATGCTTTGACCTTAAAGGGTTAGTTCACCCAAAAATGAAATTTCAGTCATTAAGTAGGCTACTCACCCTCATGTTGTCCCAAACCCGTAAGATCTTCGGAACACAAATTAAGATATTTTTGATGAAATCCGAGGGTATCTGAACCACATAGGCAGCAACATCATTCACTACGTCAGCTGCGTATGACAACAGTTCAAATTGATAGTTATTTTTGTTTTTGCGCTCAAAAAGTATTCTCGTCACTTCATAACATTAATTATAATTAGCAAGTTAAAATTAATTTACAGCAAAACAAAGCATACCATCTATACTTTCGTGTCCAAAAACATTATTTTTGTCTTACATTTCATAAAAACTAATGTGTGCAAAGGATTGTGGGTCATTTAAGATCATGAAGGATACATCTGATGCATCCTTCAAAACAGGCCGAATGAAGGACGAGAAAGAAAGGCTGCCTTCCAAGGATCCTTCCGATTGAGATGGCCTTCAGCTGCGTTTGATGATGTGGCAGGCGAGATATGCAGCCTTCCTTTTGAGAAACACCAATCGCTGATGCACCTTATGAAATCTGATGTACAAAGTTCAGATTGTTTTGGTGCTGCTTAAACTTTGTTAGCGCAGTCAGGCAGCATGTCTCATAATCTGAAGACTTGCTTCAAAATTGGCTTTTTTTGTATATTACAAATAATCTTTATATTATTTGCATGTGTACTTGTAAGTATGCATACTTGCATCCAAACTGTTATGACCACTCTTAGGCAGAAAGTTATGAAATTATGGTTTCTGTAATATGCTCAATCAAGTAATTTGTGCCTAAATGCGGATTAAATACAGTTAAATGAGTACGGAAAAGTGTTGTTCAATGTGAGATAAATCACATAGGGTTTAAATTATAGAATTTTACTCTATTTACACGATTTCTTTCTACATTCTTTTTAAAAAAAGAAATAATGTTAGATGGCCTTTTGTTGGCATCTTGTAGCACTATCCCACATATTTGCCATCTGTTACTGTAGGATTTTGAAAAGTGCTGAGTGTTGCTAAGTCCCAGTGATCTCCTTAGTGAGGTGTGAGTTCATAATCAGCCTGCCGTATTCAGTCAGACACACACAGCAGCCTTGACGAGGACCATGGAAATTAACCAACTAAATTAAAATTGCTACAGCTAATTAGTTTCATTCAGTTCATTTAAATGGTACATGTTTTGTATTTTCTCAAACTTAAGGTATTACAGAAAGACTGAAAACTAATTAAGCTGCTGCCAATTCAATTACTTCAGGCTTTATTCTTCAGCTGCACTCTGGGAAAACCAACGAAAGAGCACGTGCTTGTCTCCACAAGTTGAAAATTTCATTACAAAAGCAATTTTCAAAGGCCTGACTTTTGGAGAGCATTAAGCAGGATGGCAGAAGGTGACGGAGCTGTGGAGGTGGAGACACAGGAGATAAACAGTGAAGAGGAAGCCCTTCTCCATTTTGGCCGATATAGTGAGGCTCGGGCTGCAGTGCCATGGGAGCAGCGCACATTCAAAGAGAAGGTGCTCTACCATGTCGATCGGATCTTCCTGAGTCTTCTTGCACTCTTCGTACTGGTACTCTTAGGAGATTTCCTGTATAAGATCTGGTATGTGACTAACTGGAGGAAAATCTTGGAGTTTATTCTGGAAACTGTGTCGTTCCTCTTTACTCAAGAGAAGGATGAAGAGCTAATAGAACTGTAGACATTCCTGAAAATCATTCATTTTCCCTGATCAGAGTTACACTGCTTTCTACATCAAGACAAAACTGAATTTTCAATAAACCATTTAAGGCTGTGTTAATTTCCAGTAAAATTGTGAAACTTGCTGAACAATCTAAACCGGTTTTAGTGACTGATGTGTTTGCCATTTTGAGTTTTTGTTCCCGTCAATAAAATACTTCTGTCTATTCATTTTTGCTGACTTTTAATGTGGTTTTGTCTGGAGCTGTTAGTGTTGCTTTAAATACGTGATATTCTTTATTATGTCTATGATGTAACATCGTAAATCACCTTTTGATGATCATTGCTATTGCCATGCACACAAAAAAGGGATCTTTACATCAATATGCGGAAGATATATTGTGTCTATCCTTGCCTCTACTAATAAAAGATAGAGAACTGATGCCATTAATGAAACATTAGAAAGCTGTGCATCAAGGTCAGAACTTAATGGTGGGTCAAATGCCACCAAATGGGACAAAAGCCCAAGTTATACAAATTCTACTGTTTTAGTTTCATATTGGATTTTTTTAATATTTAGAACATGTAGCTGTTCATACAATGTTTAAAATCTATGTATGCTATTCACCATATGAGGTGTTGAATGTGTAGCTGTTAGCTAAACTGGAGGGGATTTTAAAAACTAAAATCAAAAAAGCACTGCTAAGACAATTCATGTTTAATTTTATTTGTAGAATAAATAAGTTTGAGACTATTAATATCAGAATCAGAAAGAGCTTTATTAAACACACAAGGAATTTTTCTTGGTACTGAAGCTTCCAATGTGCACACAAAAATACAAGAAACAGAGAAATAAAAAACTGTCAGCTGGAGGGTGTGGTAAATTGTCGTCATCAAAAATCTTTACGAAGCCAAAAAATGTTTTTGTGTGGACTGACTTGATATCAGGCTCATAGGTGACATCTGAACATTGTTTTGAGGTGCATGTTGAGCTCTCATCGAATGCAGTGTCTTCCATGCGTGACCTTTTAATTGGTGTTGAAGACATGAAGGTTCAACACCTGTACCAACAGAGTGGCCTAAAGGCTTCACTTGAACTGCTGAAATTTTCAACACACACATATGACAATCAAACCCATGAAACACAACACAAGTAGACTATTACCAGCTAATACAATGAAGATACACATAGCTTGAAAGTAGCCTATAACTTTACCTTTACTCCGTCTTTTCAGCTTTTGGGTTTCCATTTGAATAGACACACTCTTCAAAGATGGTGCATCACATTGACAGGCCACATCTCTGGTTAGGGGCTGTATAACAGGAATTGCATTTCAGTACGACATGGGTACAAGGCAACTTTTTTTTTTTTAGAAAACTGCTGGGTAATCTGAAAAGTTGCTAAATCTAGCAACAAAATTGCTAAGTTGGCAACACTGTGAAGAGCTTGGTTGTAGCTAGTTCCACTTACCGTCAAACTTTGTGAGGTACCGACGGTGTACACTGATGGGACAGCCGTATCTGTTAATGCCAGATATTTCACAAACCCCATTTCGTGCTGTGTCCAGTTTTTGAAGCATCCGCGTGTAAAGTGCTTTGAGCACAACCGTGACCTCTCTGATATCCCTCCTTCCTGGAAATGCAAAAACTCGAGCCATCGGGACCGCAACGAGGGAATTTTGGGGAATGGGAAAAGTGTTTCGGGAGAGCCACAACCTAAAACGCACCTTCTCGCCATCTCTGTTTGTTTTCGCGCGCCGTCAATGCTCGCACTCGCAGGCAGCAGTCGGTCGGTTGGAGGGCGTGGTTAAGGATGTTAAGCCGAAGCCCAAGCCGTCAAACTGACGTCATCAGAGAAGGGACGCCGCCGTTGCAGAGGGGAGGTGCATTTTCAGATTTTGATTAAAGATTACAAAGCCAAAAATTTTTTTTGTGTGTGTGGATTGACTTGCACGAATGAATTGTTCACCATAAAAATAGCAATTTGCGCTAACAAAGTAAATATGGTCAAGTTTAAATTAAAGTGAGTAAAAAATTATAAAAGTATAAAGACACAGTTAGGTTCAGTCATAATAAACATATTTACATCGCAATAAACTATTAATAAGTAATAAACGGCCAAAAATCAACAAATATTACCCTTAAAGTCTTGACAGAAGCATTGACAGCACAACATGAACGAGGAATAAATAGTATCCAATCATCGTCTGCCATTTTGACAGGGCGCATCGTGCAGCCAATCAGATCATCGCATACTGCTTCATTCTTCAGCTATTTTCCTGTACTCGTCCTCTCTTTTCCGGAAATTGCAGCGTGACCGACGTTTCGTGTCTTTCACAGACTTAAAGTATGTCTTATTGAAATCTCTTTCATATATTTAAAGTATTAAAGTGTGTTTCGGTACAGTTTTTTAGATATTATTCGTGATTAAAATTCAACTGTGTTTCCACTCTGTAAGCACATGTTTATCAAGTGGTATAGCATACTCCATTTTGTTTCCTTGTGCTCCAGAATAGAATTGAAAGGCAGACTGTAATTATAGTTAATACTCCAAATAAGACGTGAAGGGTTGAAAAATGTTCTGATTATTTGAATTGTGTTTTAAAATGTATATGTCACTAACCCTAAACAAAGTATATATAACACGCTTGATAAACCTAGTCAGCTGCTTGGCAGTTCCCTCTGTAAAGTTCAGTCAGAGTAAACATATGACTTTAAATCTGTGCGACAGTTCAGTAATTAAATTTCATAATTTATCAGTTAATTATATAAGAAATATTTTGTTTCATTTAATACCATGTTTCCAGACTTACACCACCCTTCGTGAGCCCAAAGATTTCAATCACATTTTAGACAGTCTGAGGTTTATGTCTATATCTAATGTTTTTTTTAGTCACAATTTTTCATATATTTGGTCAAATTGTTCTTAAGATCATGTGAATGTCAGATAAATATAAACCATGCGTCATAATAAATGCTGCAATATTCTATAAAATGTCAAGTGCTTCTTAAAATTATGTGAATAGAAGATAAACAAAACCATTAATCAGTTGTAAATATGTGTAAATTCTCTTCTAGAATGCGTTACGTGGCCGCTTACCTGTTGGCTGTACTGGGTGGCAATGCCAACCCATCCGCCAAAGACATCAAGAACATCCTGGGGAGTGTCGGAATTGAGGCCGATGATGAACGTCTTAACAAGGTGGATCCTGGATCTAATAAACCTGACAACAGAGTTTTCATCTTAATATAAGTGTTTTATAATTAAACATCTAAACATTCATCATAACGTAAATGTTATTTGGATTCTCCACTCCTTACCATAAATAAATCTCATGGGTATATTCTATTATTGTTAGTTTAATTTTAAGGAATTCAATACAGTTCTGGTGTTGTTGTACGTTCAACTCTGGTGCACTTGTTTCCTTGTTCTTAATAACATGGATGCTCATGTACAGCAACTAAATTCCCAAATTAGTCAATCCTTCTGTTTTGGGTGTTGCTCAACAGGTCATCAGTGAACTGAATGGCAAAGACATCAATGAAGTCATGAATGCCGGTAAGACTGCATTGCTTTTACCGTTTGACGTACATAATATTTAAATAATGTGAGGTATGAACACTCACTTTTTGTTGTTGTTTTACTTTTATTTTTCCACAGGCCTCTCTAAGTTAGCCTCCGTTCCAGCGGGTGGTGCAGTGGCGGTCTCTGCTGCTGCCGCTGGTGGCGGTGGAGCCGCGCCTGCTGGGGAAGCACCTGCAGGTGGGTATTTTGATAAACCTGGTAACCAAAACTAAAACCATTAAAAAACTTTTGTTACATGAAATAAACTAAACTTTAATTGAAATAAAATATAAAAAAACCTTAAACTTATTTTATTTCAGCTATTTTCATATAGTTTAAATTGTACAACAACTAAAACTATATATATATATATATAATAAAAATTATAAAAACAACAAAATTAATAGAGCTAAAATGAACTATAGCAAAAAAATTAGTAAAATGAGCTAAAATTAAAATGAAAACACAATTTAATAAATGAAAAAAAAAAAAAGCAAAATATTAATATTATCTCATTACTGACACAGGCATTACTGACACATACAAAAATGTACTTCAGTTTAGTCCATTTAGGTTTTTGAATAGTAAAGATTATTTTGATGTTATAGGCTTCCTTGAATAAAACAGCTCAGAATATTTTTTTTTTTCACCGTCAGTTTTCCAGATGCATTACATTTTAGCAAAACATTCTCTTGCACAATTTTCATATCTGTTTGCGGGTGTGAATGATCTGTTTTTCATTAGCAGTTTGAACGTCACCCGTTAGACTAATTGTTTTGTTATGGATCTGATCATAGAGCATTTCTTCCTCATTCCCTTTTACTAATTTGAACCGCTCCATTGATAAAATACTTTGTCTGTCAGAAGTAACCAGGAAACTTTGTGCATTACATGTGATTTGACATTTGCATGTTTGCCTTTCAGCGGAAGAGAAAAAGGAAGAGAAGAAGGAAGAATCTGAGGAGTCTGATGAAGACATGGGCTTTGGCCTCTTTGATTAATCTTTCTTTTGTACCTGTAAAAATACAATAAAAAAGGAAAACATTTGTGTTTAAAGATGCCTTGTGATTATTGATTATTTGTCTGCAAAATGGTAAACCGTTGAATCCAAGGTTGGATTCAAATCTGTTGAATCCAACCTTTTGTGTTTCTAAGCATGTATCATATTATGGTTTTATATAAATCTCTTGAAGGAGCAGAATGGTGGAAAACTGGTTTCTTATTACCTCAAAATGCAGGTAGTTTTGAGCTACACTTTAAAATAAGGTCCTAGTTAATTTTAATGCATTAACAATGAGCAATACATTTGTTACAGTATTTATTAATCTTTTTATAACGTTAGTTAATTTAAAAAAAACTGTTCATTGTTAGTAAATGTTAGCTCAGGTCCATTAAATAATAACAGACATGACTTTTGACTTTAATAATGTATTAGTAAATGCTGAAATTAACATTAACTATGATTAATAAATGCTTTAGAAGTCTTTTTTATTGTTAGTTTTATGGAACCTTATTGTAAAGTGTTACTGCTACAGTAAAATAATAGTCACATTGTTGGATATAAATACTTAATCATGAAATATGAAGGCACGTTTTAAAGTTATCAATTAACAATTAAGAAAAACCAAGGAATTGGTCTTCATTAATAATGTAATATCGAAAAATAAGCGTTTCCTAAACTTTCTACTGCACCTTCCCTATCTCCCTTTGTTCAACAAACAGGTTAGTTTGGCTCTGAACTCATTTCATTGCTTGACTCAATAGTTGACATGTCAGAACACAACGAAACATGATCATTTATAGTTGTCTCTGCACTTTAAACTGAGATAAGATAAATATATTAATTCACCCTCTTGGAGGAAGGTGACTTTTTGAAAGTAATGAGTGCCTGGTAAAAGTCTCTGAGCATGTGTTGGTCAGATGTCAATTTCAGTATTGCAGCCATCAATCAGTTGTCTGTGGTGTATAAAAATAGGTGGCAGAATAGCATAAATTGGCAATACCCTGTCATGCCTACTGGCCACTGCCTCGCTCTAAGATAAGCTTGAGTTTAATACAAGGTTGCAGTATAATGAAGTAGCTTCTGCTGCTCTCCCCTGCAGGACTTGAAAGATGTTATGAACTATCATGTAAGTAACCTAAAATGTTTATTTAACATGGCTCTTTCTCAACTCTTTAGAGGTGAACTGAGATTAACTGGTGGGAAATATAAAGAGTATATATTTTTTGGAGGACACTATTGTCTGCAGTTGTAAGGTGAATTTGTTTAGAATTTGTTAGTCCAAATCTTTTAAAAGATAACATGCTTGCGATCCATTAGTTACAATGACATAAAACCATCAGCCAATCTGGATGTAAACATGAAGAGAACAAAAGAAGTCATAGAAAATGAGATAAATGAGGAAGAGGAGCAAAGGTGGGGCAAAGGAGAGCGTTCTGAGGAGATAAAAATGGATACCGAGTTACCGGAGGAGTACTATCATGGTCTTGAGGACCTACCCTGGAACCTGAACTCACTGGAGCAGTTACTGTATATCAGCCTACCAGCATGGATACAAAAAGGTGAGAAGCTGAAAACACATGATAATTCCAGATTCAATGCACTTCCAAATTTGTTACTGACACTCTCAACTGTCACTGGTGATGAGGAAAACACTGGGGTTGGGAAAACATTTGCTGTGCAGTTGAAGAGCAAAATTTTATGAGGGCCAGTGGGCAGCCCTCCATCACTTTTACCCCCATTACACCACCATATCCCACCTGCTCTACAGAAGGATAATGTCAGGCAAATGCTTTTGTGGTACAAGTTGTTTGTGACTTAGTGAAATAGGAATGACAAACAACTAACAAAAATATGTTCTAAGAACGTTTTGCTAATGTTGCTATTAAGTTATGAAAACGTTGCAAGGAATTGATGTATAAATAATTAATTTTTCAAACATTTTGCAACAAACGTTGCAAACATTATGGGAATGTTCCTTTTGAATGTTCTCTAAGCATTCTGAAACAAGTAGTAACATTTAAAAATGTTAGACAAATGTCCAACTAAAACGTTTCAGAAAAAACGCTCCATAATTGATGTATGAATTTTGAGAACATTATTAAAGACCAGATGAAATCATTGAACAAAAAACTCTGAACTAACATTCTATTACCAGATGCTACTGGAAGAATGACATAACTTTGAGAGAACCTTGCCAGAACATTCTGAGAACATTCCCTGTTAGCAGGATATCTAGTGACATACAGCACTCTAAAAAAAGATGTTTTTTAAAGGATCTTCACACAGTTCTATTTAGAACCATATTGTCTTGAAGAACTTTATATGCTGAAATGGTTCTTATAGGGTTCTTTTTCCCCACCTTTTTGTTTTTTTTTAAATCTGTAACTGTCAAAGCCACCTCATACTAATTTTCTGGAGCTCAGCAGCCATCCAATTACACAGACTGTCAACACACTCTCAAAGCTATCCCATAACTTTTCCTTTTAACATTGTAAAGGGCTCACATACTGTCAATCTTTGCTAATTTTGGCCTTCATAAACATAATTGTTTTTACATAAACAAATAGAAGAGACACACTGTAACAAGATGTTACATCTCAAGGGGTTTATCCTAAATAAATAAATTTCAAACTGTAAAGATAATAATAAAATAAACTATTAATAAAAAGGTTATTTATAACACCATTAAGGTGGTATATAGTGCTTTCAAAGCATGGTTCTTTATGGAAAAGTCATAAAAAGTTTCTATTTAGCACCAAAATGGTTTTTGCTATTGTTACAAGCCGAAGAACCCTAATTTGTTACTGTTTAGAGCCATTTTTTCTTGAGAGTGAGCCCCGAGAAGTATAAAGAGTTAATTCATGTTTAAAATGCATGAATACAGTTTCATTACACAACCATTCAAAAGTTTGGGGGCCATACAATTATTATTCATATTTAAAAAAAAAAAAAATAATGTATACTTTTTTTATTCAGCAAGGATGCGTTAAGTTGATTAAAAGTGACAGTAAAGACATTTTTAATGTTATAAAAGATTTCTATTTCAAATAAATGCTGTTCTTTTGAAGAATCTTGAAAAAAACTGTCATATAGTTTTCTTAAGCAACACAACTGTTTGATTAACAAAATTGTTTCTTGAGCAGCAAATCAGCATATTGGAATGATTTCTGAAGGATCATGTGACACTGAAGACTGGAGTAATGATGCTGAAAATTCAGCTTTGCATAAGGAAGGCATTTCATTTTATATGGTAGAATTTGAAAGAACCTTCCACAAGCAAAACGTTCCACAAGCAGAAGTTTGTTTGGGTTTTAAATTATAGAATAATGTATATACTGTTCAAAATGATGACAAAAAGACATGGTTATAGTTAATATCATGAACTACACCTGTTGATGACTTTGACACCAGCTGAGAAAAGCTCTAGCAGCAATTGTTTGCAGATTCCACTTGGTTTGATATTGTTTAATGCAAGAACTTAAGTGTGACTTATGTGTCCGCAACCTTTTTGAGGCAACTAGATCCAGTCTAATATCCAGCACTGTACTACATGTAAAAATGCACATGCTAAAATGAAATCTCTCTCTTCAGCTTTGCTTTGTAACCTAGCAGAACAGTTTGGCATCTGGACCTTTCACAACAACATCTTGCCGTGTCGTCTCATATCCTACGCTTTACTGCCGTACACTCTTCCTGCTACAACTGTCATCTCGTTCATCTACAGGTTAGATCTTTAGGCTAAATCAGTAGCTCATGTTTTTGTTTGTGTATCTTATCAGTAAATGAGAAAAACATGTAAGCGCCTATTGTCATTCCTAGTGTTGTTTTGCATGTGAATGTGAACAGATTTTTCTGCTGTGCAAAGAAAATTCCCCTTCAAGCTCTGAATGCAGTCAGGGAATTCAAACAAGATGTGATCGTACACCTGCGGTTCGCCCTCGCACACTTAAGAGGACTGTTAACAAACAGGTAAAACTAGCAAAGTTTTCATACATGACTGACCTTGTAATAAAACATAAAATGACACATTTTACTTTCGTAATGTGACATTATTTATGAATTAAGAACAACATGAATGCATATTAAGATTGTACACTCAAAGAAACTTTTAAGCCTTTTTTAAGATTTATGCAAATTAATCAAATTGAATTGAACAATCCTTACATATTTTAATTGAATAACTGAACAATCCTTAATCAGTTATCCAATTAAAGGTCCAGTGTGTAATATTTAGGAGGATCTATTGATAGAAATGCAATACAATATACATAACTATGTTTTCAGTGGTGTATAAAGACCTTACATAATGAACCGTTATGTTTTTATTACCTTAGAATGAGCCATTTCTATCTACATACACCATGGGTCCCCTTACATGGAAGTCGCCATTTTGTGCCGCCATATTTCTACAGTAGCCCTAAACGGACAAACTGCTCTACAGAGCACGTTTTGTCACTATGTTGTTCTTCTTCGTTGGTGTTTTTAGAGGCATCTTGCATCACGTTGAATACGCACAAAGAAGTAGTAGTAGTAGTAGTCGTCTGGTTTATTAGAAGCATCGACATGTGCTTCGAAAGGGAAGGGTGAGCGGTGGACTGCATTGGTTGCAATTCGCAACCTCACCGCTAGATGCTGCTAAAATTTACACACTGAATCTTTAAAATATGTAGGCCTAAGGATTATTCAATTCATTTTGATGGAATTTTACTATTAATTAAATTGCGTAAATCTTAAAAAAAAAAATGCTTAAACATTTTTTGAGTGTAGATTTTGATCTTATACCATTATTAGATGTTCCTGAATTTTTCCAGATTCCTGCTTTTGCAAATTCCACCTTTGGTCCCCACTCCTGCTCTGTTTCTTGCACCCTGGTCCTGTCTCCCCCCTCTTTCTTTGACTTTCCTTCCCTGTTCCTCTTTTCCTTTACTTTCTCTCGCTTTGCGTTTTCTGCCATGCCGTCTTCCTACTTCAACCTCGAAGAAGCAGCTGGAGTGCAGCAGCCAGACCCAGCCTCTCTCGTTTAGACAACGATCCTTCCTCTGCTTCCAGCTCGCTGGATCCGGCAGTTTCTGTAAAAAGACAGATAACATCATCATTACAGATGCAAAGCCACTATCTTCAAGCTTCCTCCTGCAGCTCAACTTAGAGTTAGAAATGGACAGCCATTCTGAAACACCACACCTTCAGAAGGACAAGCTAGATTATGACGGAAGCTTATTACTAGAATTGGACAAGCACAGGAACGCAGAAGCTGATCTCTGTTCTCCTTGTATCTCCTACATGGATGTGCAAGAGGAAGACTGAAGGACAGTGTGTTACTTATTGCAGACAAAAGTCTCTCAGTCAAACATCTCTCTAATGACTGATTATCATCTTACTGCAAAAGAGACATAAAATAACATCTAATTTCAACATTTTCTCTATTGATCCAGCCATATGCAATGCATGGTGGGAACTAACAAGCACCGCCCAGTTTCAGTTAATGCAACAAAATTCATTCATGTAATCCCAACACAAACACATTAAGTAAACTTCAATATATTAGATATATTTAAGTGGATTGAACACAATAAAATTAAGTTAGCACAAAATGTGTAGGAATTGTGTTGCTTTAGCTCAGGGGTTCCCAAACACATTCCTGGAGCCTCCCCAACACTGCATGTTTTCCATGTCTCCTTAATTAAACACACCTCAGATAATCAGCTCATTAGTTGAGAGTCCAAGACCTGAAATGGGTGTGTCAGACAAAGGAGACATAAAACGTGCAGTGCTGGGGAGGCTTCAGGAATGTTTGGGAACCCCTGCTTTAGCTCATTTTAATTCATTTGAACAAGCAGCAAAAATCTTTTTCAGTGTACTAAAATTTCTAAAACTGAAATAAAAATAAAATTAAACTATATAGAATTAAACAACTACAAACACTAATACAAATGACAAAAGTACATAATATTACTAAATGATTATTTCAATGTAGTAAGAAAAAATTAAGCATGCCACAATTCTGTTTTATGTATGTAAGATTGTTCAAATCTAATAAATACATTATCAAGTTGGATTTGGACAGCCTGATTTATTGAAAAAAAGAAGCTGTGTTTATAAAAACTAAAAATACACAAATTTAGGATGGATCAAATAAAAATAAAAATAAGATTGCACAGCATAAAACTATATCAGTCAGTAGTTGGCTATAATCATATTACTTCATTTTTCATTCATAAACTAAATTTGCTATGCTCATTAACCGTTTTTATTATTTTGGATAATTTAAATTAGGTATTTAACACAATTTTAGAAGAAAATGAATAAATGAAATCATGGACAACACTTTATAAAACATATTCACTATATTTAATCATTATGGTGTAAACATTCTGCATATGCCCGCATACACAGTTACAACATATTTAAAATACATACATGCTTAGAGAGTGGGATAATACACAGATTAAAAAACATTACATTATATAAATAAAAATAATGAATGCAGTTGTGCAAACTTTTGCAGAATACATTCACATTAAGATTTCTCTAGCTTACTTCATTCAGGTTTGTTTTTTTAATTTGAACTTTGTTACACAAATTACACAAAGGTTTAGTATGTTCAAATTTCTCAAAGGCTGGTGGTTTCAATTTCTTTAGAAATATTCACAAAGTGTTTCCTCCTAAATTTCAAATAACTTCAATAATGTTCTATGATCTAACCAAACCAGTTCTTTCTGGTGTGTGTTAACACATTATTTGGGTTGGGTTATTGTGCAAAAACAACAACAAAATGCCTATTTTAAAATCCTTCATTCCACCGTTTTTTGTACAGTTCAGAGGTATATCCAGTAAAACGATGTCAACTAGAAGCTCACGCTTCTACAAGCTTATGAATTCTTGCTCAGATTTCTGCGTTTTCTGATCCTCTGCTTTAATGTCAGCGAGATGCGGATGGCTCTCGCTCATGTGAGTGAAGCGATCTTGGAGATACTGGTTCCCCAAGCCCATGATGTGGCCTGTGGCCTGGCGGTGCAGATTAGCGACTTGAGCAGTGAAGTCCAAAGTGAAGGCAAACTTCACCAGCTCTGGTGCAACGACGGGTGGGCAGGTGTTCTTATTTGGAACTTCTGACTGAACATATTGATCAGCCATTTGCTGGAAGGATCTATAGGTGATCCCGTTCATAAAACTGATCAAGGTGGTGTTCCCTTTTAGCTGGAGGGACAGGAGACAAGAAAACATTAGTGGGAAAAAGGAAACAGGTAGACCTCCTTTAAATACCACATTTCATACATTTGAAACTGAAACATACATTCGCAAAACAAAAGCAAAATGTCTCAGTAATTTTTAGTGATTTCAGAAGGAATGTGAAAGCGATACACTTACCCCGATATTTAGTTTGTCCCCTTCTTGTTTTATCAGTTCTGTGATTCTCCTGATAACCTCTTCTTGTGAGACTATAGAAATATGATAAAAGACAGTGTGCTTTGAGCAACAACAAAATCACAAGAAAAAACAACCTGAGACTAATGTCTATTTGCTCATTATTCACTCTTTTTGGGTCTTTCAAAACCTATATACTGGGTTTCTTTTTCACTGAACACAAAAGATGATTTTTAAAATAATTTTCCGTACAGTTACAGTTAACTCCAAGGGACAAAAATCACCATAAAAGTAGTTCATACAATTTGTGTGCTGTATTCAAAAACTTCTGGAGCCTTTGTGTGAGAATTTGCAGAATGGAGAACAAGATTTGAGAATGCGGAGTGGAAATGCAGAAGTCATGGACTCCTTTTATGGCAGTTTTTGTCCTTCATGGTCCCTATGAATTGTTAAATATATGTAAAATTCTCCTTTGTGTTACACTAAAAAAAATAACAGCATATGCTTTTGGAACAACATGAGCAAATAATTATTAAAATTTTAGTGAAACACTTTCAATTTGCAGCTTTATTGCTTAAGTAATAACCGTTTATTTATCAAATGAAAATTCTGTCAAATTCAGTTGTCCAAACCAGTATGATTTTCTTTTTTGGTGGAACACAAAAGAACATATTTTGAAGAATGTTGGTAACCAAAGAGTACTGCAATAGAGACATTTCTCAAAATATCTTCTGTTGTATTCCACAAAAGAAAGAAAGTGTTTTGAAACAACATGATTGCGAGTAAATGTGAGTAAAACGAGTAAAAAACCCCATTTAATCTCATTCTTCTTCAGTTGTCTTGAGTAATTCAGACACTGTGACAACTAGCTGAACCCTATCCTGGTTTGTGGCGTACTTTCTATCAAATATTTAACCCATCTCATTTGCTTCATTCAAATATAGTCTATTATAATAACACTCACTCTGGTCTGTTGGTTGAGAAGTGACATTTTCATCGGCTGGATTATCTTTCACTTCATGCACAATTTTCTCCAGTTCCTCTGACATTTTCTCATAGTACGAGTTGGTGGGTTCCACCATCGCAACAGCTGTAAAAAAATCAAACTTATTTAGAATTGTTTTTCCAATATATGCAAACTCCAAACTAATACAAAGAACATGCATAATACAGCTGCACATATATTGAGAAAATCTGAGATACATACACTTTGCAGTGGACATATCTCCACTTCGCCTCCATTTGAATGATCTCCTCTGCGACTTTTTCTTTTTCAAAGATTTTGAGTGGCGCAGGTTGACGTCACCTTTTGATTTGCCATCAGCTAAAGGCAAACAAGACATTTGGGGTATTGAGGGTTGGGAAAGTGGGAGCTTTTCTTCAGTTCTCTGATGATCTTGTTCCTTTTCATTGGTTCCTTTGGAAAAAAAGCTCAAGAAAGTCTTCCATACAGTGGGTTTCTTAGTCTTCTTGCCTTCTTTCTCCTTCCTTTCCACTGTAGTAGACTCTGGTGTCTTCGAATGAATATCTCCAACAGCAACTGTACTTGTTTGGGGGGAAGCATCACTGCTTAGCCCACCTTCCTCCTTGCCCTTATCCAAATGTTGAAACCACTTCTTGGGTTTGCCATTGGACTTCTGCGACCCATTAGAGCCATCGTTGCGACGCAGACTGCCTTTAACTTTCCACTTTTTGGATTTCTTCTCAGAAGGTATCTCCTTTTTGTCCAGTTGTGGTTCAAGGACAGGCTCATGTCTAATGTCCTCAACTGAGATGGAGGCTTGTGAAGTCAAGTTCAGAGATGTATCGCTGGAATGTCTGCGATCTCTTGTCTTCTGCTCAGTGATGGGGACCCATTTGTGTGATCTGTGCTCCTGCCTCCGAGAACATTGTGATCCATCGTTAAGGCTGAGACTTCGCTTAACATACACCTCTAGCAACCGTTTCTTATCCTTTTCTCCAACTTGCAGCAGCTGAGGGGTATGCTGCGTATTCTGGTCAGCTGAAATGGATGCCATGCTGTCATACTGTAAATAAACAACAATGCCAATTAACACGTATTTTACACAGTATATTTGAATCAGAATTAACTATAAAAAAGAAGTTAAAACAGAAAAAGTCCCCTTTTGCGTTCCTCAGAAGAATGCCATTGTAAGGGTTTAGATAATTTTCTCAACATGCGGAAATGAAGTCAAAACTATCAGTTTAAGAATACCTTTAACGTTAAATACCATGGCAACGGCACACATATATTCAGCTAGCAACGAAAACAAAATACGATATTAATGCGAACATTACTGGAATGCATCGAAGTGTTCAAATAAACCAATTTTAACGAATAAAACAATCATTTGACTTACAATTTCTCGCACTCTTTGATGTTCGTCCTATCTCCAGTGGTGACAGACTGTTTCTGAGGAAACTTCGACGTATAAGCACCGTTTCAAGACGCCCATTTTGAAAGAAACCACCTACGAGCAGGCGCCGTCTGCACAGAGTGACATCATCATAATCACTCAGGTAGACTGGGAAAAGGCTCGTCAGGTGATGTTTACAGTTTCGACGCAGTTTTCTCTTCATGTTTTAAGGACAATAAGGAAGTACCATCAGAAAGTTGTTTAAAATAAAAGTAACCCATAACTCCAATTGAATTTGAAGAGGAGCAGTTTAAACTAAGTTGTGCAATAATAGCTAGCCTAATTAAAGCAATTAAACAACTATTAATTTTCTCCAAGTCATGAGTTTGGCTTAAATGCATTTATGCCTAAACCGTGACACGCACACAAAAAAAGAGATTGCATCATTCTGTTGCCTAGTTAGTAGGCCATTTACTGTATGTTAGATGTCATGTGGCCTACTACACTAAACTGTTTATGAGTGCAAGAAATTCCTGAACTCTGCCTTATGTAGTGACAAGATAAGACATGTCAAGTCTGACTCTGACGCATAAAGAAAATTAAATCAAGACAAAACAAGTGGGTATGAAAAAATTCAGTTGCGATATCAAGACATTTTCTGTGAATGGAATGTCTGATTTTCTGAAAAGTAATACTAAATAATGCACTAATGTTACCAGACAAAAATTCGGGAAAAAGTTAAAAGTAATCCATTATGCTTTAAAGATATAGAAGATAAAAACAAGATATGCACATCAGTAACAATTTGGTTTACACTTAATCTGACCATTAATTTGACTTAACTCAATACATTATGTCACATGTTGTTGCATGGAAATGAAAGAGAGGGAAAATCCATTCAGAGTCAAACAAGTTTGTCTGCTGTGCGCTTGTTTAATTGCTGTTTCTCACGAAAAAAGGACTTCAGAACAGATATTCATCCTTTCATTAAAACAGATGACATTTATATAGTTTGGTGCTAATGATTCATATTTATTGTATTCATAGCAGTTTACTGAATTTGAAAATACATAATAAATACATAACTGCAATAACATCCGGTTGCATATTACATTTATGTCCTAACAGACACTTTCTTACTTTCAAAACATGCAATAAGAGTACATCTATAATGTGTTTGTGATTAGTACAAGAATAGAAGTGTACCAAAGTGATGGCTTTTATGTTGTATACAGTACCAATACATAGAGTGTAGCTGTACATTACAGTGGTATCCAGTAAATGATGACAGACACACTTTTTCATAGCATAGCATAGCATAGCATATCATATACAGTACTTCCTGTATAGCTTACATATGCCATATCCTGTAAAGATATAGTGCCATTCTGTCTGTCTTGTTATATATTTCTGCATATCACATACATCTATTTCCATAAGATGAATTAACTGAAGGCATCTTTTCTTTGTGGTCCATTTACACTAAACAGTTCAATATATGGCCACTAGAGGTCATCTGAAGGATGCGTGGGCAGACAGTAGCTGTTTTACTGAAATCATGACAGTTTCCTAGAAGGGTTTGACTTGTCACCTTGTTTTTACTCAATACCTTTTGCTTTACTGCACGCACACGTAAAGCCTTTCAGTCTGGGAAATGGTACTTACATAATACACATAAATAAGGGGAAGGATATTTTATAACTGAGAGGCACAGTATTGCAACAAAGCAAACAGCAAGCCATATTTGTCTGTCAGGTGTGGTTTATGGGAAATGCACCATGCAGATAACTTTGTACAAGGAAGTACCTGTTCATATGGTTTGGACAGATTGAACTTTAATGCCATATATGTATATATATATATATATATATATATATATATATGTATATAAACTGTTTTCTGTTTGAATATATTTTATAAAGTAATTTATTCCTGTGATCAAAGCTGAATTTTCAGCATCATTACTCCAGTCTTCAGTGTCACATGATCCTTCAGAAATCATTCTAACATGCTGATCTGCTGCTCAAGAAACATTTATTGTGTACAATTGTACAAAATATTTGTGTACAATATTTTTTTTTCAGGATTCTTTGATGAATAGAAAGTTCAAAAGAACAGCGTTTATTTGAAATATAATCTTTTGTAACATTATGTCTTTACTGTCACTTTTGATCGATTTAATGCATCCTTGCTGAAAAAAATAATTAATTTATTTAATTTCTTTTCAAAAAAAATAAAAATAAAAATTCTTACTGACCCCAAACTTTTGAACGGTAGTGTATAATGTAACAAAAGCTTTGTATTTCAGATAAATGCTGTTCTTTTGAACTTTCTATTCATCAAGGAATCTTGAAAAAAAAAAGTACACAACTGTTTTCAACATTGATAATAATCATAAATGTTTCTTGAGCAGCAAATCAGCATATTAGAATGATTTCTGAAGGATCATGTGACACTGAAGACTGGAGTAATGATGCTGAAAATTCAGCTTTGATCACAGGAATAAATTACTTTATAAAATATATTCAAACAGAAAACAGTTATTTTAAATTGTAATAATATTTCACAATATTACTGTTTTTACTGTATTTTTAATTAAATAAATGCAGCCTTGGTGAGCAGACCAAACTTCTTTTAAAAACATTAAAAATCTTACCGATTCCAAACTTTTGACTGGTAGTGTATATATATATATATGTATATATATATATATATTTAAAGGCTGAACATGAACTTTGTTGTCAATTTGGCATTTAAGTGAGGAATCTCTCAAACTAAATGGAGTGTGAGAGCAAACATAGACACACATCTATTCTCATTATTCCAAACCCAGTGAATGTATGATTTGGAGGTTTCATTGTCCAGGCAAGGACATGTAGGGACATACAGAAGATAAAGTACCTGTTTGTTAACAATGCATATCTGGCAGGAAGCTCACCTTCCAAACACACATATGTTCTCAGACAGATGATTAATGTGTGCTGCATATTGCTTCTAAAAATACAAATGCTTACTAATGTTTTTCTTTAAACTCCTCTGTAATGATGTAGGCTTTTATAAATAAATGTGCTACTGTATGAAATGAATCTGTTTCTTTGATACGCCACTATTCAACATATTTGTTTGTGGGTTTTGTGTGTGTGTGTAGCTTGCAAATTAGGTGGGCAAGTTAAAATCTGAATGTACAAGAGAAAATAGGCTATTTTAGGTGTTGTGACTGGTCCACCATTTTAATCATCCATTTATAATGAAAACTTATAAATGAATGAATCTTCTGCAGTTTACCCAGTACCCACTAAAGTGTATTCATAATATTATATTAAAAATATTTTTTTTTCTCTGAACTTTACTCCAGTTATTAGACCATCATGTGACCATTTTGAATTATTGAGTGAGACCAAAACATCATGTAAATAATGAATGAACAGGGTGTAACAAAGCTGGGTAATAGAGAGTCAGATGGACAGACGTGAAGCAACAGGGGAAATCCCTCATGGGATGAGTAACATTCATTAGTAGATTTTACAGCTTAATTGAGATGAGAGGAAGGGAGACCCAGCACGTTCAGCACGTGAACACCGGTAGAGGATATTCCTGTAGTCATATTAGATAATTTTTTTTATAACATTACAGATCATAACTGGTTGATGATACCCACATTACGAGCCACACTTGTCTGACTCTGAGAAAATGAACTTCTCAGGACTGTGTAGCGCACAGGCAGAACATAAAATGCTTTAATTTTAATTAAACATTTTATTAAAATGAGTGTGTGTGTGTGTGTGTGTGTCTGTATATATTGCATGAAATATAATTATAGGTCTATTTGTTTTATAATTAATAATTTTATTTATTATATTATTCATTATATTTTTGTTAATTGTGTGTGTATGAGTTTTTGTAAATTTATAATTTTGTAGGCTAATGGAAGTAGAATGGGTGTGGCTTAATTTATTATGATTTATTATTATTAGGTGTGGCTCAATTTTATTTACCGTACTTTGCGGTAATCACGTTCTCAAGGAGGCGAAAGCGTTGCGCATGCGCACATGTGATGTATAAGCGTTGAAGAGGTAAGTCAGTTTTTGCAAGTCAGAATGACTTTCAGTTTTGCCTGAGACTGCGTCTACTTTAAAGCAGAATCCGTTCGGATACTGTCTGACGCATTTGTGGGGTGTGATGAGACATTCAATACTCTACTGGACATCTCATTTGATCTAATAGGCCTACACTAAACTTTCTATCCGACCCGAGCTTTTGTCTGAACTCATTTGCATAAACAGGTTTGTTGATGTAAACTGTATAAAATGTAATTTATTTCATAAAATGCGCATTGAGTATCTTAAAAAAAGGTTTTACTAACCTTTGTATACAAAACTCGCTAATTTTAAGACAGACATCACTGGAAATAATGATAAATTGCAGTTCCGAAACAGAATCAAATGTTGATTCAGTAACCACTCGGACTGATTCAGTGAGTCAATTCATTGAAGGATTCACCAGACCGATTCAAACAGAGTACAACAGAGCTATCGGATGGAGTATACATGAGTCTTTTTGAACAATTAATTAATTGTCTCTACAGTCTTAGCTTTTAAGAAACGCATCCCTGGCTCATCATTTGTTCATGAATCTGTCTTGTACCGCTGTTGTGTGCAGTGTGCAGCTCAATAGAAAGACGTGTTTGTCATCATTTTGTGGTCTAGAATGTTTTTTTTCCCTCTCATTGAGATCTGATATTACAAGGAAAAGTCTCTTCTTTGTGTTTCTTTTATTTTCATATTATAAAATAATACAATATAATATTATATTAAAGTAACATTAATATCAAACAGGTTTTGTGTAATTTTTAGTTGATACAGTTGTTGTTAGGCTATCATAGGCTAATCTTCTGTAAACAGTGTAAGCTAGGTTTCCTGATGACTCTTTTTATCAAGTAATATTGATTATGAGCTTGATTGTATAATCAAATGTGACTGAAAGTAGTGATATTTGAATGAGTAAGTTGTTTACCATAAATTTACTCATTGAACATGAATTGCTGGCATTATGCAGATGACTGGGTGATGAGTAATGTGGAGGCAATTCTTCCTCTCATCTCATCTTTTCCCTGTATATTACCATTGAGCTGTAACATTTGTCCTACTTGATATCAAACTTGATATCCCCCTTTGTCATTGTTGGATAGTGTTACTTTAGAAGAATTAGTGGTTTAGACACTATTTCGTTTTGTACTGTCACTTACACAGGCTGCTGCTCCCATGCTTTAAGAAATAAGTAATAATAATAATAATATATATATATATAATATTTCTTAAAAGCATGGTAATATATATATATATATATATATATATATATTACTGTAAATTGATTACAGTATATAATTACATGACATTTAACATTTAATTTTACAGATGAAGTTTGATTTCTCACTATATGACCCTTATAAAAAGTAAAATTCCATTCCGTTTTCTGTTAATCTAAATTCAGGACAGCGCCTGCAGTAAAGATCACTGCTGTAAAGAGTTTGACACTTAAGGTTGTCTCGCCTCTAAACATGTACATACATGGCCATACATCACAGTAGACTTATCTCTGACATGTAGAATTATAAATACACATACTCTTACTGGTAACTAATGTCCCGTTCACACTTACAGCGATAAAATCACTGGAGGTCAATGCTAAAAGTCGGCATTCTGAATGTGATATCTAGCTGTACGTAGCTGGTCACTGTTCGGAGTCTTGTTGTTAGTTGCCACATTGTTTTGCTGCTCATTTTCATGAAATTGAGCTCTGCGTGTTTTGCTTTCATTGAAAGTGAAAGATGTTCTGTTGCGTCACTATAAATGTGTAAATCCTTAAAGGGCTAGTTCACCCAAAAATGAAATTTGTGTCATTAAGTACTCACCCTAATGTCGTTTCAAACCTGTAAGATCTTCGTTCATATTCAGAACACAAGTTAAGATATTTTTGATGTAATCCGAGGGTTTCTGAACCACACATAGACAGCAACGTCATTGCACCTTTTGAGGTCCAGAAAGGTAGTAAAGACATTGTTAAAATAGTCAACTTAACTACGGGTTTGAGACAACATGAGGGTGAGTAATTAATGACAGAAATTTAATTTTTGGGTGAACTATCCCTTTAAAGTCACCATGAAATCAAAACTGACATTTTAAGTCCCGCCCTACATTCTTCTCATTTCAGAAGCCATTTCACTCGGATATACTTTACAATAGGGAAGAAAGGACTATGTCAACTTCCATTTCATGCACTCTTGCAGTTCAAATAGTGAAGCATGATGCTTGCAATGCCAAGCTTGTGGGTTTAATCCTCAGGAAATGCATAAAATGTATACCTTTAGAGGAATTAAAAGTTGGCATTTGGATAGAAACCAAACAATAAAAAACTAAAAAAGGTGTTAGGCTGATGAATGATGAATTCAGATTTCCAGGGAAAATGCTGGTAGTAATCCCCAAATTACTATGTCTCACCTTTCTTTGATTAAAACCACAATCACCTCAAATATCGTCTGGTCTGCATACTAAAGTTACGGCAGTAATCAGGATTGCGTGAAAGTACAAATTGAACCATGCTCGGGTTATAGGGGTCAGTTTCTTTCACTTTCTGCCTGTTGTAGATGTAATCAGTCTTAGCCAGCCTTAACTTGCTAGTAACTTGTTCCAGCCACAGAGCTAGAGAGACCTGAACGGTCTAAACAGTGCAAGACTAGAACAAAATGGCTGGCCATTAATTGTTTATAACCACGTCTCTCTCCATACCCTGTTTGACCTTACTGTGCACCTGATCAGTTAAGTATATATGAGACTGAGGGTACCTCCAGGGTATTAAGGCGATTGCCGCCTTTGTGAGATTTTTCTTTCCCCAATCTCCTAATTGGTCCTATCAAGGGTTATCAGCGTAGTGTCAGGTTTTAGAGATAAAAGCAGATAAAATTAAGGACACATCGTTTAAGGCACCTAGTCTGGACCGTGGTGTGACCGGTGTAACTGCTGAGGAGTTTTTCATATATATTTTAAGTATTGCTATTGTTTATTTAAAATATATTGTTTAATTATATAAATGGCAATGCATATCATTCCAAACTTACAAGCCAATGAGGATGCGTTTTTTTTCCTCCACTATTTCGTTTTGTAGTTTGACCATTAGCATAAACTGTTTGCTGAAATGAACAAGTTTTAAACTTACTACCAAACTATTTAATTGCTTTGGTTGGGGACTGTCTGTTTGCACGTCTGAAAATACAGACTATTATTTTTATGACAAATATTGCGATATCATACTTCAGAAATGACACCACTCAGATGACGGTTATATAATACCTTGGATTCGTCTTACATAACCACAAAACATTAACAGCATTCTCTTACATACTATATACATAGTTTGGTATTTTGTTACTTTGCTGTCTCACTGCTCAATATTTTAGTGTCTCAACTGGACTCTCACCTCCAGACAAGAGTGCTTCTTATGACTCGCTGTCAAATTACTGAAATCAATCATGTCTTGAAATAACTAGATGAAGCAAACAGGAAAAAAAAAAATGGCTGAGTCAATGTAATTAAAATAATGAATTTATGTGCATTAATTCAGAGGTTGCTTTAAAACATTAAGATATTAAAAAGTTTTTTTTGCAATAGATGTGTAAAATTTTTGACCTATGTTTTGATTCACAGCTGGATAAATGGATAAGGCATTTACATGCGAAGCAAAATTGATATTGGGGTAAAAATCTAGCGATGTCATTTGGGTTTTGCTCAAATTATGACCTTTCTGCAATGAAAGAATGCTATTTAAGGTGTTTACATGGCCATAATATTGTCGAGAAAATGTTTTGTCCATATACGCAGGAAGAATCATAAGAAAAAATACCTGTTAGTAAAATTTGGTGGGCAAATATGGGCATTGTGAACATCAAACTAAATCAAAATTTAGATTTTATATTGATTAGAAGTTGGTAATTCAGAGCAGATGATGAAAATGGCCATTACGTCTGTGTACTGTACACCATAACAACTCGGTCCACATAGACGGTGAGCTTTGAAACATTAATGCGTCCACACATACACAAACAAAATGCCCTTAAAGATTAATGTGCTCTCATTGTGGGATCTTGCACTGTTTAGTCTCCGTCCCTGAAAAAATCCACAGGTCATGCCAATAAATCATGGTCACTCTCTCATCTGTCTCAGTGACCTAGACAAACCTTTTTAACCTCTCTAATACTGTATAAAACCTAATAAACTTGCTTAGAGTTGATCTTGTGTTCTATGAATAATAACACAGATGAGCAGATTTTTGTTTAATTTAATTTTTTGCATAAATTTTATATACTGTAATATATTATATATACTCACTACCAGTCAAAAGTTTGGACACGGTAAGATTTTTAATGTTTTTAAAAGAAGTTTGGTCTGCTCACCAAGGCTGCATTTATTTAATTAAAAATACAGTAAAAACAGTGATATTGTGAAATATTATTACAATTTAAAATAACTGTTTTCTGTTTGAATATATTTTATAAAGTAATTTATTCCTGTGATCAAAGCTGAATTTTCAGCATCATTACTCCAGTCTTCAGTGTCACATGATCCTTCAGAAATCATTCTAATATGATGATCTGCTGCTCAAGAAACATTTATGATTATTATCAATGTTGAAAACAGTTGTGTACTTTTTTTCAGGATTCCTTGATGAATAGAAAGTTCAAAAGAACAGCATTTATCTGAAATACAAAGCTTTTGTAACATTATACTCTACCGTTCAAAAGTTTGGGTCAGCAAGAATTTTTTATTTTTTTGAAAAGAAATTAAAGAAATTAATACTTTTATTCAGCAAGGATGCATTAAATCGATCAAAAGTGACATTAAAGACATAATGTTACAAAAGATTATATTTCAAATAAATGCTGTTCTTTTGAACTTTCTATTCATCAAAGAATCCTGAAAAAATTGTACACAATAAATGTTTCTTGAGCAGCAAATCAGCATATTAGAATGATTTCTGAAGGATCATGTGACACTGAAGACTGGAGTAATGATGCTGAAAATTCAGCTTTGATCACAGGAATAAATTACTTTATAAAAATATATTCAAACAGAAAACAGTTATTTTAAATTGTAATAATATTTCACAATATTACTGTTTTTACTGTATTTTTAATTAAATAAATGCAGCCTTGGTGAGCAGAGGAAACTTCTTTTAAAAACATTAAAAATCTTACCGTGTCCAAACTTTTGACTGGTAGTGTGTGTGTGTGTGTGTGTCTAATATATATATATATATATATATATATATATATATATATATATATATACACATACATATATAATTATATTTTAAATTATATTAAAATAGAAAGCCATTATTTTAAATTGTAATAATATTTCACAATATTGTTTTTTTCTGTATTTGTACAGATTTATATATATCCCATAAGTGTTTTTTTTATATACTTCAAAAGTGAAAAAACTGCTATGCATTGAAAACAGGAGAATGTTTTCAGCTTTTTAGTACAAATCTTTATTCAGTGTGCTGACGGTAATTCAGATTTTTGTTTTAAAGAAAAAAATGTAAAAAAAATCACTAAAGCAGTGCATGTGTGGCTTAGGGGACCAATTTTTCTGTCTTTAATGTTTGATTACTTTTTGTTTAGTTTTGTATGATAGACATATTTGATTTTGTGTTGTGTCGACACATAATCATACAGTGAGGATCACACAATGAGTCCCTGTTAAATCACACAAAGATGGAGCCATTAAATTTAATATATATTTAATAAAAGGCACTCAGAATATCATGAATAAAATATAGTGCTTAAACAATCAAAATATATCATACAGCCATAGCATACATTCATGAGATGCTAAATGCCATAATGACCGCATAACACTGGCATTATCACCTTCGTCGGTGGGATAATTGTATAAAATCTAAATAGAACTCTCAGGATTTATCGAACGATGACTTTCAATATTATTATTGATATTTTGCCATACTGTGACATAAAATGCATGCTTAAGGGAATATACTTATGTTTTTTTTTCCATTGACACAATGGAGGGTTGATTTAAATGTCATATTTCAATACCTCTATTCAAAGCATGATCTTTTTATCAAATTCATGAATCTCGGTGTTTTCATGCATCTTTTAAAATTTACAACAGCATGATAAAAAGCATTTTAAGTTCTATATTGCAATTATACGTTAAGTATCTGAAAAATGCATTGTTAACTGCTGGCATAAGTTTTAATTTTCAAGCTTCCCTGAAAAGTGCTGTATTGCTTTGCTTTAGTCAGTGCTGAAGTGCTACAATCAAAATTTGCTTTGGAAACAAATATTTGTTCTCTGTATTTTTTAACTTTGCTTTTTACAAAAACATGCAAATGTGCAATATGTTTTATGCGAATAAAGCAGGAAATATATCCTCATAAAAGCGAATTCCTGCAATAAAGAAACATCAAGTTATGGAGCACAGATTTCTATAGGCATAGTGTAATCACTAAAAAAATTAAAACAGTTGTCGTGATGAGCGTAATAGATCTAACTCTTACTCCAAAGACAGAAATTGTACTCTTATGAAAGACAATATTATCTCATAAGTAAAAATCTATTGCAGTCATGGGCAAAGACAGACATATGCTTATTAGCATGACAAAAACTTTGTGTAATTGTTTTCATGTAGCTATAAATGTTACTAATATGCTTGTAAGATAATGATTCTTCCTGTTCTGTTCATAATATAAATTAGTTACATTGTGTAAGTCCTGATGTTGCAAACATTTACAAGTAAGTCTTTAGGCTGGATGATATATTCACTGCAATCTTTTCCATCTTTTAGTAGTGGCTGATCGCTCATTGGTTTCACTATACAGTACATGCACTGTGCGATCATGCTCTCTGCCTTAATGGCTTGTCAACTTAGCTTAAATTAGTGTGATACAATTGAAATCTGTTCTTAAATAACACTTGTTGCCTCCAACAGCAGAACCAACCTAAATTAAAGCTTCTTTTATGTGTACTCCGTTTGACCATCAAGTATTGTTTTAGTGTCTAACCCATATAAATTCATGCTTAAATTCTTGTGCGTTTTCCAGCCAGACATATTGCATAACAAGTAAGGCTCATAGTAGGCCAATAAAGCCTTTAGTTAAAGGAATAAGTGCTGTGTATCCTACTGGCTATCATCAATGCTTTCATATAGATTCGGTCAAACAAGAGACAAGATATGATATGAAATTGCCAAGAAAAGGTATGTACAAACACTTTAAGTCAGCATAGAAAGATTTTTAAAAAAAAAAATCTCACCCTAAAGATAGAGTTAGTGTCTCGTTCTGTGTGTATACTGACAAAAATAGAAACACCAGAGGAAATGTGGGACAAGCAGCAAGCAGATGCTGCCACAGCATGGTGGGTCATCCAAATATAACATACTTGCATGCGTAAGATACTGTATTTAAATTCAAAACAGACCTGATTATGAATGACAACTACCAGGGCTGTTAAGAGGAGACATTCGGTGACATTGAAAGATGGATAACAGTTTGGCATAAGCTTTTTCTCTCACAAGCAGCAGGGACAAAAGGTGATGTCAGTGCAAAACTCTAAAGGAACGACAACATCAGCAAAAGGTGGTGCTGGGTGGATGCTCAGAGTGCAGATTCATGATTCCTCGGCATTAATTTGAGGGACTCGGCAACACAGGCACTTAATCGCGATTAATTAAATGCTTGTTTTGACCTCAGTCAAACGCAGCCGTTTGCCTCGTAAATGATGACATGAGTACTTTTTTTTGTCTTCTGTGATTCATATTCCTTTTTCAGTTCAGTGCATTTCAGTTTGTATTACAGTAAAGCCTTAAAGGGATGTTCCTTACAATATTTTTTGCTTCCTTTTTGTAGATAGTGGTTCTGAGGTTTTATAGTCATCCATTTGTGTTTTTAGCAGCCTTTGGCTAAAACAGCATCCTGTTCGAGTTCTCCCATTGAAACAGCACATTCTGCAAAGGTACTGTTGGTATATGCATAGCATTAGGTATATACGTAGAACTCTTAAGCAGTTGTCAAACCATAAAACTGAGAGTTTCTAAGTGCATTGTTGTACAGTCATTATTGCTAGTCATGTGAAATATACCAATCCTTATGGAATGCCATTTTTTCCTGTCTGCCAATTCCCATTGCTCTTGTCCAGCGAGTAATTGCTTTCATACTTCTCCTCAGTGCTGCTTTTTTGATTTGCAGCAGCCTCAGCAGCAGCGTCAATCATGATTTTGTCCGCCTGCTCCGTTTCACGATGGTAGAAGTAGTTGAAGTTGGAGACGATGACGGGAACGGGAAGTGCAATGGTCAGCACACCAGCAATGGCACAGAGGATCCCAACCATTTTCCCCCCCAATGTGATAGGGCACATGTCACCGTAGCCGACCGTCGTCATGGTGACCACAGCCCACCAGAATCCTTCCGGGATGCTCACAAACTGAGTATCAGGTTCGTCAACCTCAGCAAAGAAAATGGCACTGGAGAAGAGGATGACGCCAATGAAGAGGAAGAAAATAAGCAAGCCCAGCTCCCTCATGCTGGCCTTCAGGGTTTGGCCTAGAATCTGGAGGCCCTTGGAATGGCGGGACAGCTTGAAGATCCTGAAGACACGCACTAATCGGATGACACGTAGCGTGGCCAGAGACATGTTCTGGCCAGCGGTGGGGTCTTCTCCATGGGTGGCCATCAGTTCCGTTATGACGGTAATGAAATAGGGCATAATGGACACAATGTCAATGACGTTCATGATATTGCTGAAAAAATCACTTTTGCTGGGGCACACCACGAAGCGTACCCCAAGCTCAAAACAGAACCAAATGATACAGATGGTCTCCACCACAAAAAAGGGGTCAGTAAAGACAGAGGCCAAGGCCTTAGGATGAGGAGTAGGGGACAGGAGTGTGCCATTGGCGTCACGGGTTAAGTTGACAAACGCAGGTAAAAATTCACGTTCATCGCGGAACTCCGGGAGCGTCTCCAGGCAGAAGATACAAATAGATATAGTGATGACAAAAACAGACACTAAGGCCACTGACCTGGCAGCGCTGGAGCTCTCTGGGTACTCAAAGAGCAGCCAAAACTGACGGTGAATCTCACTGGTTGGGAGTTGAGGCTCAGGGTCTTTGATGAAACCTTCATCTTCCCTAAACTGTTCCATGACCTCATGCCCCAGTCGATAGAATACTATCTCATCTGCAAACACATCCAATGGCACGTTTGCTGGCCTACGAATCTTACCTCCGGACTGATAGAAATACAAGATTCCATCGAAGCTCGGGCGGTTGCGATCAAAGAAATATTCGTTCCTCATGGGGTCAAAGTAGTCAATCCTTCTCATGGGGTCTCCCAGCAAGGTATCTGGGAACTGATTCAAAGTTTTGAGTGTTGTCTCGTACATCATCCCTGAGACATTAATAACCACTTTTTGTTCGCCCTCTTCGAGTTTCTCCTTTTCTGCAAAGTAGTCCTCGCTACAATCCTTGGCTACTTTTCCTAGGAGAGCCTCATTGGGACTGCCCTCGCTGCTCATCAGAACCTTCCAGTTGGAGATCAGACTGTTGCAGCTTGAAGTTCCTTTCTTGCTGAGTGTTGGTGGAGAGGCTGGTGAGTGCCTTGGACGTCTTCCTCTCTGAGGTGAGTGTGTGGGTGAATTTATGCCACAGGTCCCCTGTTTTGGTTCCGGGGCATCTGAGGTGGGTGAGGTCGGATATCCAGAGTCGCTCGGGTCTCCCAGGTTGATTCCGATGTCGTCTAGGTTCTCAAAGTTGACTAGAGGAACCTCCATGGCCTCCCTCCCCTCCCTGGGGCTGAGCTCAGGCTCCTAACCCAGGATGAAATGACAGACAAGCAGCCAAAAGCACAGGCCAGCCAGCCCACTGTGCACCTCAAAGTGCGAAGAGATCAGGGAAGATTCAGGCTGGTTCTGCAGCAGAGAGCCGAATCCCAAGATAGTGTCACCTGATCTGCAGATGAAGACAAAGGGAACAAACCAGTTGTGTTATTGCATGGAAGATAAGGTTGCACCTTAGTCAGGCTAGGAAACAAAGCAATCTAAAGTAATGTAAACTCTACAACAAGACAACGAAAAAGGAACAAATAGAGATTTTATTTTTAGCACCATTATTTTAAGCAAAGTATAAAATCGTAGCTAACATGATGCACACACCTGCAGTCCATTCAATATTAAGCATACACATTTTAGGTTAAAATTAAGATTGTCATCATTTATTCACTATCTTATTGTTTCAAATCTGTTTGACCTTCTTTTCGAGGCTTTCAAAACTATCATGAAAGTATAATGAAAGTCTTGAGCGCGATATTCCACGTCTTCTGAAGCTTTGTATGAGGAACAGACTGAAATTTAATAGTGACTTTAACAGTCATCGGATCATTTGGATGTGTTAACAAATCATTCAAACCTGCCTTGCTAGTTAAATCAACCAATTCATTGAAATATTTAACCCAAAAGAACAATTCAACAGAGATGTAAACAAATCCAACACCTCTACCAAATGAATCAGTTAGCTCTACTTTTCTCACAAACTCTCATTTACACCAAAAAAGAGCTGAAGCTCGTCATGAATGATTTTCAGTGAATAGGCTAATGACTTAATTGAACAAATATTGTGATACTTTAATGGCACTTTTTAAGTTATACAGGTTTAATAGCGTATATTATATAATTTGGGTGAGTAAATGATGACAGAATTTTCATTTTTGAATAAACTAATACTATAAGGATATACAACTAATAGATACAACTAATAGCATTAGTCTCTCCTTGAAAACTCCTTGAATGTGCCTAAACAAACATAAATAATGCATTCAAACTGAACATGTTTTCCTGTCCTCTCTGTCTACTGCCAAGTGTGCTTGAGAGCTGAGAACGGCACTTAATCATCATTTCTCCCTTATGGCTTCACGTTGCAACACACACACAATTTAATTTACATCTTCTGTTTTGTAGTACAGGCATTAAAACAGCAGTAGACCTGTACCTGCACTGCTGCATTGGATATGGAATTATTATTGGTCAACAAAAGAGACCTTTGTCAGATTCAGAAATTGTAAGCAGACACAAACCTGTGGTTACATATTTCGCATGAGTTTTGGGTGAGAGTCAGAAAATTTTAAGAAATTCAACCCTCCAGAATCAAACATAAACTTTAAGGTTAGTTCACCACAAAATGAAAAAAATAGTAATCAGTTACTCACCCTTATGTCGTTCCAAACCTGTAAGACTTTCGTTCATCTTCGAAACACAAATGAAGATATTTTAAATGAAATCTTAAGAGATTTCTGTCCCTCCATTGACAGTCCACACAACTACCACTTATAAATATTGATCAGCGTACAAACAGGAGCTCAACCATACTTGCTTGATGCGCAAGAACAAAACTCATTGGTTCTTATGGAGCTCAATCGTGCTGCATAACATACGAGAATTTAACTTTTTGGTTCTCACACGTCTAGCAAGCATTCTTGAGCTTCCGTTTACAATATCTGATGTGTGCATTGATGAATGTTTATATGTGAATAAAAGCCTAAATTCAATCTGTTCATCATATGTGACCCTGGACCACAAAACCAGTCATAAGAGTCAATTTTTTTAAATTGAGATTTATACATCATCTGAAAGCTGAATAAATAAGCTTTCCATTGATGTATGGTTTGTTAGGATATTTGGTCGAGATACAACTATTTGAAAATCTGGAATCTGAGGGTGCAAAAAAATCTAAATATTGAGAAAATTTACTTTAAAGTTGTCCAAATGAAGTACTTAGCAATGCAATGAAGGGAAATAAATGCAATATTTACAGTAGGAAATTTACAAAATATCTTCATGGAACATGATCTTTACTTAACATAATGATTTTTGGCATATAAGAAAAATCGATAATTTTGACCCATACAATGTATTGTTGGCTATTGCTACAAATATACCTGTGCGACTTATGACTGGTTTTGTGGTCCAGGGTCACATATAAAGTGATTGTGTCTTCAGAAAATTTGGACTATACCACTCAATTCATATGGATTAGTTTTACGATCCCTTTATGAACTTTTTGAAGCGTCAAAGTGGTAGTTGCGTAGCTGTCATCGATGGGACTGAAATCTCTCAGATTTCATTAAAAATATCTTCATTTGTGTTTTGAAGATGAACGAAAGACTTACGGGCTTGGAACGACATGAGGGTGAGTAAATGATTACAGAATTTTCATTTTTGGGTGAACTAACCCTTTAATGTTTCATGTTTAATATTAATATTCATATTAGTCTTTTTGATAGCTTCTGTGCCATCGGTTCCCATTAACAGTAATTTTGACTCATTATTCAAATACAACGAACATTACAAAGAAACCAAAATGTATTTTATTTATTTACAAAAGACACATTAATTTAATTGATTCCATATAAAATGTGTTATTTAAGCTGTAAAATTGCTTCAATCATTATTTTATCTGTGGGACTACTGTTCTAGGTGGATGAACTTCTTATCTGTTACCAGTAGGTGGAGTTTCAGGTATTCAGGTATTTCAGCAATGTGTGTTACATCACTTCCTTTTCTGTTATCCTTGCACATATCAAGTGAAAGTCACTGTGTTTACCAGCTTTACATATTCACAAAATTAGTTATTGAGTTTTAATTTCAAGTAATTACACTAATTTTATGTTATTTTTTTTAATTATTATTATTAATTTATTATTATTATTTTGGAATTTATTCTAAAGCAATTGCCCCATTAACTTCCATTTTAATTATAATGTGAAGTTTTCTGTGCATTATGTTAGTAGCAATTGACTGTTGCAGCCAAATAGTTTTCGTAATGTTAATGATTGTTAACTTATTTATAATTAATATGTGTTAGTTTTTAATTCATGTAAACATAACTTAAGTTGTTTAAGTTATTTATACCAATTGGAAGTACAACATCAAGAGCGATCTTCTATGCACCAGTGACCTACATTACAATATTAGTTAAAGTAATTATTATTGTTTGTACAATCTGATGGGTGAGTTAAAAGTATTTTCATAGACAGCATCTATGACATTTTATGTTGTTCAACCCAGAACATTCCATTAATATACACATTCAACAATCCAAATCTGACTAAAGCCGCTTTTGTATTCCAGTACTGTTTCTCTCAGGGTCTGCCTCCTGCCAGGGTCAAAGGTGCAGGTCAAAGGTCTAGTTCAGGCCTCTTATCTACAGCGTTCTATTTTCCAGAGTTTAATAGAGACAGGTAACCATAACCTGAACAGAGGATTTAAACAGCTACCCCTGGTACCACTTGACACCATAGAACCCACAGCCGCCAAAGAGAAAAGCTTCTGGCTCCATGACAGCTTGTGTGGCTACACTGGAAGGTAACGCACACCTCTCACCTTCGCTCCGCGTTATATTCCATTGACCCTATTAGTATACAGCAGGGCCTATCTTTTCCATTGTCAGAGGAGTATTGTTGGATGGGTGGGTTACATGAACGTTCTGTTTCATTTGGCCACATTTTTTAGAGCATTCAACTAGTTTATATTTTAAGTGCATGTCTGCAGTGCTGGTGTGTAGTTCTGCAGGAAAAGTTTCAAACTCCCCAAGGATGAATAACCGCATCACACTGCTTAAACTGTTACTGTTATATACCCAGCTGTAGCGGCCAAATATCACTGTACAGTATCTTCATCTACCTTGAAGGGATAGTTCACCCAAAAATCATTGACTCATTCTCATTTTTTCCCCAAACCTAAATGCATTTCATCCTTTTGCAGAACACAAAAGACAATTTTTTTGTCTATACAATGAAAGTCATTGGGATTCAATGTAGTTTACATAAAGTCCCAACATTTTTCAAAATATATTATTTTGTGTTCCACAGAAGAAATAAGAGTTTGGACGAACTTGAGAATGATTAAATGATCACAGAATTTCTATTTTTAAATGAACTATCCATTTACATATTCTATTCAAGAAACATTGTTTTTACTCATTTTGCATCTTAAATGTTCTCTACTGCCTTTATTTTCCTAGTGTACTCTTCTCAGACAGACTTATGTTACACAACTGTAATATTTTGCGCTGCCATTGTTAACCATATCCCATGCACTCTGCACCTTTTGTTTATTTATTATTTATTGTACTTCTTTATATTTATTTATTTCCTACATTATTCAACTGTAACTGCTACGACCTTGTGAAAGCAAAGGAAACTAATCTCATTATACCTGTTCAATGACTATAAGGAATTCAGTGAGACTTAATTGATGTGTGTGTGTGTGTGTGTGTATATATATATATATATATATATATATATATATATATATATATATATATATATATATATATATATATATATATACACACACACACACACACACACACACACACACACTATGATATCAGCACAACTGCAGGGTTTACAGTTATTTTTAGAGATTCCCATACAACGGTTCAGTAATGTTGCGAGGACAGGTTGGACAAAGGTTACAAGTGACAAACAAAAGCATCCATCCTTATCCTGCAGTGAGTGCTTAGTCTGGGGAAAATGCTGAAGATGTGAAAACGCACCACGGACAGAGATGACATCTATATCCTTCAACTGCGCGTGAGTGTGTGTGTGCTCGCATGTGTCTAGAAGAATGATCACCAACGTGTGGGAAAGTTTCCCCACATGCATCACAGGTACAAACCCATTGTTTTGTTTTAAGCACCTCTGGGGCTGGTCACTACCATGTGCACGTGTACAGGCACATTATATAAGTACTGTACTGTATGTGCTAGATTGTATGTATAACTTTGTGAAAATACAGTATCATATATCTGAATCATCACAAAATATCCTCCTGGCTCGAATCACAGTAATATAATTAGACAATATGCTATAGCTGTCTTAGTCTCAAGTCGGACAGATCTGATTCGTAGCAGCACAGAAGGTCATCCAACATACATTTTCAGCTTAAAGGGATATTTCTCCTGTCATCGTTTACTCACCCTCATGTCGTTCCAAGCAATATGATTTTCTTTCTTCTGTGGGACACAAAAGATATTTTTTTCAAGAATGTTTTGGTGACCATTGACTTCTATTGTATGGTCAAAAACAAAACAGACATTTCTCAAAATATCTTCTTTTCTGTTCCACAGAAAGTCATACAGTTTTGAATGACCTAAGGGTGAGTAAATGATGACATAATTGTTTTTTTTTGGATGAATTCTCATTTTGAGTTGAAAATGTATATGTTAGACCTGTGCTGCTATGAATCATGTAATAACTATCTGATAAAGAGATATTATCCATTTAAAGTATTTGAATAAGTTAAATTTTAGTATATAGTAGTTATAATGAACCACATAATTCAAAGATTTACTAACACAGATATTTAAATTTACATATATAATTAAATTTTCATTCCAAACATCCCTCAACTTCTTGCTCAAATCCAGCATCAAACCTACTGGTTATAATGAACCACATAATTCAAAGATTTACTAACACAGATATTTAAATTTACATATATACATTTAAGTCATAAACTTTCTTTTGGCCAGGGTCCAATTCTCACTGTTAACTAACTATTAACTACAACCTTCGCCTCAAAAAACTCCTAATTACTGGTTATTAAGTTACTAGTTAGTAAGGTAGTTGTTAAGTGTAGGTATTGGGTAGAATTAAGGGATGTTGAATATGGTCATGCAGAATAAGGCATTAATGTGTTTTATAAGTATTAATAAACAGCCAATATCCTAGTAATATGCATACTAATAAGCAACTAGTTAATAGTGAGAATAAACTAAAGTGTTTACACTTCAACTTCTTGCTCAAATCCAACATCAAACCAAACAACAAACTATTTCTAATTCTAACCTTTATCTCACTCCTCAGTTCTTAAAGCTCGATATACAATCAGATCTCACAGCACATACTGTATAAAACAATGACAGAGAGAACACAAGATCTTATTTTATCTTTCTAAACTTCCGTAACAGCTCCATTCACATCCAATGAATTCTTTTCTATCAAAATTTGATCGAAAGTCTTACTAAGAACCATATCCTTTCAATAACAGCATCCAAAGGACAGAAATCACATGCTTAAGCCCATTTATAAAAACAAACACAGACAAACGCTCATAGAAATACCCACCAGGAAGAACCTCTGGGGTAGGACGGTCCTTCTGTGAGCACTCTGATCCAGGATGAGTGGGGCTCCTCTTTTTGCCTCTGTCCCTCTCTAGCCTTGCTCCTCTTCTCAGCCTGCATTGCAATCAGATTTCTGCACACCCTTGTGTTCTGTTTAAGCTCGCTCTCTTTCAGTAATCTTATGCCTCCTGAGTAACTTGAGACCCACGGCTGCCATCAGGGAGATGCACGAGCTCACACACACCTTACCTTTCGCATCTGGCTTGGCTTTAAACCTTAGACCAGGTTCTCCTTTCTGTGTGCGTCTCTCTCGCTTTCTGTCTGTCTCTACTTGGGTGCCGAAGTGTTGGGGTGTCAGAGGAGGACCCCACAGTGCTGGAGTCGGCAAGAGCTCTGTGGGGCAAACAGCGCTGAGTAAAGGACGGTGGGACTTGAGCTCCTGCAGAGTAAGCAAACAGAGCAACATCTCCAGGGCGCGAGAGCACGCACACACATACACGCACTCACAGACTCACAATTACTCTCACTCACACTCGTAAGTTACATAGACATACAGTATGCAGTTACACAGACACTAGCATACTACAGTACTAATACTATTATTGTATATGTACTGCGTATGTTGGAAAATCAACTTGGAATGTGGAAATTTTCTAGTTTATACTAAAAGTGCAAAGGAACAGCACTCAACATTAAAATTCCAACTTTTGCACTGCAAACATCCTGGCACTGAGAAAGATGAACTCAGTTAATGGTAAACATTGACTTTAAAGCAAATAAATTACATTTATGAGTTAATTTTTACATTATGTGATATTTGTAGAGACAGATGACATATCAAGTATGATTATCCCATCTGGCTTTGAATGGAACATAGCATTATTGTCTAGAATATTGTATTTCACAGTGCAATGTGCTTATGCTCACAGAGGCTGCATTTATTTGATCAAAAATACAGTAAATTTGTGAAATAGTATTACAATTTATGGTAACTTTTCTATTTGAATATATTTTGAAAAGCTCATTTTTCAGCATCATTACTCTAGTCTTAAGTGTCACATGATCCTTCAAATGATCAATCATTCTAATATGCTGATTTGCTGCTCATGAAACGTCTTATTATCAGTGCTGAAAACAGCTTAATTTTTTTATGGAAACTTTGACTTTTTTTTTTTTTTTTGATCGTTTGATGAATAGATAGTTAAAAAAAATGCATGAGTTCAAAAGAATTTAAAGCATTTATTTTAAATATCAATCTTTTGTATCTATAAATGTTACACGGTTGATAACTGTTGATCAATTTGATGCATTGTTGTTAAATAAAAGTATTAATTTCTTTTAAAAACCTTACTGACCCCAAACTTAGAAATGGTAGTGTAAAACTGGATTAAAGGGGACCTATTATGCCCCTTTTACAAGATAACAATATAAGTCTCTGTTGTCCCCAGAATGTGTCTGTGAAGTTTCAGCTCAAAATACCCCACAGATCATTTATTATAGCTTGTCAAATTTGCCCCTATTTGGGTGTGAGCAAAAACATGTCGTTTTTGTGTGTCCCTTTAAATGCAAATGAGCTGCTGCTCCCTGCCCCCTTTCCAGAAAAGGGCGGAGCTTTAACAGCTTGTGCTTCTGTTGCTCAACAAAAATAAAGCTGGAGAATCTCATGCAGCCAAAATGACGATTGTCAGTAACGGTGTTCAGCCTTACATTGTTCAAACCGGAGTCGGACACTGATTGAGAGACTCAGAAAGAAGTTACAACTTTTAGAATGCATCTGGACATTTCTGAATGGTTAGTGGATAAATTTATGTAGTTGCTGTAGAGCTGATTCAACTCATCGACTAGCATGCGTTGATTTGACCCTCGTTTGTGAAACGTCGTAAAATGACGGCATGGCAGCAACACTCTTCCTCTTCTCTAAAGCAGCCCAACATGGCCTCACCCCCTTTGTTGCATGTTCCCAGAGGCAGGGTTTATGTCAATTTTAGGGTTAGTGATGTCACTAACCCGGGAAGAAACTCGTTGTAGACCCTACCAGCCGTTTGTTGTAGTCCTTAAAAAGCGATTTCTGTAAAAGAAAATATCTCCCTTTGCATTGAACTTTGAGCGTCGTAACTTTGCAGATGTTGTTTATACTTAAACAGCAACATTACACACTAACTAAAGTTAAAAAAGTGAAATCATAATCAACCACCCCTTTAAATTCAGCACTTGCTAAAATAAACATATACTGATTGATACAATTATTGTGGAACAAAGCATATTGTTTCACTTAATAATAATATATGATTTACAGTATATAGTGTTCAGTAAGTAGTAAGCTAGTGTTCTATTCTGAACATTGCCACACTTTTTAATGTGCAGGAAAACACACACACACACACACACACATATTTGTATAATGCACACATCACATATGTTTCGGCCTCTTTTCATCATATCAGCTCAGGGGACCTGAATTGGCATCACTGTCAAACACATAAGCACACACATTTACACACACTTCTCGCATAGAAACACACACAAATCACATCACATACATCTCGGGCTCCTTCCTCCCCCATCAGCTCAGGAGACCTGACTCGGCACCCAGTATCACTGTCAAACACACACAGGCACGTACACTCTCGCACACATACACACACAAACATCTGCAGCAGTGCTCGGCAGCGATTCAGCTACACAGCGCTGTCCAGAACTTTAAACTGCTTATACAGGAGATCCAGTGCAATTCTGTTTAGGGTCCAGAGGCAGAAGTGAAAGGGGCCATTCATCAAGTCTTCTTTTAGCTATTTGCTGATGTCTGGCAACTGCAAATGAGACATACAAAGGTAAGAATGTATCTAAAAGTGCTGCAGGACACTGATTTGCTTCCAGACAATCTGCATGTCTCTATAAATGTTCAGCAGAGCCTGAGTAAGGGTTTTGAGTAGGTCGCCAAAAAGTGCTGAATGGTCCACTGTGAAACTTAAACAAAAGGTGAGGAGAAGTTGAATGTCACCCAATTATTGATTGACGGAGGGCCGTGAGACATTGGTGTCCTAAGTGTTCGCTGTATCAGTTGATTGAATATGTGCTAACCCATCATACTTTGAACAGCGTGACTTCATGTCATGCTTTAGTTTCAGGCACGACACCACCACGGATCGTTCATGGACCGCCTGATGCATGTTGAACAACAGTGGCTGGTGTTTTGCAGTTACCGAAAGTTTGGGTGCACAGGTTTTTGACTGCTTTATCTTGTCATGTTAACAAAGGTATGTAACAGGTTACTGCTGTGATGGTCAACTAGTTGTTCAATTTGTATTTCGTGCATGAGTTTTGACATTTTAAAGCTGCAGTCCATAACATTTATTGGTTAAAAATGATCCAAAATAAATTTTTGAGCAAGTACATAACTAGCCAGTGTTCAAAACTATCTCCTTACCTTAGCCCGATTCACAACGGTAAGCTTGTAGTAATGTTTTATAATTCTGGTGGTACTGGTAGGTTAACAATTTGAGAACAAAGTATAACAATAATAATAATTTGCATGGTTTGATGTGATATGAGCTAAGCAATCGATAGATTTAATCACCATTGGTAGCGTGATTTATTATAATGCTTTTTTTTCCTCAGTTGATCAGAACAAAAGAGGCAGATTTGTTACTTACTTGTTTAGATGACATTTTCCGGTGAAAATTTTTATTTTGGACATACTTCCACGACTACAATCTGTGATTCTGAAGTACAGTATCCACCGGTGCGGTGACAGCCACACATTCTCCTCAAAACATTAGATTCATCCGCGCTGAGGAGCCGTGCCGATGCACAACCCACGTAAAGATGATAATTCTGCAAATAACTGCAATTGCAGGTTTCAAACAGAGGCGGCAAAAAAGAGGCAAAACTTACGGACTGCAGCTTTAAGATGGCGTGTGAAATTCAAAATTGTTTAAATATTTAAAAACCATACTGTTGTGCTGTTTTTGGTCACAGGAATTTGTTCTGTGTGAACCCTTTAAGCCCGGAACACAGCAAGCCGACGGTCGGCCGTCGGGCAGTTTTTGTTCGTCGGCCGACTAAGTTTTCTAAGTGTGTTCCGCACCGTCGGCTGAAGTTAGTCCTCGTTGGCTTTTTTTCGGCCGATTCGACATGTTGAACCAGCGTCAGAGCTCGTTGGTCAGTCGGGCAATCTGATCATTCTGATTGGTTGTTCAGCTACTGCCACCTGCTGGTACGGAAAGGTATTTCTTCTTACGCAGGCGCAGAACGGACGTGCTACTTGGCCGTCGATGTCGAGCATCGGTTTGGTGTGTCAGGGCAACTTTGGACCCAGACGCTGCTGACGTGAGCCAACCCCGCAGTCTGCTTTCGTCGCTACTAGTTCGTTGGCATCGGCTTGGTGTGTTCCAGGCTTTAGAAGTGCGTCTGTTCGGTTTTCTGTACACCAAATAATCTATGTTGTTATCATAAGAGACTTTAAAAAAAAATATGAACAGTAGATTATATTATTATATTTCTAGCTGATACAACAAGCACTAAGGGAAGTTTGCAAGTGGCATATTTAAAAGGGTTTTGTTTGGGGCACTTGAAATAAATGGGATCCTTAAGCACAGTTCTGCTTTGTTTTCTGTGAAGTTTCGTACTGCAACAGTCTCCCCTTCTTCTCGCACTGTATCTTTTAAATGCTGCATTGAACATTGGTTGATTTGCGGCATAAGTTGTGCATTTTTATGAAGGCATGAGCAGTTCACAATTTGTAAACTTTTAAAAAACATTCTGTTCAAATGGGCTATTCCTTTGTATTTGGGCCAGAATAAGCTGAAAAATTTACCATGTTTATAGTTAAAAGTCTCACTATGTGAAACTACATCCCTCAAACATATTGGTGTCAAAATGACAATCAATATTGTTAAGAAAATGTCCTATTTGTTGCCCCCTGCATTTGATGGACCAAATGCACTCAAAGCGCTAGAGAACTGATCCTTCGCCACTCATTTTGTTACATAACACCTGAATTGATTCAGTAGTCTTGTTCTCATTCACTGTGTACATCATTCATTGTAAAGCTGAGGTTTCTACTTCGTGTTGCCGTTTTCAACAACACGTGCTTTAAAACAACACGTGATTTTGTTTGATGCACAATAACCACACCTGGGAAAAACAGTCACGAGTCAAATTTCATCTAAGCTGATTCAAACACAGTTGGCAGTTTTTGTGTCAACTCAAGTCGCTACTGCGAATTAATTTGAGCTTGTCTATGCATATGATAATGGCATACAAAGGACTGTGAGGGGCAATTAGTGCAGTGTCATATTCCATATAAGAGCAAAATCCCTCATTCTACATCCCAGGGTTCCTGCGCGCCGGAAGGCTGACTGTAATTCATTCTTGACGTCCTTGCCAACTTAAGCAGAACTGATGCCAGGAGGCGAGGGTTCACTAGATTAACAGAATGAACGCCCAGTCATGAATTTGAAAGGGGAGACAGAAAGAGATAAAAACGAGAAAGAATGTAATCTACTGCAGTCTTGCCTGGCAAAAAACAGTAAAAGGGAAAACTCCTCCAGTCAGAGGTGAATGTTTTTTAATCATAATGGAAAAGGTGGAGGACTGATGTTTTGCAAGGGTTATTATTAACATTTTTTTTTTAAGTATTATTAAGTAAATTTAATCTAATTGTAAGCAATGTGTATATATACAGTGTATATATATATATATAGCAAACTTTTTAATAAAGTGAAGCCGGCTACAGTTGCTTCGTTTGCATTGCCGCATCTCACCCATTAAAGGATTGAGCTGCAGGTTCCCGATGAGGCCAGGAAAGATTCACTCTCCCAGAGGGATCGTGCCTATAAAGGGTTCTGGATGTAGTCCAGAGCATCACTCAGACGGTATAAATTAGCAAAAGCCCCTATAAATAGAGATAGAGGCTGTAGTTTATGTGGCGATTTTGGAATGTCCTTATACTTTTTTTGAGAGACCACTCATTTGTTACAGAAGTGTCATCCCATCTGCTAAACATTTCTCAATAAAATAAACCAAGATACACTTAAGATACCCACCTATTTTGGAAGCGTATCTGCCAGTTTTGGAAGCAGCCTGTTAGCGCGGCCAACCCTCTTAATTAGTTGTGCAGCGGCTCTCACAGGTGCGCGCCAGCTCTCCGGAGTCGTTTACACTTATATCAGTCTCACTCTGAGCGGCCATCTGGCTGGCCTATTGTACAGCAGCACAACACCGGTGTTGTTTGCGTTGGTTAAGCAGAAGCAATCTGGCATGCAAAAAAGCATATTAGAGAATCAAGGTTTAAACTGAGGTACATCTGAAACTAATGGTGCCTGAAGGTAGCCGTGCCCCTCCTGATTATTCATAGCTGGAAAGCATGGGTTGATGTTTTTAGGGCAAATTTCCCAGAACAAACTGTTTCACACTACGTTGCATATATTGCAATATTCTTTTTGACTTTTTTCCATCTTTAAACTTGTAACATTCATGCTTGTGTACTCATTCTGTCCTTTGCTTGGAGACAATATATGTGCAGAAAGAATGATTACAAATATTAGCTTTTTATATAGTGACCCCAAAAAGTAGTTGTACACATACAAATGTATGAATTTGAATTGCAAAGTAACTTAAATTAAGTGTAATTCAATGCCAAATGATGATAGACCTTGTAACTGGACAACCAGAAAGTGTATTCATATACACTACCATTCAAAAGTCTGGGGTCAATAAGTCAGTTACACTTTTAAATTGCAATAATATTTCACAATATTACTGTTTTACTGTATTTTTGATCAAATAAATGCAGCCTTGATGAGAGACTTCTTTCAAAAACATTTAATAATCTTACTGACCCAAAACTAGTGTATACTGTATACTAACCAGTATGTAGTAAAACATTTCACACAAAATAAGTTTGTTCAATTTTTTTTTACTATTTTAAAATAGAGTGAAAGTGTCTAAATGTTTAATTTTGAGCACTGCAAATAAGTACAAATTAAACAAATCTTTATAATTTAAAACCTATGTAAAATGTTTTACTTTAAAATTCTTCTTCTGCTATCCCTCTTTAAAATAAAGTTCACCAGACTGGGAAAAATAATTGACATTTATACATTTTTGTGTGTGGCTTAAGTGTCCAAAAAAGTTTTTCCGGCCACTGTAATATGGCTATTTTGTGGCGTGTCAGGAGTCAACTGTCTCCGGCCTGTGTAGTCTTACATGTGAAATGAGACTTTGGCTATTAAGGTGTACAGTTTGTCTATAGTATTTCACAGTCCTGCCCACATTGAAGGAGACTGTCTGTCACCTTAGCAACACTCTCACGGACTCTCACAGAGTTAGGGACTTTCCTTTTGACACAGGCCAGGCTGCTCTTCTCTGCTGTATGCGATCAATAGGGCTGAGAGTAATGGAATGGCTCCATTGATTTTATACAGTCCAATTCACTTACAACGAGATGATGCTTTCTATAAACAAATGGGTTTAAACATTTATACCTCTTGGGTCTTTAGTTTTGCTCACATTGATTCTTTAAATTGTTTACTGGCTGGTTATGAAAATGGGTGAGGTGGTAAATTTAACATTGAAACTGCTGCATGTTGGAGGGAGGTGTTCATTATATTATATATACACTACCAGTCAAAAGTTTGGACACGGTAAGATTTTTAATGTTTTTAAAAGAAGTTTCGTCTGCTCACCAAGGCTGCATTTATTTAATTAAAAATACAGTAAAAACAGTAATATTGTGAAATATTATTACAATTTAAAATAACTGTTTTCTGTTTGAATATATTTTATAAATTAATTTATTCCTGTGGTCAAAGCTGAATTTTCAGCATCATTACTCCATGTCTTCAGTGTCACATGATCCTTCAGAAATCATTCTAATATGCTGATCTGCTGCTCAAGAAACATTTATGATTATTATCAATGTTGAAAACAGTTGTGTACATTTTTTTCAGGATTCCTTGATTAATAGAAAGCTCAAAAGAACAGCATTTATCTGAAATACAAAGCTTTTGTAACATTATACACTACTGTTCAAAAGTTAGGGGTCAGTAAGAATTTTTATTTTTATTTTTTTGAAAAGAAATTAAAGAAATTAATACTTTTACTCAGCAAGGATGCATTAAATCGATCAAAAGTGACAGTAAAGACATTTATAATGTTACAAAAGATTATATTTCAAATAAATGCTGTTCTTTTGAACTTTCTATTCATCAAAGAATCCTGAAAAAAAATATTGTACACAATAAATGTTTCTTGAGCAGCAAATCAGCATATTAGAATGATTTCTGAAGGATCATGTGACACTGAAGACTGGAGTAATGATGCTGAAAATTCAGCTTTGATCACAGGAATAAATTACTTTATAAAATATATTCAAACAGAAAACTTTTTAACTTTTTAAATTGTAATAATATTTCACAATATTACTGTTTTTACTGTATTTTTAATTAAATAAATGCAGCCTTGGTGAGCAGACCAAACTTCTTTTAACAACATTAAAAATCTTACCGTGTCCAAACTTTTGACTGGTAGTGTATATAATTACAGTATATCTCTGATAAACAGACACATCTTGTAACTAGAGGGCAACCACCTGAGAATAAGGGGTTAAAGAGATAGTTCACCCCAAAATGAAAATTTTGTCATCATTTACTCACCCTCATGTTGTTCCAAACCTGTGTGAGTTTCCTTCTTCTATTGAACACAAAAGAAGATATTTTGAAGAATGTTGGTAACCAGACAGTTGAAGGTAGCCATTGACTTCCATAGTATTTTTTTCCTGCTGTGTAAGTCAATGGCTACCGTCAACTGTTTGATTACCAACATTCCACCTTGCTCAAGGGAACAATAATGGTAGCTTATAAATTGCCCTTCTGGGGTTTGAACGTACATACTTTTTCGTATAAACTGTTCGAGTTACGTTTCTAGGTAATTAACAAGAAAAAACGCTCGTCTTCTTTTGAAGATGATTAAAAAAAGTAAGTAATAATCTAATACTCTCAGAAGTACATAAAGATACAACCTCTGGCTATTGTTTCAAGCATGGTCAGGCTCAAATAGAATCTCCTCCCATAGAACTGTCTGTCATTCACAAAGTTCCAAATGTTCCACAGACTTATAAATAAATATTTTGACTAATTTGATTATGCTTTTAGCCACAAAGAATAATGTATACTCTCATTTTCTGTATAACGCTTGTTTCCCCAAAAATACATTACAAAATACAATTTTTGCAGGATAGAATTCACAAAATTAACCAAAATATAATAGTTTTGATCTATGTTTTCTGAAACCTCAATACAAAACAACTGCTAGAGTTTTCATGAAGTTGGACCTTATATATCCTTTGGGACAACAATCCCCTATGTAAGGAATTTAGCTTATAATTATTTACTTAGAGAAGCATGTTTAAAAATGAGCGAGAGCAAAAGTGTTGTTTCAATTGGTCCTTTGACACGTATTTCTGTCCTTTTCTCAGTGACATTCCCTCTGTAGTAGACATGCTGCTTGTACAGATACTGTGTGGTGCTGAAACTTGATCCAAGGAGTCCTTGTGTTGTTGCACACTGCCCCTAGTGGACAAGAGCAAAAAAAAAGCATTTGCTTACAGGAAAAGTGTACAGTGTTCAGCTGTACTTTTATTTGATGGTTTTTTTTTTTTTTTAGCTTGATGCTATTTGATCACTTTTACATTTGAAACAAATGCATAAATGATGACAGATTGTCTGTCTGTCTATATATATATATTTTTTTACATGTATTTAAATTCATGCATAAAGAAAATTAAGGCCATTTTAGGTCAACTGTTTTGTTTTTTTGTATTGTGACTTACTGTTATAGCAATTAAGCACAGCTGCAAATTAATATTTAAATTGTTTAGTAAATCTGTCAAGTACAATTGTAAGTATACATCAAATCCCTTTGTAACATTAGGAAGTCAAGAGAGAATTAAACCTCTTCACCTTGATTTTAAACTATGTATACTAAGTCTCTCTTTTTTATTTAAATTCTTGTTACCTTAACCAAATGTAATTATTATCTATGATATTTCTGTTGCTTTCCATAGGAAAGATTCCCTGTTGGAGAGAGACGATGCTGAGCTTGCAGTTGGTGATGAAATATTAACTCATGGTGGGTATTTTAAGACTTCTCATATCTCTGGTAGGTTACGAGAATCATGCTGCACCTTACATCACTAGACTCAGCAGGAGACATAATCATATAGATTTATGATGGAGGTTATAAATCTGAGGAGGTTTATGATTACAGACTGAAAGAAAAACTAAAAAGAGTTTAGTCTAAGAGATTAGAGTTGTGACTCAGTCTGTGTCAGGGAAAGCCCTTACCTCTTTACCCTATTCCTTCCCATATCGGCCCATTTATTCCTTCTTGTATTTGTTAATATAACAAACGCCATGGATTTATTCTTAACATCTCAGTGATTTAGTTGATACTGATTTTTTTCTTTTTTAGAAAATAACTGACCTAAGCAGCTAAATCCAACAGTATGTGGCATATCTGTGGTAAACAAACACAGCCGGTTAGGGCAGTGTGAGTGAAGTATGCCCTGACCTCCCTGTGCTTCAGCAGTTTTCCATCTCTCAGGGTGGAGGGTGTGGCTCAGGAGCCCGTGTTCTTGGATCTGAGTCCAGGCCATATGGCAACTGAACACTTGGGAACTGAAAGGAGATTTGAATACTGTCATTTATGCAGTGTTGCATTATAAAATAAGTTTTTTTCTGAACTACATTACAAGCAGCTACCAGTTTGTTACTTCCAGGTTAGGGCATAATCACCCATACACTGTAAAAACTGTCAGAGTATATGTTTTGCAGATAATAATAATAATCATACAATATGATGTAGCTTGTCAAAGTGGTTTTCAGAATTGCAAATCAATGCTTTGAAGCATTCTGAAATGGCTGGGTCAAATTTCACCCCCAAATCAAAAGATTAAAATTTACAGTTTTATATATATATATATATAATATATAATAGTCAAACCAAAAATTATTCAGACACTAGATATTATTTTTTTATTTATTTTTTTACTAGTGGGTGCAGGACACTATAGTTTATTTATATAAGTGAGGATATCAAAATAAAGTAAACTGTGACATATTATACCCAACAATTCTTCATACAGTGGACTACCAGTAAAATTTATAAAAATTTGGGACCAAAAATTATTCAGACACTTTGACCTGACCATGTTTTGCTTAAGTGTTTTCTGACATAATTAAGATTATTTTTTTCTGACAGTTTAACTCTGAGATCTTGTCATATTTTATTACCATTTTTTAAACTATAGTGAATAAACTGTAATAATGAATGAAATGTTCAAGGTGTCTGAATAAATTTTGGTTTGACTGTATGTGTGTGTGTGTATATATATATATATATATATATAATTTATGTTTTTGCATTGCAACTTAATATTTAAGTTGTTTAGTAAATCTGTCAAGTACAATTGTAAGTATACATCATGGTAATATTTGTTGTACTAAATTTAATTTAATTTAAAATACAATTTTATTTGAAAAATATAACAAAATAACGTTACGACCGAACAAAGTGATTTTCATTATTATAATGAAAATTTAGGTCAAGATGTGCTTAATTTTTCATAAAATAAATAAATAAAAAGTTTTCTTTTCTAAAATATTTTTCTTTCTTTGATTGTAGAGTGAAATATGACCCAGACATTTCTTAGTGAGATTCACCCATACAATAAAAATATGTTTTTGTTAGACAGTGAAAGTGTATTTCAGGGCACTGCCTTTAGAGGGCATCTATGCTCTCCTTTTCAATGAAACATTACCTCGGTCAGCACCAGCACACTGAGGGATTGAGATGAAACAAGCTTGTAGAATTTTCTGGAATTTGAATCCATATTTGTTGCCTTATAGCATTACTCAAGCATTGGAAATAAAACGAGCTAGAATATCTTTTTTTATAGCCTATGCAGATAGAGTCTGTACCTATTCCTGACCCCATTGAGTGTCTATCCACATTCATATAAATGATAAAACCAATCCATATTCAGTCAAAAAAAAATGCATTAGAAAGGAATCATTCTTTACTCAGTAGCTAAACGGCTCCGGAATACATTATACTGTGATATGTGAGCGACAACCATAATCAATATTCTATGAATAGGGCAGATTAGAAAGCATTTGCTGGTGGACAAAATCTTTCTCCTAACCTAACCATAGGTGTCATATTTGATCCCGCACCTCCCGTTCCCTGTCATCTATTCTTGTCTCTTCTGAACATTCTGTCCTTCTCCTATTGTCACTTAGACACGCATGTCTCTTTCTCACCTTCCGCGCCTCGAACTCTCTAGAGCTTATGCCAATATACATTGAGTCTTTATACACCAGCCTTGTCTATATCCACCTCTTAGACGCATACAGTTCCCCATCTATTTTGCTCCCAAAGAAATGGCTATTTTTAGCACACCCTCATCTCTGTGGAAAGTGCAGAGGACTATACGCTGAGCACTTAAAGAGGAGTGAAATCAAAGATGCCAACAGGCAACTTTCCCTGAATGGTTTGAAGCTACCAACCTTTTCCTCTGGATGAGCTAATAATATCGACATAAAAAAAGCTCCTAGTGTTCTGAAACAGTGCATTGCTGTCATTATTTCCTTTTCTAAAATTATCTGCCAAACAGTCGCTCTGAGCAATGACATTTAGACAATACACGACAACATGGTGGAGATCCATTGAAAGGAACAAGCGACACAGCTTTCGGGTTTTATATATCATCTTCATTGTTGTATTTGCTTTAAGACAGTATTGATCATTTGGAAGGGTTATATGCATGTCTCGGTCCATAGATTGTCCACTGGTGGTGCTTGTAAAGTGCATCTTTTACATCCAGTAACACTGAGGACATTTTGTTTTTCAGTGCTTACGTCCTAAAAAACATGGCTGCATTATAGAGTGAATATTACAGACTGGATCGCACTAACAGGAGTGTAAAACGTTTAGTGTCTTGGGGCTTGTCCTTTACAGCCAGAATGGGTTGAAATAGACTACATTTAACTCTCTGCCAATCGAGGTGTTTGTATAAGTCTAGACTCCCTCGGTCTGGCTGTTGAGCACAGGCTATAGGGTCTGAAGAGCTTTACAGATATACACACATGCCCAAACACACATACATATAACACTGTATTGCATAACTAAGCAATAGGAGAGACTTTCTTTCTTTCTTTGCAGTCTCAACAATATGGGATGGACAGATGCAGGGCTTAAATCACAGCAGCCTACTCATGTACTCAAGGCCAAAGGCAATCAAAGCATGGTACCACATGTTCTTGCAACTTCACTGTATTTTAAACTTATCAAATTCTCACAACAGTACCCATAGAAGCTTGTTTCCACCACTAAATAAAAAAATAAAAAAGGTAATTGGGTCTTTTCATCTCACAATTCTGACTTCTTTTCTCAAAAATTGCGTGATATAAAGTCAGAATTCTGATTTGTTTTTCTCGCAATTGCGACTATTGCACAATTCTAACTATATATCACAATTCTGACATTTTTTCTCAGAATTGCGAAATATAAACAATGCTATCTCACGACCAATTCGTACGTATTTTACGAGGTGGCTAATTCGTATGAATTCATACGACCTCACTCGTACGATTTGTCTAAACCCCCAAGACGGGTAGGTTTAGGGGCGGGGTTTGGGGTAGGTCATTCGTATGAATTCATACGAATTTGTCAACTCGTAAAATACGTACGATTTAGCAAAAAACTTATGAATTCGAACGAGTGAGTTCGTATGAATTCGTATGAATTAGCCACCTCATAAAATACATACGAATTGCCGTGAGATTGGGTTGATATAAACTCACAATTGTGAGTTATAAAGTCAGAATTGCGTGATAAAAAAGTCGCAACTACCTTTTTAATTTATTTCATGGCGGAAACAAGCTTCCATAGTACCTGTTTATGCTTTAAGTCAACATGACATCTAAATATTTGCTATAGTAATAATGTTCCTGGATTTATTGTGTATGATTGTGTTTCCTTTCTGCAACATACATTGAATAACATTAATCAATAGCCAAATAGCTATTGAGGCATTGTTTTGGCAAACTCACAGTCAGGTTTGTATCTTTTCAAATCAAGTGCCAGCCTACATCCCCTCCCTCCCCCACTGAAAATACAATGTCACCTGGAAATGTATCACATTACTAAAGTAAAATGGGTTGTGAATATTTAAAATTGTTATTAGTATTTAATTTAATTTTATATTTAATTTAAACCAAATTAAATTCAATTACTGGTGTAAATCAGTGAGATAAATGTAATAGAATATAGCTGTATTGAAAGGTGGTTTCATGGTTATACAATTTTGATTGAATTTGGCCTTCAAGCTTTTTCTCTCTCCTCCTGACATTTTTTTCAAACAAAAACATTATGAAGACAAAATAAATAAATAAATAAATAAAACTAGATTGCATAAATTGATTCACATCGTTCTAAACCGTGACAATGCATGGAGTGATTATAAGATGCTTACAAATATGATTTTGTGACATTCATTGCTGTCATTTAGCCTTTCAAATGACATTTAGAAAATCAACACAATGCAAACGTAATGCGAGAAGCCAGTGCACCTGCAAGCAAAGCAATGACTGCGGTATTCCAGTGTTCTACAGAAGTGCCTGTCCAACGAGGAAAAAAGAAGGCTTCAAAGAGGTACTGTTATAGCCCTGACATTTCATACTGCCAGGTCTAGCACCAAAAGCACAATATATGTTATGGCCACACATTAAATATGAAGTTACAATGACCATGTGTATAAGGATGATACATCTGATTCACCAACAGCATACTGTCCAATGTCATGCATAGAAAACATGCTGTTTGCCTGCATTAGAGCTGAAGTGTATAATATCTGCTCTCCTAATAGATTTACAAAAATGATTATTTTCAGAACAGATCTTCCAAACACTCCTCATCTGCCATTGCTCAGACACACAGATAGTTTCACCCTAATATCACACCATTGGTTGAGCCAATGCTGTGGTGTTGGGCTGCTTAAACAGAACAAAGTAGCAGTAATACTTTAGTTTATGGTCCAATTCTCACTATTAACTAATTACTTATTAGCATGCATATTACTAGGATATTGGCTGTTTATAAAGCATTTATTAATGCCTAATTCTGCATGACCATGTTCTACATCCCAAATCCTACCCAATTACTAAACTTAACAACTACCCTATTAACTATTAATAAGCAGTAATTAGGAGTTAATAGTAAGTTAATAGTGAGAATTAGACCCTAATCTAAAGTGTGACCAGGATTACTTACAGCTAAGACAAAAGAAACTATTTTTTAAAAAAAAGTCACACTTCAGCTTTAAAGCATCCAAATGCAAGTTTAGTACATATCTTAGGCACTGGCTGTGCACCGTATGGCGACATTGAGGTTAATACACTTTGTTAAACCTACCCGAACTGTGCGTGTCGCAGTGATGTCTATACTCTGATTTAAAAAAAGATAACATAATTAGCAGCAGCTGTGAAAGCAGTATCTGCTTCTAAATTAGCAGCATCAGCACATAGTTAGCAAAAAAATAAAAAATAGAGAAATGAAGACAAAGGCACCTGCAGTCCAGGTGAAATATTGAAATAGATGTGGGTGAGAAACCTAAGGGTATGCAATCATGTGCCACATCAAATAATAGTCAAATCGTCAATCCATCCATGAACAGTTAATTTTTCTGTCTAAAGAGGAGCATGAAAACAATAAGATGCTCGAGATAATGGCTATACTTAATATGATATAATGGCTATACTGCCTTGATAATGGCTATACTTGATAATATACGTTTAAGGAGAGGATGCAACAACTGTGGCTGGAGCCAAAACTTTTGTAGAAGGTCAATCAAAAGAAGACGATATTGACTTACGTAGTTTCCAAAGCTCTCTGCTGATTCATTGTTAGCTATTAAACAGTCTTCAATGCAAGAGCCAAGTAAATCTAGATTTCAAGGTCACCTGAAACTAAGACAATCAATGTCCCAGCAATCAATGCCCTAATGCTGCACTGTCCGTCCAAATGCAATGCTGAGTGTCTTTTTATAGTTTCACTTGCAAAACAAAACCTGAAAACAGCACCTTTGGATCACAATAAAATAGATGTATATATGTATATTTACAGAGCAAGTTACATATTGTCGTAATATCTAGCTAACTAGTTTCTGTATATCACTTTCTCTTGAGCTGAAAATCCATGCCATTAGGATTGATTTTGAGGCCATGCAACACTATAATACCAGTGTTTTTTCTCGATCAAAGCCAGTAAAAGAAAAGACAAAACATCTAACACACTCTATCAAGGTTTTTCTAACACCTGAAAATGATTTCAAGATGATAGACAAGTCAGTGATTAAAAATAATCTGACATCATTGCTACAAATGTGCTTGGGGACATTAAAGTGTGAACTACAATATGGCTCATTAAGTGGCAAAGTTATTTGAATATCAACTACATTTTGGACTATCTCTGCAGCTCGCAGAATATACAATGAACAGTATGCTCTTACACAATACATCAAGCATTTTTTCTGTGGCACTAGGGTGTTATTTTGCTTATATTTCCTTTTTAACATGTTCTGTATGTTTTTTATCCTGAAGAACTGCAAATAACAGTGTGATATGAGATGAAAAAAGAAAAGCCATTGAACAACAGTATACTATAAATAACAAAATATGACATGTAGAGACATTCATCTTGTCTTCAAAAGCTTTGCAGCAGAATAATCGTGAAGGAGTTGATACAAGTGTTGTCCATACATACGTATTTTGGATCCACACACAACTATCGACACAGAAGCAGGCAGTTTTCAATGACATTCCCAGCTGATCACTATAATAACACTAAAATAATAGACAACTGTCTTGAATCTGTGAATATTGGTGTTTGTTAACAAGCAGCAGAGTGGATGAAACTCCTGTGAGTATTCTTTGCATCATATACATGTACTGAATGTGTCGGCAAACCTTTTTAACAGCAGATGAAGCACACAAATGACATTTCTTTGGCGAAGCTTGGCTTTGAGAGTAAGATGTTGACTGAAATATGTTGACACTCATGTGCTGTTTATTTGTGTTCCACAGTTCCATATAAATACTTGGCTCCTGCTCCGGATAAGGTGTCGGATGATATAGATGACTCCATGCGAACACTGATGAATACTTGGATTGTGGACGGACCTGGACTTTCAATGAGGTATTGGAGATCGGAAATCTCGTGTCAATAACTGAGGCTCTCTGACCTCACAATCCTCCTTTGAACATGGTTTACTAGTCCTTTTTAAATTCAGTTTGGACCTGCTCCCCAAATGACTACACATCTGTCAGCATTTTTTTGATATTAACATAATTTGTATTGGCTAAAGTGCAATTGGCTGTCTTGAGGTTCTCTTCCTGAAAGTCCTCGTTGCTGTTGTTGACACCTTCTTGGATCTCAATGTAGTCGGACTTGCTGATGGTGGATCCACTTCGACTTCCCTTCAGCTCTTCTTGGGAATCGGCTTTGGGGACGCTAACCTGGAGATACTGTGCCTGCTCTTCGCCTTCTGTTTCTCGATGGTAGAAGTAGTTGAAGTTTGAGACGATGACTGGCACGGGAAGGGCAATGGTCAAGACGCCAGCGATGGCGCAGAGGGATCCGACGATTTTTCCTCCAATGGTTGTGGGCACCATATCTCCATAACCAACGGTTGTCATTGAAACCACAGCCCACCAGAAGGCATCCGGGATGCTGTAGAACTGCGACTCGGGTTCGTCTGCTTCTGCGAAGTAGACGGCGCTAGAAAAGAGGATGACTCCAATGAAGAGAAAGAAGATGAGTAGACCTAATTCTCTCATGCTGGCTTTGAGGGTTTGGCCAAGAATCTGAAGTCCCTTTGAGTGACGGGAAAGTTTGAAGATTCTGAAGACTCGTACGAGTCTTATGACTCTCAGAATTGCAAGAGACATGGCTTGTTGGCCTTGCTGCCCGTCCTCCGCTTTCTCCGCCAGCTCCGTTCCCAGTGTAATGAAGTAAGGAATGATGGCTACCACATCAATCATGTTCATTATGTTCACAAAGAAGCTGGCTTTACTAGGGCAGGCAAAGAAGCGCACCAAGAACTCGAAGGAGAACCAGATGATGCATAGCGTCTCTAGAATAAAGAAAGGGTCTGTGAAGTAGTTGGATGTGTAAATGGTTGTGGTGTTGGCGCTAGTGGGATCTTTGTGCATCTCCTCTTCATCGCTGCGGAAGATGGGCAAGGTTTCCAGGCAGAAGCTGACAATGGAGATGAGGATGACCATGACTGATATTATCGCTATAATCCTGGCTGGCCCAGAACTTTCTGGATACTCGAACAGCAACCAGACCTGCTTCTGAAACTCATTTTCAGGCAACGGTCTCTCCTCCTCCTTGATAAAACCCTCGTCCTCCCTAAATATCTCAATCGCTTCTTCTCCGAGCTCATAAAAACGGATCTCCTCCGAGAACACGTCCAAAGTGACGTTGACGGGTCGCCGTAACCTTCCGCACGATTGATAATAATAGAGAATGGCGTCAAAGCTTGGGCGGTTTCTATCAAAAAAATACTCGTTCCTTAGGGGGTCAAAGTACCTCATGCGCTTCTTGGGGTCCCCCAGTAATGTTTCGGGGAATTGCGAAAGGGTCTTGAGCTGCGTCTCGAAACGCAGACCCGAGATGTTGATGACCACTCTCTCACAGCAGTCCTGCTCCGTTCCGGGGTCATAGTCCTGAGGAAGACCAGGGTGTGCTGCCGCCTCATCTGAGGGGTCGCCCGTGGCCACTGTCATAATGCAGGAGGGTGAGGCCTGCACTTTTCACCGAGGCAGGGCACCGCAGGGTGGGAAAATGCAGGGTGGGAATCCACACAGAAGGGGGCTTGACACCGTAGAGCACTAAGGGCCACAGCGTGCTACTGGATGGGTCGACTGAAAGACAACAAAAGATGTTTGAAGACAACATGCAGATATCTTTAATATTGCATCTATAGAGGGTCTAAAAGCTTTCTGCAACAAAAGTAGAGTGAATACAGGTAAAGTGATACACTTTCTGATAATACGTCATGTGACAGTGTTAAAATGATTTAGAATTGTAATATTTTTAAATTTTAAAATAATGTTTAAATAATTTAAAACATTTCCAAAGCACTATATAGAGAACAAAACAACAAAATATTACATGCATAAAACACTTAAGTTTACTACTTTGCCTACTTTCACTCTAAAGGAAATAAGAACTAAGAGGGGAATTAGGGATAAAATGTTAACAATGACGTTTCTTGGACTGAAACGGGTAAATCTTCCGCATTATTTATGTTAACATATATGTTTATCATAATTCTAGTATGTCCCTAGTATAGTAATTATGAGAGATACCACACATGCAATAAAAAATAGCAAAGCTTAGGCAAAAGAAGATCTAAAAATACAGCACAATTTATATAAAACAGCATGTTTAGTTATGCATTCACATGCAAAGCAGCTCCTTGGTCTTCTTAAAGAAACCAGCATATAATGAAACTCCTTGTCAAGCCCTGTCAGTTCTGGCTGGTGTGTCGGCAATGGACAAATACCCATTGACATAAAACTGCATCTCTCACAGTGCAGTCATGTGAAAGAGGCCCTTCTCAATGAGACATGCACATCCTACATAACCATGCTGCATCCATTCATGCAAGCGTGTGTTCCCCATCCCATTCTGCTCCTTTTTCATGAAATACCCGTACATTCAAAGAACCGCATATGGCATGCATTTCGTACATATTTGCTGGACGGGTTTCAGTGGAATGTTGCTTGTCCCAAACGGTGCCAGCATGCTCTAAAATATTCAGCAGAAGCAGCCTATGAAATATTAAACTGCAGGAAAATACATTTTAGGTTAAACAAGACTTGGTGGTCTCTTTTTCTTTTTACTCTTGAGATCCCTTCATATTATATTATACGTTATACACATGATGTATAGCTGTAGATAATGAAATACACATACAAGTAGCAAATAAACGAATAAAGCATTCATGTATTGAATAGTCCAGAGTACATAATCAGAACTGAGACATTATACCTGCTTGGATAAACTTCTAAATCACCCCTCAGGTTCCCTGAAGTCACGACAGCCTTCTCGAAGTGAGGATAGCAATCCGGCATCTGTGTGACCGTGATGAAAATGACAAACTCATCCGATTCTTTAAATCCTGACTGCGACTGTCTGCCGTAGCTCTCGGCACACCGGCGTATTGTGCATAACGGGGCAGGCAGGGAGGAGGGGCAGAGAGGTACAGTATGCGGGTGTGTCCTCGTCTACCCCAAAGCTTCCTCACGGCAGGTTGTTTGAGAAGGACAAGGAGGGAAGAGCAGGAAAAAAGCAAATGATGCAAAGGAAGGGGGTCTCTTCATTCCACATTTAAGGAGGCATTAAGCAGGTCGCCACGGTCTTTGCTAGACAGGTTGCAACAAATGACAGTAGAGGTGAATGTGAAACATTTGCAGTAGGCACAGGTCAGGCTTGTCCTCTAAGTAAGCATTGGTCTTGTAGTGATCACATCCATTAATTGGACATGCAATGTGTTAAATTAATGGGAACACACTTTTTAAGTGACTGATAAACTACAGAATTTGCGCAACTTATGAGGGACAATGACAAAATATGTCTGAGATAATAAACATTTTCTTGCATATGTAATTTAATAAACGTTTCAAACCTATTTTAGTGTGTGTGTGTGTGTATATATATATATATATATATATATATGCAAATAAGATTTTAAATGTATGAATAGTCAAGAAGGTTATTCCATTTGCTCTGAACAAAATGTTATTTATTTATTTTTGTCACATGACAACAAAATGGCTATGTGCATGATGGTTACGCCCCACTGACTTTGAGTTGGCAAAAGTTTTTCCACATATTATTAGAAAACATTCCCTTTTTTGTACAGCTTTTTTCATTATTTTTAACAAATACAAGAATTTTGAAGAAACTGAATGTTCATAGAAGAGGTGTATTGTAGTAATTGTCTGTGTGAATTGTATTTTTAATATAATTTTACTTAATACATCCAGACTAAAAATGAATTGTACATCACTGACTCATAAACCAATCTGATAAAAACTATTAATATTGTAGCAAAGATATCTTCTCTTAATGACAAGTGATGACACTATCACTGTAAAATGTGCTGTCTGGTAACCTAAACTTACTATATTAATAGTTTTATTCAAGCCAAAATGTTTCTTTCATTTGACTAAATCAATCTGAGTAGGCTATAGGATGAATCAAGGGTTAGATCTAGTAGAAAATGATCCTAAATGTAACAGCTGCACCTTACCTCTTTTTACAGTGATTGCAATACAGGACAAATGCAAATTCTATCACGATGTCATGTTGACATGGGAACAGATGCAAAACATCTACATCTCGAATCTCTTCCTACCTGTCCGTCTACCTCGCATGCCGACGTCTCAGTAGTTGTTGCGTTATGTTCACGCAACAAGCCATTAGTCGGTTAGTTAAAGCGTTAAATGGAATCTGCAGTCAATCGTTGCTGTGCATACCAAGAGACTCTTGGATTACAGACGCGCGCCCCATCCGCGCTACCACTCCTCACTTTATCCGCAGAGTGGGCAGTTTAAAGGGGACGCGTCACGAATGGTGTTTCCACGACCCGCACTGTAAAAATGTTGTCAATTTCAACGGAAAAAGAGCGTAAAACCCGTTGAATGTTAGCTAAGTTACCTTACTACATATGGTACAAAATATATTATATTTTACAAGACAATTCGTGCTCTGTGTTTTGTTATTGTCTCTCACAGTTGCTGTAGTGACCAAATTTGATGCGTTTTAAAAACTATAAAACCTTTGTCTCCATGTGTGTATTTCCCCAGATAAGTAGGGCGTCCAAACTGACAATATTCAGTTTTCATCAACAGTCAAGACAAGAAGTTCTTCATCAAATTCAGTACATACTCTGTAAGTACTTATAAAAGAAAAATACACTAAAATTCCTTGTTACAGTATAAAGTAAAGCTGTAATTTTTCTGTTATTTGTTTGAGAATTAACATAAGTATTAATCTCATTATTTCTCAGTTTTGTATATACCATTTTTTGATGCCAGTGAAATAACTAAACACTGATAAACTCCAAATGGAATAGTGTACTGTTTGCTGCATACTGCACACTATACTTGGCCAATTGTGGAATTGTTTACAGTATATGCAATTATACATAAATGTGATACTGTAGATCTGTGTGTTCCATGAATGTAGTAAATCTTTATAGGCTACTGCATAACATGCATACTTTATACTGCAGAAATAGTAGTATGGTAGTATTCCAGACAGCTGTAGAGTAAATTTTCTGTTTATCCATGATTTTACACTGATTGGATATGAAGGTTGAGGCATGAAAACAATACAGACAAATTGTCTTGCTGCTAACAAAAGCAACTGATTTGGCCATTTGCTGCAGTGGTAAATCAGTAGGGCACCTTTTACTTCCCTATAGTCTGCAGCTCATGCAGTAACACCGGATTCATTTCACTGTGAAATTTGATTCATTAATTTAAATTTGTTGCATTCCACGTTTGATTTACAAATGATTAACCTAGATCGCATTGCAAATGAATTATTTGTTATTTGATATCAGTCTAATTTTCTTTAGTGCATTGTTTGAATTCTGTTCTTTCAAGGGATGATTTTGCATACAAATTGTGCTGAGGGGTTTGTGACAGGCTCTGCGCTGTTTGTTTTATAGCCAGAGCTTGCATGTCAATCATGCACACATGTTCATCTCTCTGACAGCTGAGCCATTATTCATGAGAGAGCCAATATAAAGAAGTGTTCATGCACTTCACTTTGTATTAGCTGACATGCTTTAATTAAAACTGAGAGGTTAGTGTAATTCTGTGCTTGGGTGAGATGTGTGTTTAAGACTGGCCAAAGAGAGGAAATGAAAGCGTGAGCCAAGCCCTATTGATCCTGGGTCACTCTAGAAGCACACTCACACGGTCACACGCCAAGTCCTATTGATCCAGGGTCAATCTGGAAGCCCTCTCACGGTCACACAAATATACAAGTTCAGTCACAAGGGACAATGCAGTTGATGTATAGTAGTTAAGGAAGGAAAAGCTTTTAAGGACATTAAAAAGATTGTCCTGTCCTTTCTGCAGTGGTGCTTTGAGCTGAGGAACAGGACCAGGAGTGAAGACAGATTTGCTTTGTTTATCAAATTTCCCTTTATCTTATATTCACTTCATCTTTAACGGAGTAATGCAGAGAAGAACAGATTTTGCCAGCAACAACAACAACAAAAAGCTTTTCAACTCATAATTAAACAAATCTTTTAAGGTACACTGTAAAAAAAAAGTTGTAAATAAAACATTACCGGAGTATGTTTTGCAAGAAAATACCATTCAATGTAATTTGCTTAAAAGATTAGAATATGTAAAATCAAATATGGCCTGACTTGGATGTAGTAACAGTTCTGGGGTGCGTTTCCCAAAGCGAACTATGGTCGCAAGTTCCGTTGTTACCAATAGAGTTCAATGGGACTTACGACCATAGTTGGCTAACGATGCTTTCGGGAAACGCACCCCTGGGCGGTAAAAGTAGCCAATCACCTGAGCAAACCACGAAGTCATGTGGCTTGTCAGTTCACAAAATGGAGGAAAAATGAAAGATCTGCTTTGTTGTAAATTTTTTGGTAGATGATGTTTAAACACTCTAAAACAGGCAATACATTCAGATTTTGTGATAAGTAAATGTATATTAATCTTACTTTTTTTTCAGAAAAAATGCAAAACAACTGCTAATATTAATTGTGAACATTGTCTTTTCTTAAAAAGAAAATTAAGTCATGTGTTGTTCATGCTGTTATTTACCACATTTTGAAAAGCAAATCTTTCTCAAAACTCTCAGGAGATACAACTCATAAAATCAAAACAAACATCAAAAATTCCAGATGTCCAGATGATATAAAAAATGACATGAAATGATTTTTTGCTGATCATTTTTCAGTCTTACCTGTTTAAGGGTCAGTTCACCTAAAAATGAAATTTCTGTCATTAATTACTCGCCCTCATGTCGTTCCATACCCATAAGACCTTTGTTCATCTTCAGAACACAAATTAAGAAATTTTTGATGAAATCCAAGAAGTTTTTTATCCTCTATAGACAGCAATATAACCAATAATGAGTCTGCATTCTGACGTGGAAGCGCTGAACGTAAACAGCGTAGGAGAATGACACAGAAGAGAAGATATTGTTGAATAAAGTTGTTATTTTTGTTTTGTTTTTGCGCACAAAAAGTATTCTCGTCACTTCATAAAATTGGGTTTGAACCACTGCAGTCACATGGACTATTTTAACGATGTCTTTAGTACCTTTCTGGACCTTGAAAGTGGTGGTTAAATGGCTGTCTATGGAGGATAAAAAACACCTCTCAGATTTCATCAAAAATATCGTAATTTGTGTTCCGAAGATGAACAAAGGTCTTATACCTTTGTTCATCTTCGGAACACATATAGTCTTAAAGGGTTAGTTCACCCAAAAATGAAAATTCTGTCATCATTTACTCACCCTCAACCAAACAGTTCATGGACCCCATTGACTTCCATAGTATTTTTTTATACTATGGAAGTCAATGAGGTCCATCAACTGTTTGGTTACCAACATTCTTCAAAATATCTTCTTTTGTGTTCAGCAGAAAAAAGAAATTCATACAGGTTTGAACCAACTTGAGGGTGAGTAAATGATGACAGAATTTTCATTTTTGGACGAACTATCCCTTTAAGTGGATTTGTACATGCCCATTTTAATAAAGTATAAGAAGGCTTCGGTACTGAGTGATGCAGTGTTTTTTTGAATGAATGACATGTATTATGTAAACTTTTCAATGACACGTAATATGTAAACTCGCATAACAAATAGAAGACTACCTGCTAATGCAAAGATCTGTACTCTGTACCAGCTACTGATTTGCATGAATAATTATATCAATGCAGTGGTCAAGTTGATTGATTCTTATGCAGCAGGATTCTATGTGTTTGTTGCCAAAACAAAAAATATCTCAGCATGTATATTTAACTTCAGTTTTATAATGAATAATTCCATAAATCTAAGTGACTCTTCATTGTTTCTCATCACTGCTTGAGTTTGAGCCAGGAGGCAGCAAATAGAGGCAGGAAGCCAGGACCCGGAATCAGCTCAAGGTCACTTACTCACTGCAGCAGATCCATCCCAACCTGCAGCGACACACCCACATACAGATAAGGACCATGACATTACAATTTGTTTAACTGTGTGTAAAGAAGAAAGGAAACAAATCTTACATAAATAATGGAATATTTGTCTTGATCCCATATAAGATACCTGATAATATCTGGTGCGCACTCACCTTAAAATCACATTCATATTATCAAGACACAATTTTGTGAATAAAACTAGATTGTGAAAGCCAACATATACAGATACAGTCTGCACTGTAACATTCTGCCATCATTGGATGGTGCTCCTCTTGTTACTATGGTGACAGGCACCTAGAGCCCCTCCACAGGCAGATTGGAGGGGATGAGTGCTGTGATGACATCACACAGACTGAGGAATCACTGGCGTTGGGCCACAGATGTGATGTCATGCCTGCAGGGTTTTCTATGTGATCCACAACAGAGGAGGAAAAAAAGAGCCATGACTCAGCATTTAATGGACATCCTCATATAGTAAAATGATTTTACTCAATAACCAATTATTAGCCCTCATCCTAATGGTTAGTGATTTGAACAAACTTCTAAATCTAAGTGTTAAGCTTTGACATGTAATCATCTCACACTATTTTTGCTAAGGACGTATCTAATATCTCAAATCGTCCAATAATAATACCTTGTCCAAGCAATCAGATTTACTTTACCTCATTTTTGCTAGCCAGATAATAAAATTGGTAAAATAAATAATTGAAGGGTAAACCTAAGCCCCATCTACAGACAGAGACCTGGAGGTGGGTTATTTTATTTTAGGCCAGTAAGAAACTACCCAGCAACCACCTGGAACAAAAAACTGTTCACTTCTTCTAAAAGACAGGAGTGAGTGATGGCTCTTTATTAAACCATTTTGAGGAGGTTCCTTCATTTGACCTTCACTTTTCACAACTTATAAGCTATTTCCACTTTTTATCTGTTATTGTATTGGTCAGTATTGACCTTCTGTTCCTATGGTACATTATAGGACCACAAACATTTATTTCAAGTAAAGTCTTTTCTTCTTTTAACTTCAGACCTCATGGATCATAAAGTCTTTGCTCTGGTCTCTCAGTGTAGAGTAACATCAAGGGCAGACCTGTAATGTGCTCCCGGAGTCTCCCTTCAATTTCACACTCCATTTCCTGTTCAGCCCGCAGCCATAAATACCACTATCTGTGACACCATGGAAAATGAAATTCCATGTTAACAAAAAAAATTATTTTTGATGTACAGCCATAATAAGAAACTGTCCTTAAAGTTAATATTTACTTGCAACTGAAAGTTCAATCGCCAGACCAAGATTAGTAGAGTAAATCACTTCAAACCAGGTCAAAGATCAAAAGAAACAATAGGACAATAACGAAAATTATGATTTTTTTGGTTGCATTATGACAGTTTTGCATTATTAGTCACATTTTTATGGAAGCTTGTTTCTGGCACTGAATAAAAAATAAAAAAGGTAATTGCGACTTTTTATCCCACAACTGTGACTTTTTTCTTGCAATTGCAAGGTTACATCTCACAATTCTGACTTTTTTCTCAGAATTGTGTGATATAAACTTTCAACTGAGTGTTATAAAGTCAGAATTGCAATATATAAAGTCACAATTGTGTGCTATGAATTGTGAGTCTTTTTTCCCCTCAGATTCGGACGTTATAACTCGCAATTGCAAATTGATTTCTTCTGAGAAAAGAAGTCAGAATTGTGAGATATAAACTCGCAATTGTGAGAAAAAAATTCAGAATTGTGAGATAAAAAGTCGCAGTTATCTTTTATTTATTTTTATTCCATGGTGGAAACAAACTCATTTAAGTAATGTAATAAGAATGTTCATGTAAATTCATCAAAAACATGAGAAATTGGGTGGAAAATTTGCTTATTTATCATGATATACCTTAATGACCCTAAAAAAATAGGCTTGCGTTTCTATAGGTAAAATATTTGTAATATTAAATGTCTTCAATTATGTGGTGAAATGTGAAGGGATTCACTCACTAACATTGGAGGGCGATTAACCACCACTGCATGCTGCTACGCTTACATGAAGATAACAAAGTGGCATGAAATTAGATAGCAGATCAGATTGCTATTTTGACCAAATGTGATAAGCACACAATTTTTTTTATATGGCCAGAGGGGGGTTTAACATGTCCAAGCTTTTAGACTTAAAGTGGTTATCGTAGAGTCCAATCGCCACTGGTTTAATAGCCTGTCAGAGAGAGTTACTGCAGCGCTAGAATGACACTGTTCTGGGATTGCGCATGACAGAGCAGGACAGAGAGAGGGGGGAAGACCCCAGCCTTTGTGGGAGAGCTTTAGGAGGACACGTATACTCAGCTGGCCCCCGGTGAGATGTGCAGAGGCTCAGCTGTTTCGTTCAAGCAGTGAAGGAGTATCCTATTATCACATACACATAACTGGGAATACACCTGCTGAGGCCTCTCTGTACACTCATCAAGATCTGTATGTCAATGTTAGAGGATACCTATTTCTGTACACTAAAATAAAGGTTTAATAGATGCACAGTGGGGTGAACACTATTGGGTAGGGTGTTCTGGGTGGTTGTTAGGGTGTTGCTAGGTGGTTGTTTAAGGCCCACGCATAATAAAGTTCTTTTTCGTTTTTCCCTTAGGAGTAAAAAGAATTTTTAAAATTCATGACAAGCGGGATACTGTTAGCGAACATCCTGCTGAGAGGGGCATTTAGATGAATATGTAAATATATGATGTGCTCTTTCCTCTCAATAACAAAATACTCAACAAAAATGACAGCGGTAAGAAAACAGCAGTTAAAAAAGCATCTGATCATAGCGTTGTGGATTTTTGCACGAGCTCTGCACCCCAGTGAAATCACGTCTAGTTTATTTATATAGGACGTTATACATTAGATTGCTTTAAAGCAGCAGCTTTACAGTTCTAAACATGAAAAGAAACTGTCGCTTTTGATTAGAATTACAGTTTCATTTTCTACTATAAAGCAGCTCTCAAGTGTGTTCATGTTTTACTCGCAGATGTCTGACCTCGATGGACTGAAGAACAGAAGAAATGAATGTCAAAGAAGGCGGAGCCTCTGAGCCACATTACCTATTACATCATCTATATGGACCAATGGTAGTTTGAAGGTGTTTACAAGCAATTTTTTCCCGAAAGTTTGCTCTGGTAATCTATTTCAAACTCCCGAAAGAACTTTTTGGCCTGATTTTGTTCGAAATGGTATGAGATCAGTTCATTTTTTTTATTCCGCTTGAAGTATATCAGGGCCTTTAGGGTTTTGCTTTGATATGTGGTTGCTAGGGTCTTTTGGGTGGTCACTATAGGGTGTTACTAGGATTGCTAGGGTGTTTTATAAATACTTTTTTACCTTATCAAGTACAGCTAGTTATTTCAGTTTAGTTGAAAACATCACATTAATTCAAATTATTTAGAACATGAGGCAGCATAAAGTGGTGTGAAATGGTAATTTTGGGTACATAAAAACATGTTCTCTGTTTCATGTAAAAATACAGAGATCATGCAGTTCTGAGGCTCTGTGGGTTGTTCTGGCGAAAACCCAACCATATGGGACCACTGTAGGTCTGAAACTAGTAGACTCAGTGACTTCAGGGGCCAAACACTACTCCGTTGCACTCTAGTATTTGAGAAAAGAAGTATTTAGTGTTCCATATTTGTCTAATTCTTCTTTTTGAGCTCAGATGTTCAAATATTGTTTAAGAGGGATGTGGAAAGATTGTTTGGTTTGCCATTTGTAATGGAAGAGGCTGAACTGTGACTTTTAAAGTTCAGCTCTGTTGTAAAGATTTGCTGCCCCTCCTACACCCTATATTTTACCCAATATTTTATGTTTCAGTTTAATCATTCCTTGTTTTCATCTACTTCATCTTTCAGGCAGAGCCTGTGTGAAATTGAATCCATTCTTCTGCATCTCCTTTCTCAGAGAGAAAAGAGTGTTTTAGGTTAGGTTAGTCCCAAAAAAGAGTGTTTTAGGTTTTAGGATAGGTTAGTCCCAAAAAGTATTTGGACATTTAAACCACACTTAAAAAGTCTGAATGGTATACAAAATACAAACCGAGAGTCGTCTGCACTCTAATGCAGAATTATCTTCACTTCTCTGAACCATTGTTGCTCAATGTCTTTCGATCAACTGGTGTTTTTGGTGATTTTTAGTTGATGTATGAAATCAGTTCTCCTAAAGTTCGCATGGGTGTCCTAGCAGAGTAACCACAGGTGTAGATCATCACATTTAGGCCTACTATGACCCATGAGGTGAAAGTGATTTCACCAAGTACAACATGGTCCTGGAACAACATTCCAATCAACCAATTAGATTTGAGGGACAAGTTTACAGTTTATGTCAAGTTTAGCATTACAACCAGGGTTAGGTGCTTCTACATCAGTGTTATTCACCTATCAATGCCCTCTGATTTTAGGGATAAATTATGGGTAGGGTTAGGGACAGCATTAGGACTAAATTTTCGGACCGAACTGTTGTTCCAGGATCAACAAAATATGGTGATCCAGATAGGGTTGGGAATCGAAAATTGATTCCAATTCTGGAATCGGATACTTGTTATAAAATTCAAATTTCGATTCCTCCTTTGTGTGCACTTTAATATGACTTTAACCATTCAAATGCAAACTGAGTTCTCTTCTGTGTCTTTTTGCACTTGAACTGACAAAAACACACAAAAATATGTCAAAATATCCTCGTAAACACAGTCGGTTATGTCTTAAGTGAACGTAAACTGTTGACAAAGTAAACACATGTGTAACAGTATATTGGATCCGTGCAGCTCTTAAAGTGACAGCAGCCTAATGTTCCTCCTGCCATCTCTATAATAATGTTAATCAAACAACAAAAGACAAAGAGAAAATTCACTTGCTGTTCTTGACTGAATAACTTTTGTAACTATATTTGTAATGTATATTTTATTTATAAAGTGCAGTGTTGTTTTACATTTAATTACAGTTTCTGTACCTGAATACCTGAAAATCTTAAAACATTTTCTATCGGATCTTTGTTTAGTTGTATTTATTTGTGTGATTGCTAATTTGTTTATTTGTTCTTTTTTAATTACTGAGTGTTTACTTGTATATAATAATGCTTTAAATTTAAATTAGTTAGGCAGTTGTTTTTGCTATGGTATTTTTAAAACAAACAAAAATCAACAGGCTAAAGAACACTTAAGGAACTTTTGCCTATGGTATTCAGCTACAATGAAATGTTTTGCAATAAGACTTAGAAAAAATGTGAATTATATCTAAGTTTTTTTTTTTCTACCTTATTGGAATCGAAATTAGGAATCGTTAAGAATTGGAATCGATAAGCAGAATCTGAATCGGAATCATTCAAATTCAAACGATACCCAGCCCTATCCAGAAACTTAGGATTTTATCTTACTTGACAAAATCATGGTGACCATGAAGATGATACACTAACGTTTGATAACCAGAAAGTGTCCAAGACTTTGTCTTTTTGAACAGTTCATCTATTAGTTTATCATTTAAAACCTGACAAACTTCTTTTTGCTAAATGTTCTGCTTAAAGTGTGCACGGTTTGATATTTTGTTATCAAATACAGTGACCTTCACACATTTTTAAGTGTGGCTGAAGTGTCCAAATACTTAGATACTAGAGCACTGTATATGGAAGTACTTCAGCATGATGATTCCATCATATTATATAGGCAATACATGACAAAAAAAATCTGACTATATGGTCAAAGAGCAAGAAAGATTTAGTTTTCACACAGTTCTCACATCTGGCACAACAACAGCTAAACTGTAAATACATGATGGACACCATAAAACAGCTTGATTAATATCTGCCAGATGGCAGAGGGCAGTAGTTTCATAGATGATCAGCTCATGTCCAACAGTTCAGTTCTCTTCATATTGCTTTCTTCTTATTAAATGTGAACCTGCAGAATTTACCCCAGAAAAGGCCACTTCTAGAGTGTTGCGGCTCACTGTGATTCAGCCAGACGTAAATGGGAAGTGACAGTAGAGATATGCGGGCATCTTCTGTGTTGTTTGAAGGTGAGTTCAGTTCTGTTTGGTAGCAGAAAGGTTAACGGCCTCTGTTTCTATTGGTCATCGGTCCTAGGCACTGCGTGGATCTCCCCCGAAGCCTGCAGAAACAACACGCAACGTATTACACACACAAACACATTACGCTGCTGGAATGTGACAGATGAAATGAGGCAGTTTATTCACATGCTCAAGTGAGAGGGAAACACATCTTTCAAGCTGAAAGACTTTTATATTAAACCGCCTACTTGAGCACAGCTCTGCATTATAATGTCTCTCTGTCATGATTCTCTCCCTTTCAGTCGACCTCTGTCTCTGGCTAATTAATGAACTGAAGCAGATGCGGCACCTCCGGTGACAATGATAGAACAGTTATATCACTCAAGAGCAAATGCGAGATGACTAGAGGAGATTATTAACACATTCTGAGCGTGAACACATGCACCTAAAATGAATACAGAGGCAAATTGCTCCAGTAGCCCAACAACGCCAAAAGCTTTAAGAATCAAAGCAGAATTACAAGCATAAATGAAAAGAATCTGCTCTATTAAAGGGAACCTGCAGGGTTAAGTAAACAAAAACTTTAGCGTACTCATAATTATCTGTCAAAGAGTATCAAGTTATATTTGTTTTCATATTATAACAGGAAAAATGACTTCACCTGAAGGGTGTAATTTGTGCCGGAATAGGTTGGATATGGATCCAGCACCTCCGCAATTTGATTTCTGAATCCCTCTGAAAGGCATTTATTCTATGGCCTGTACATGATTCATGAAAGCTATGAATAACAATGTTTGTTGTTAATAGCTTGCAATATTGTCATTTAAAAAAAAAAAGTAGTGATGAGTTTTGTTAATTACAGCAGGCACAGTTTGACGCACCGCGACTCGCCACTGGAGGGTGTGTAGTCTTTCTTGCTAGCAAAATAAACTTATTTACACATTCATTTACTCTAATGCAAGATATTGAAACCATCTGTATGTGTGTAGCAACATGCAGTAAATAGATCAGTTTATTAATGTAGTACACTTCCATTCAAGAATTTAGGGTCGGTAAGATTTTTTAAAATGTTTTTGAAAGAAGTCTCTTATGCTCACCAAGGCAAATAAATTAAAAATACAGTAAAAACACACATAGTATTGTAAAATATTATTACAATTTAAAAGAACTTTTTTTTAAATTTATTTTTGGAGATGGCAAAGCTGAATTTTTAGCATCATTACTCCAGTCTTCATTGTCACATGATCTTCAGAAATCATTTTAATATGCTGATTTGATGCTCAAGAAACATTTCTTATTATTATCAATGTTGAAAACAGTTGTGCAGTTGTGATGAATAGAAAATAACAGCATTTATTTGAAATATAAATCTTTTGTAATATTATAAATGTCTTTACTGTCACTTTTGATCAATTTAATGGATCTCTTCTGAATAAAAGTATACATTTCTTAAAAAAAAAAAAATACTGAACCCAAACTTTTGAACGGTAGTGTATATCATATAAATACTGTACATGTTCTGCTTGAATAAAAAGAAGATATGAGACTGACATCCTCCATAGTTTTGACAAATCCACATAGTTTTTTTTTATAATGCCAGTCATAATTGTTTTTTTATTCATAGAATTGTAGGGAGGAGCCAGGAAATCTGGAATGGAATCTGGAAAGGACTCAAACTTGCATTGGAGTCCGGTTCGTATAACACGAGGAAAGCCTTCATTATAGCACCATCTGAGATGTGCTTAATTTCAGTGACCGTATATTAATCTAATGTGAAATCAAATTAAGGTTGGAAAGAAGTGGAGTTTTGTTTGTTTGTTTGTTTTTGCTCTGCAGGGCAAAGGGCAATTCATCTGCAAATCAATACTATTCATAGTACATTCCATTCACCACAAAACAATCTCATGCCAAATAATCCATTTGTTGTCTTCCAGAACAAAAACGGCAATATAACAGCACCCAGACAGAAATAAAACAATCATATGTCATATATATTTAAAATCAGTTGGCATGTGCTATATTAGTACAATGATCATACTTTTAATACTTTTATTCAGAAAGGATGCATTAAATTGATCAATAGCAACATTAAAGACATTTAAAACGTTATAAAAGATTTATATTTCAAATAAATGCTGTTCTTTTGAACTGTCTATTCAACAAACAAACAGCAAAAACCATTTTTAACATTGTTAATGATAATCAGAAATTGTTTTTGAGCAGCAAATTAGCATTTTAGAATGATTTCTGAAGGATAATGTGACACTGAAGACTGGAGTAATGATGCTGAAATTTCAGCTTTGCATCACAGGAATAAATTACATTTTAAAAAAGAAAATGGTTATTTTAAATTGTGATAATATTTCACAATATTACAGTTTTTACTGTATTTTTGATAAATAAAAAAGACACTTCTTTCAAAAACATGAAAAAAATTGGCCCAAAGTCAGAGTACTCCCAACCCCCCCCATCCCTGGCTGGGATAGGGACAATCGAGAGAAAAGAGTTGGGGTGGTGGAAGGATGCTGAAAAACTGTTGTAGGACGGAGGTAAGTCGACTATATATATATAGGCCTCCTCTCGTGCTGACTGGGTAGGTCAAGGTCAGCTTTATTTATATAGCATCTTAAAAGCAACCTGAATGCTGATCAAAGTGCTGCACAACAGACACAAAATAACCCTACGATAGAAACCATTATTGAGAAATATAAAATTTAAAATAATTTTAAATACAAATGTTACAAACGAAAATAAATAAATAAACATAATACAAAGCATCACCTGACAAATATAAAACACGATTATATTAAAGGTGTGATCAAGTTACGCATAAGCCTGAGAAAATAATATATGTTTTAAAGGGATAGTTCACCCAAAAATGAAAATTCTGTCATCATTTACTCCCCCTCAGTTTGTTCCAAACCTGTATACATTTCTTTGTTCTGCTGTACACAAAGAAAGATATTTAGAAGAATGTTTGTAACCAAGCAGATCTCGCCCCCCATTGACTACCATAGTAGGAAAAAAACATACTATGAAAGTAAATGGGGTGCAAGATCTGCTTGGTTACAGTCATTCTTCCAAATATCTTCCTTTGTGTACAGCAGAACAAAGAAATGTATACAGGTTTGGAACAACTTGAGGGTGAGTAAATGATGACAGAATTTTCATTTTTGGGTGAACTATCCCTTTAAGAGAGTGATTTAAATGTATATAGAGTAGGGGATGATCTAATGAAGCGAGGTAAGGTGTTCCAAAACTTTGGAGCCAGAACTGAAAAAGCCCTATCATTGGTTTTTAATCGAGATTTTGGAACAGTGAGTAGCAGCTGAGAGGAGGATCTGAGCATTCTCTGGGAAAAATAGGGATGAAGAAGATCCGAGATGCAAGTAGAAGCAAGACCGTGAAGTGCTTTAAATACAAATACTAAAATCTTAAAATCAACTCTGTTTGAGATGAAGTGATGCTAACACAGACATGATATTCTTTCGCTTTTTTTGTCCAAGTCAAAAAGATGTCCAAGTCAAAAATGAGATTCATTCTTGTGTTACACAGCATGATTGAGCTTCCGCAAGAACCAATGAGGTTTGTTCTCGCACGTCAAGCAGATTCGGTTGAGCTTCTGTTTATGTTCGCTGATCAATGTTTATATGTTAATAAAAGCCTAAATTCAATGCATTCCTCATATAAAGTGATCAACTCTCTTCAGAAAATTTGGACTAAACCGCTCAATTCATATGGATTAGTTTTACAATCTCTTAATAAACTTTTTGAAGGGTCAAAGTGGTAGTTGCATAGCTGTTAATGAAGGGACAGAAATCTATCAGATTTCATTAAAATATCTTCATTTATATTCAGAAGATAAATGAAAGTCTTACAGGTTTGGAACGACATGAGAGTGAGTAAATGATGACAGAATTTTTATTTTTTGGGTGAACTATCCCTTTAATTTCAGCATAAATTAATCTAGCTGCAAATGACAGTCTCCAAATTATTAAAAGTAAGAACATTTTTAAGCTTGCGAAGCCCCTTAAGCTGCAGAAATCTACCCCTGACTACAGAATTTATTTGTTTTTCAAATTTTAAGTCGAGATCGAAAATAACTCCCAGATGTTTGACTTTATCACAAATGTTTTCTTGAAGCTGACCCAGGGAAGGACTTAAATTATCTAAGAGGCATTGGGGGGCCAAACAAAATAACTTCAGTCTTTTTTTGGTTTAGCAGGAGGACATTTTCGTCATTCACCTTTAATGTCATTTAAACACGCTAACAAGGAGAACACTGTATCTGTACCTGATTTTAGAGTAAAGTAGAGCTTTGTATCATCTGCATAAATATGGTACAAAACCTAGATTATCTGAACAAGCTCCTCCCGAACTTTGTTAATAAATCACCCCAATAATATTGGTCATCAAAATATACCAAGAAAAAAAGCAAAGCACTTTACCTTCTGAATCCTGTTGCCCTGGAGTTCGTCACAAGAGTATTTCACTTTGTCTTATTAGCCTAATATCCGTCATCAGCAAACTCCAGAATTCCAGTGGACAGATTTCCATGTTGTTTCCTTGAAAAACAAAAACATAAGAAGGAAGTTAACTTTATCGAAGAAGGATTAAACATTGTTATCAGCACCTTTTAAGAAAGCGTTAATGGATTGTGAGTCTTATGCAGATGCCAACCTGAGTTTAGAGAGGTGTAATGCAAGCCACAACACCTCAGACGGCAAGCTCTCTGTGTTAACACCTCGAGTATAACAGCTAGCAAATGTGAGAGTCAGTGCAGGCACCAAACTAACACACATACTCTATAATAAGAAATCATCAGACAAGCCCTTCCTAGTCACAGGGATGCTTGGACGTTTCGGAGAGACGGAGGACTGAGTATGGAGAGAACATTAAATCGGGCATGATTTACTTTTGTCATTTTGTCCTCATGCATTAGACAGATAAAAGACAGATGTTGAGGAAAAAATGCTCCAGATATGCCAGATATTTAATTTCATGGTAAATTCATATATGTTTTTAATTTATATCCATGGTCTAGACTCTAGATGCCAAAGTTAAAGTGTTTTCGAAGGTTTGCACAGGAATGCTTTGTCAACAGAGCAGTTGCATGGACATGTCACTTGATGGCAGCACTGAGCAACAAGTCACCCAGTGCTTATTTTGATTCAAACCAGTCAAATCTGTGGTGAACGTGATTTCACCAAGTATAACATGTTCCTTGATCAACAAATTTGTCAATCCAGAAACAACATTCCAATCAACCAATCAGATTTGAGGGACAAGTTTACAGTTTATGTCAAATTTAGCTTTAGAACTAGGGTTAGATGCTTGAACATCAGTGTTATTCACCTATCATTTCCCTCTGATTTTAGGGATAAATTATGGGTAGGGTTAGGGATAGGATTAGGACTTAATTTTCAGACTGGAATGTTGTTCCAGGATCAACAAACCATGTTGACCCAGGAACATGTCTTACTTGGCAAAATCATGGTGACCAAAATGAAGTAAGTGTAAAAGTAATTAGAATAAAAGAGGCTCAAGAAAAATTAATTAAGCAATAGTAGATTTGTAGATGTAGATTTGTTTTGATTAAAATAAGTACTTTTTTTCTTTATGAATGAATTTAAAAACAGTCATTCTTGTCTTCTGTGTCTTCTATAATTCTAGGTAGGCCTAGTGTGAAATAACAACTAGGGCGGAAAGCGCAGATGATTGTGACGGAAGCGCACAGGTCTACAGGTTGAGAAAGATTCTCTCTGACTGAGCGCTTGGAACGTGTCTGGCGGACTGCCGTGCGTCCTCTAACACCCGTCAACGGGAGTGTCAGCGTGAAACCTCCGGTAATCAGCTCACGCTGCACCTTGCGTCCTGTTTTCTCCACAGGAAAACGAAATAGGGAACGCCTGAGTGAGCCCATAACCTATACAGAATCACGCTTTGACAGCAACAAAGGCGATAATAACAATCCACCACAAACTGCTTCGCAATTTGCATGCACAACATTTCAGGTTTTTCATCTATCTGTCTTGCCAATATCAATCGTTTTCCACATGCAACACATTCAGTCATTTGTTAAAGATTAAAAAATGGAAAAATGTGGGAGTGCATCAGCTCTCGATGGTTTGCAAACCCAAGGTTATGCAAATAATTTGCAGAATCTGATTTACATCATTGTATAAGGCTGCAAAATGTTGAAGAGATAAATCCATTAAAGGATTCAGAGAGATCCTTTTCTGATCACAATTCTCGAGCTCTATTTTGCCAGTCAGGCTTTGTGAACCATCTGGAGCGTTGCTCTGACAACGGGGGAGGATGTCATGGTAACATTAATGGGGGTTACCCAGGAAACTGTAGTCGCCATGGAGACTGCATCACAAGGCGGACTCAAGGCATGATCTCTCAGTCTTTCAGTCAGTCTCTGATCTCGTAGTCTCCCATCCCATGCCACTGAGGCGATGAGTCCAACAGCTTTTTCTTTCCCCCAACATCCAAGCCACCTTTTCAGCTGCTTCTTTTTTTCATAATTCAAAACCACTGTGACGTCTCACTTTGAGGGAAATCGTGAACGTACTATTTTTAGGCTAGACGTGATTTGAGTTTTACATAATCTGGAGATGACTACATCTTTGCACACCGAATAACTTGATTACAAAATAAAGATCTGTTTTCTTTCATTCAGTATTAACCAATTTCATTTGGTACAGGCAAGTCAAATTCAATAGACACACATCTTTGATTACATTATTAACAAAACGTATAGTTGTTTTCACATTCATTGCGTTTAAATGGAGATTGCACTGAAATGTATGGGTGATTCTTCAATTAGGGGCACTTAATGAAAACTCTTTAATCTATGTTAATCTATGCTATTTATTGTGGAATAAAGATCAGATGGCTTTGATAACTTGAGAAAAAAGTTTGTCAGTTATGAGCCAATTAACCTAATAAAAAATGTATAATAAATGGATTGTTTCAGAATTAAAATAATGTTTACACCTAATATAAATCTACTCTAAGGTCATGATTTCTTCTTAACTAAATATTCTTTCACATATCATCATACCCAAGTAGAAACATTTTCTCTGAAAAAACATGAAATTAGTTAATTTTTAAAAATTATTCTGTAGTTATAGTAGAATTGAGGACAGCAATTCTTTGTTATAAAAAAATCTACTTTTACAAAAATAGCAAATGAATTAAAAATATGGTTTATTTTAATTTTTTTTTTTTTAATGGTTTGAACATTTTATATGTTTATGGTAGAAGAGAAGTTAAAAAGTCATGGTAGGAGACAATTTTGGCAAATTAAATGAGGAAAAAGCAATAGAGTGCAACAGTGCCCGTTCCCTTTTTCAGCGGCGCTGGTTCCGTAAGTATTTTTCCGTTCTTTTCTCCCATAGGAAAAAAAAAAAGCCTTTGTTAAAGCATTATAAGCCATGAACCAAGCCAATCACCTACGAGGTGACTCACAACACTACAAACTTTAATTTGAAGCAAAAAATGTTTTTGAAAATCAGACAAAAAGACAATGGTACAAGACTGTGTACTTAACGGCTTTAGTGATAGAAAATACTACAATCCCATGAAGCATTGCAAACAGCATAATCAAATTAAAAATATATATAATATAGTGAGAGTGTAGGGAGACCGACTCAATTACGTCATTCGCAGTGCTTCATGGAAGTGGGCGGAGCTAAAGAGCTATTTTGGCATGTGTTGCTTTTTTCCGACTCTCTGATTGGTGTAATTTTCTTTACAGCATCATGGGTAATGTAGTTTTTTACCAGGAATTCTACTGTTAAACATGATTATTTTAAAAATAAGCTGAAATAATGCGGGCTGGCAGCTTCAGCAGAAGCAAATACCATGGATACCTCGTATCTCATAGTAGGTCCGCCTTTAAAGGTTTACAAGTTATCACTCAAAATCAATTTCCCTATGGAGAAAATGAATGCAGTTTTTACCTCCGGAATGCAACTGTTGCACTCCATTAAAGAGACACATTAAAATCTATTTTAATCTAAACTTTGAAACAAGGATAGGATTTTTGGTTTGTTGTTTTTTTTTATAAAAGCATTTTTCTGTAAAATAATCTTAAGTGACAGAAAAGTTCCCCTAATTGAATCACCCATATATTCAACAAAATACATATGATCAACACAGCATTATCTTCAGTTTGTTCACATTAACAGCGACACATATTCAGTTGTTTCACTTTGCCACAAAACATAAGATATTGCAAATACTAATGTATTATGGTGATTATATGTTAACACTGATAACAAACGCAGACTTACGAGCACAATATTTGCAGTGTGAGCGGTGCTTCTTTTTAGTCCCTGACCTGAACCTTATCCTTTGTGCTGTAGACAAATGCAACACGTGAATCTGAGTTTGGCACGTTTCTACCAAAAAAGCGCCTTCAGTGTAATATGCTGGCTTGTCCATAACATGTAGGGTACAACGGATCTAAAGGCCCTCAGGGATAAAAAGCCCTGTGATTTACTTGCTCCCAAAACACTGAATAGCAACAAAAACTGCCACAGTACTTTCCTAAACACCTGTTTGTCTCTATGCACTGCTAAATTGTCCTGATTCATGAGGTGTGCAATGAAAAAAAAGACTTCTTTGGAATTATTACATATATCTCGAGATAAAAGTCTTATAGGTTTATGATTTTAAGTTTTGATGAAGGTGATTTAATTTTTTAAATTTTTCAGTACCTGTTGAAAAGGGGTAACCTAAACCAAAACTCTGTTACAGAAGGTTGGTAAAGGATGATGATGCAGACTACCTGTAGTCCAACTAACTGTATTCTGTAATTGGGAGGGAATAGTTTTTGGGAGGAAATATGACTGTGCTTACATTGTAGCTCCATTAAATGACAAAAGTGAGTAAATAAACTAAAAATAGCTACATGGTTCGCTAAAGTGGTAATTTTTTAAGTATGTACTTAAATGTTACACTAAAATAGTGCTGTCAAATAGATTAATCGCAAAACATAAAAGTTTGTAAATATATATGTATACACTGTATACTTACAAACTTTTATGTTAGATGCGATTAATCGTGAGTTTATATATTTACAAACTTTTATGTTAGATGTGATCTAACATAAAAGTTTGTAAATATATAACATATGCATATATGTATATATATTTACAAACTTTTATGTTAGATGCGATTAATCACGATTAATCGATTTGACAGCACTATTTTAGAGTAACATTTAAGTAGTGCTGTCAAATCGATTAATTGCAATTAATCAGATCTAACAAAAAAGTTTGTAAATATACAGTATATGTATACATATTTACAAACTTTTATGTTAGATGCGATTAATCACGATTAATCAATTAAAAGCACTAAAAAATATCTTGCTATATCAAAAATATTTGCATATGGTGACAAATTCTTCCCTCTAGTTGCCTTTTAAATCAAAACATACTACTCCTTGCATTTACTTTATACAAATTATGTCTCTCCAATATTCAGTAAAAAAAAAATTCTGTCACATACATACATTTTCCTTTAAAGGGAGGCTTTTAGCCCCGTTGTACCCTAATAACGCGCCACCTTACATTTGCAGTGGTGCCATCATGATGATTGTTGTAAGACTGTCTGGCACTGCACATGATTTACACGTCTGTAAAAATCTTTTTTATATTCACACAGTTTTGATTGTTCTGGTTGGAGTAGTTTGGCTGTTTGAAAGCACTATTTATTCCTTCCTCTATCACCATATATTCCGATTTACTGAGGGAGGATGTGCTCTGTGTCCGTTTCAGATCTTCTGTGGAGTTGAGATGCTGACAGCTGCCAACGTGGAGGTATTGTGCATGCTCTTCCCCATCGGTTTCCCGGTGATAGAAGTAATTGAAATTGGACACAATGACGGGTACGGGCAGCGCAATGGTCAATACGCCAGCGATGGCGCACAAAGAACCCACAATTTTGCCTCCTATGGTTACTGGATGCATGTCTCCATAGCCAACAGTGGTCATGGTAACCACAGCCCACCAAAAAGCATCAGGGATGCTGCTGAAACTCGAGCTTGGGTCATCTGCCTCCGCGAAGTAGACTGCGCTGGAAAACAAGATGACTCCAATGAAGAGGAAGAAGATGAGAAGTCCCAGCTCCCTCATGCTGGCTTTTAGGGTCTGGCCGAGAATCTGGAGGCCTTTGGAGTGGCGCGAGAGCTTGAAGATGCGAAAGACCCTCACCAGACGGATCACACGGAGGATGGCGAGCGACATGGCTTGCTGGCCGTTGCCTTGCCTCTCGGCCAGCTCCGTCCCCAGAGTGATAAAGTAAGGAATAATAGCCACAATATCAATAATATTCATGATGTTTTTGGAAAAAGTAGCCTTGCTGGGGCACGCGAAGAATCGCACGAGCAGTTCGAAAGAGAACCAGATGATGCAAAGGGTCTCGATCACAAAGAAAGGGTCTGTGAAAGTGCTGGACACAAAAGGGCCAGTGCCATTTACAATAGGTGAGACAGTAGTTGGGTCCTTGTCGTCCCTGAACTCGGGCAGGGTCTCCAAACAGAAAATAACAATGGAAATCAAAATGACTAAAACAGACACAATAGCAATGCCCCTTGCAGGACCAGAGCTCTCTGGGTACTCAAACAAAAGCCAAACCTGTCTCTGAAATTCGTGGTCTGGCAAAGGTCTCTCTTCTTCTTTGATAAATCCCTCGTCCTCACGAAATTTCTCCATGGCTTCCTCGCCAAGTTGATAAAAGCGAATTTCCTCCGAAAATATGTCAATGGGAACATTCACGGGTCTCCGAATACGCCCCCCTGATTGATAATAGTACAGGATGGCATCGAAGCTCGGTCGGTTCCTGTCAAAGAAATACTCGTTTCTGAGCGGGTCAAAGTAGCGCATCCTCTTTTTCGGGTCCCCGAGCAACGTGTCCGGGAACTGGTTGAAAGTTTTCAGCTGGGTCTCGAAGCGCAGTCCCGAGATGTTGATGACCACTCGCTCGCAGCACTCGTGGTCCGGCTCGTATCGATCCAGCGACAGGTGACTGGGCAGCGCCGCGGTTTCTTCCAGCATATTATCGCACGCGACCACTGTCATGATGTCCTTCTCCGTCTCCGCGTACCCGTGGTTGTCGGCGTTGTTCCCTCTGTGGCTGGCTGAGGGTGAGTCAATGAGGTTGTAGTGGTCATCCATACAGGTGAGGAGACGGAGCGGCAGAGGGCGACCCGCCTCCCCTACCTAACATCGGGTGAATTGAGGGTTTCTCTGTCGTGCGCTCTCTTTTGCTTCTTAACACACTGTCGCCGCCCCACGGAGCTTTATAAACACATGTCTACTCCCGCCCACGGCAAACATATGCCTGACACATTTCCACCACTCGCCCAATCGGAGCAAAACAAGAAAAGATAGTCGATTCTCCGCGCGCGCGCCACTGTGTTTTGCCTTACGCGCACGACGGAAATCATTCACATAAAGTAGACAAAACACGACTCAAGATTAAATGATTGACACAATAGCATAGACGTGCTCTGGCACACAGTATGCGAATTATACAAAGACTTTTTAAAGCAATATCTGTTCTTTTTCTGTTCTGAGGTTCTTGCAACCAAAACCTTTTACACCTCTACGACAGGCAACTAACAGTCACATATCTTAAAAACGCTTTACAAAACACTAAGGTTTTTTGGGTGATTAGCATATATAGTGGTAGGTAGCCTACGTTTGCTACTGAACATAAAGCACACTGTTGCCACGGTTACGTCCTCAGGCAAACGCGACTAGTTTGTTTAGTTCGATATGACAGTTTTTATCTTCTTATAAGACTACAGACCGACAAAACTGTCATTATCACTTGCAAATGACAAATACAATACATAAAAACGTAAAGTCTTGAAACTCATTGTCTCTCAGAATCTCAGCAGAACATTAATGACAGAAAGTGATTTAAAAACAGATCCCGTCTTCATAGAATTCTCATAGTGCAACAATATCATGTACGTTGTCAAGATAAAATGCCATTATGTATTGTTTACAAAAGGAAGAGCGTGTTAAAATGATATAATATTTGTTTCAACGACGCAAGTGTCCTTGTTTTGTTTTTGTTTTTTGCAAAAATAGCTTAGCGTAAACAATTACTTCCCGTTTGTATACATTATGATGGTTATTAACGCATGAATTATTGTCTTGTGGCTGAGAAAAGCGTTGATTGGCTGAAGGTTCCTATGAAGACAACGGAGCTCTCCATGGTACTGAAGATGTGCGCGCGCTTCAGCGAGCACGAGAGGGTGGAAAACATGTAGACTGACCTGTATCTGCTGAAGGGAATCACATCTTCGCAATTAGACCTTTATACCGCGATGTTTTGGCAAATTATGAAGGCAATCAGAGTCCGATGATTTTTATTATTATGCTGTTATCATTAACTATTAAACCAGACACAAACACACACAAACAACCAATATCTGAGCACAGTATGAATATTACAGTGTAAATATAAACAAAGTATAAACTTTTTCAGCAAAGGCTCTTTATTTCTGGACATATATAAATCCATCAAACAGTACTAAATTTGCTTTTTTCCCCCTAGGATGTGAGAAGAATGATGCTGTGAGCCTTGATGTGTCCCTTGCACTCAATCTTTTCTTCAATAAATGAGAGGTTTGACACACAGGGAGGAGAGGGTGAGTACAGATACTCTCTTCATATTCAGCCTTCACCATCGTCATCACAAAGCTTTTAAGATGGCAGCTCTCTTCTACACCAACAGCTTCCCAATCTCGTCCTCTCTCTTTATCTCATTCAAGCACGTACTGGTCCTCAACTCAAGAGGGAACTTGTGTCCGTAATTATCTTTATGTATGTGCGTCCTCATTTATGAGCTCATGTTAAGCAATCCCCATTTCTGATAATGGAATCCGTTCTGTAGCTGGTGTCTGTCATGATTGCACAAGCAGGGATTGGCTAGCCATAGATTAAACAGGTTATTTGCACAGCATGAGCCATCAGGAGAGCACAGGGGTGATTCATCTTTGTAAAAGAAGAGCTCAGAGTAATTAAATATTCATGAGCATTTTTGGTCTTGCCCTTTGTATGAGCCTGCAAATAGTAATGCATTATTAATCAGAATGTAAATTAAGTTAAACTATTCTTTAAATGACTGGTCGGATGGCTTTAGAGATGAATTCTTGAGCACTAAGTGCAGCAGAAAATACGACAGACCATGACTGTGAGGGAAATAAAATACAGATTAAGTACTTTGAGACAATGTGTCTAGACTGTCCAGCAAATATTAGCTTGGTGAAATGTAAGGCCTCTGTGCCACTAATTTGCTACTCGCTGGTGAGCAAAAGCAGAAATCGATGGGGGTTTGGGGTCACTGATCAGGAAGCTCCCGCTAGTGAACGCGTAAGCTGGAGATCATTACATGTTCACATTGGTCAAGGTCAGTGCAGGACAGTAGAAATATTTCCTGGACTGCCAGCAGTCAGGCCTAATAACAAAAGAATGGCAAATGAGCTGTGTGGATATCTGTTGAATGTCTGTTTTTATACTGCATTACGGCTGTGATCCTCAGAGGCTGGTCAGTTATTATCTACATCTCTTAAAAATAAAGGTTCCAAAAGTGGATTTTTGCAGCAATGCCATTTTTGAGAACCATTTTTGGTTCTCAAAATTAATCTGTCAGTGAGCAGTTCTTAAAATAACAATTTTTTCGTATACTGTAAAGAACTTTTTTGCAATGGAAAGGTGCATGAATGTTTAAGGTTCTTGATGGTGATCGGTGCTAATAAAGAACCTTTTTAAGAGAGACTATAGGATACTATGTGCGATACGGAACATTTTTAAAGGGGTCCTTGATTATGATTTTAGTTAGTGTGTAATGTTGTTGTTTGAGCATAAACAGCATCTGCAAAGTTATAACACTCAAAGTTCAATGCAAAGGGCTGGTAGGGACTACAGCGAGCTTCTACCCGGGTTGGTGACATCACGAACCCCAAAATTTACATAAACCCTGCCCCCGGGAACATGCAAGAAAAGGGGTGAGGCCACGTTGGACTGCTTTAGAGAAGAGGAAGAGTTGTTGTAGTAGAGTGTTGTTGCCATGCCGGACTGCTTTACAAACGAGGGTCAATTCAACGCTGGATTTGCACAAAAGATTAACATGACGGCACATGCTAGTCGATGAGTTGAATCAACTCCACAGCAACTACATAAATTTATCCACTAATCATTCAGAAATGTCCAGTTGCATTCTAAAAGTTGTAACTTCTTCCTGAGTCTCTCCATCAGTGTCCGACTCCGGTTTGAACAATGTAAGGCTGAACACCGTTACTGACAATCGTCATTTTGGCTGTGTGAAATTCTCCAGCTTTGTTGTTGTTGAGCAACCGAAGCGCGAGCTGTTAAAGCTCTTCCCTCTTCTGGAAAGGGGGTCGGGAGCAGCAGTTCATTTGCATTTAAAGGGACACACACAAAAACAGCGTGTTTTTGCTTACACCCAAATAGGGGCAAATTTGACAAGCTATAATAAATGATCTGTGGGGTATTTTGAACTGAAACTTCACAGACACCAGAGTATATTACATATTGTGAAAAGCGGCATAATGCCAGGCTGTGTGGCATGCTGTTTTTGTTTTTTATGTAATTGTTTTTTGGTCAAAGACTTGCATTTCGGTTAAGAACGTTTGTGGACCACCAATAATACTGCATTTGTGTTAATGAGTCTCCCAAAACATGTCCAGGTCACATTTCACCCCAAAATCAAAAAAAAAAAAAAAAGAAAAAGAAAATTAAGCCTATTTTAGGATCATTTAGATTCTTTTTTTCATAGTGACCATATTTTAATGCCAATTAAGCACATTTCCCCCTCAAATACTGTAATGTTTATTTATTTATTTATTGGTAATTTCCATTATTCTCAGTCGAGATTCTTATTTTAAAAAAATATTTCTTGCATTACAATGATTTCATAAAGCTGCAGTCTGTAACTTTTTTCAATCAACAAAATCCATTTTTTGAGCAAGTGCATAAGCAGCCACTGTTCAAAACTATCTCCTTACCTTAGCCCGATTCACAACAGTAAGCTTACTAAGCTTAATAATGTTTTATAATAAATCGATACTGGTGGATTTCCGCGGGAAATTCGTCCCAGGTAGACTATGCATATAGGATGCTGCTGGTAGCGGATCATTTATAGCCTTTTCTCACAGCAGCTGCAATAATTAAACTTATCGTTTAGATGGCGGACTGTAATCCAGAAAGGTCCAAATGACAATCCTCAGTGACAACTGGAGATTCAGCCTTAGTCAAAAGCAAAAGACTTCAGACTGTGGAGTGGCTACAGAAATTGAAATCTATAGGTAATAGGTAATGTTATTACACACTAAATACACAGCCACGCAATGCTTATGTTGTTAACATTAACAATTTGAGAACGAAGTATAACAACAGTAATAATTTGCACGGTTTGATGCGATATGAGCTAAGCGATTGTTAGATTTAATCACCTTTGGCAGTGCGATTTATTGTAGGCCTAATGCTTTTTTCCTCAGGTGGTCAGAACAAAAGTGGCAGACATGCTACTTACTTGTTCAGACATTTTCCGGTGAAAATTCCTACTTTGGTCATATTTCAAGACCACAATCTGTGATTCCGAAGTAGAGTATCCACACCGGTATGGTGACTGACAGCAAAAATTAGATTCATCCGCGCTGAGGAGCTGTATCGATGCACAATGCACGTAAACATAATAATTCTGCATATAACTGCAATTGCAGGTGTCAAACAGAGATGGCGACAAAGAGGCAAATCTTACGGACAGCAGCTTTAAATTTAAATCAATAATTTGGCACAACAACATATACTACCATGATATTTCAACACTTTACAATTTAAATAATATATTATTATTATTATTTTTAAATTGCAGTGTTAAAATTGGGAGTTAGATGCAATGAAAATGTCACAATGCAAATGAAAAGTCTTTATTATCTTAATTATTTCATTTTCTTTAAGCAGATATAGTTATTTTGGCTGAGAATGATTTGGTCATGATTTAGTCAATTCCTCAATACGAAAACTCATTCCAAACTCATCTTCTCTTTTTATATAGAATAAAGCCACATGTTTTGGCAATATTATTAAATGTATATGGCATCTTGAGCATCTTCTTTTCTTACCCCTGCTAATTAGGCAGAACATCTGCTGCCATGGTAATTAGAAAAACAAACATACATCAATGGACACCTATTTCCATGGGAGTAATCACTGACACCTCCTCAACCCTGCCAACCATTTGAACCATGGGGAAATATACACACAGCTATGCTCCCACATAAGTACATCCACACACAAACTCAGTTGTCTTGAAAACAATGTAACATCTCACACAGGAGTATTGCAATTAGAAGAGAATGAGCAAGCAAAATGAAGCACATTATCCTTTGTAATTGTGGCTTTCATTTGTATGTGTTTTTCTCGTTAAATAAGAAAAGCAAAACAAATACCTTTACACAACACCAGTCTGGCAGTGATTTGCATATAAGCACCTCTAATCAATTTGCACTCGAGTGTGCATGGCCAGTTGTGGGGTTTGTTGTAATATATGGAGTAAGTTGTCTCAAAAGCATCATGAAAAAAAAATTTGATGGAAAATTTAAGGTAATGTGCAAAATGATAAAACAATTTTGACTTTGTAATTGAAAACATTTAAAAAACGTAACAACTTGCCTTCCTTATGTGTTTCCTAAAGGTTTGTTAAACAGCAAAACATGAACAGGCTTAGAGAGGATGGAAAATGATCATAAAAAACTGGTCAGTTTTTTGCATTACAAGTGGTCCTCAGAGGGGGGATTTATTTTATATAGTATTAATATACACTTCACTGTGGTCAGTATGATTTTTTCTTTAAAAGAAATTAATACTTTTATTCAGAAAGGATGCATTAAATTAATCAAAAGTGACAGTAAAGACATTTATAGGGCCCTATCATACACCCAGCTCAATGCGACGCTAGTGTTTTTTTGCTAGTTTCAGTCCGACGCAGATATCATTTTCACGTCCAGCGCCACATTGTTTAAATAGCAAATGCACTCGCATCCATCTGTTCGCCCATGGGCGTGCTGATCTGAAAACGAGGTGTGTTCAGGCGCGTTGTTGGCTTGTTGCTATTTTGAGGCAACTGAAAATGACTGTGCAGTATTTTTTTGTTATTTAAAGAGTGCGTTTGTAATACGCACCTATAGGTGGGTGCACAACATGCATACACTCTGCTTGTTACACAGGGGTGCGCAGCAGCACACAAACATGCCAAATATTATAAATAAAAGGATTGCAATGTAAAAGATTATTATTGTGTACATAAAGATAAAAATGCCTACATGTTATAATGGAGATTCATTGCATGCATCAGAATTACCCATTTGCAGTAATGACGAATAAAATTTGGCTAATTATTTGACCAATCAGGCAGTACACACATGTATTTAAACTGACTCGTCAGGTTTAGGGTGTCTATATTCCGCAATGTAAATAACAATCTACCATGTTGCAAGCGCACCTGGCTTTTAAAAGGAATGGGAGATGACACTCTGCATGTTACGCCCAAAACACACCCATGACACATTAAGAGACTAGGTACAACCCTTTAAGGCAGGAACACACCAAGCCGACGCCAACGAACTAGTGGCAACGAAAGCAGACTGCGGGGTTGGCTCAAAGGGTTTGGGTCCAAAGTTGCCCTGACACACCAAACCGACGCCAAGTAGCACTTCCGTTCTGCGCCTGCTTAAGATGAAATGCTTTTCCGTACCAACAGGTGGCAGTAGTTGAACAGCCAATCAGAATGATCAGATGGGCCGACGAGCTCCGACGCCGATTCAACATCGAATCGGACGAAAAAAACCCGACGAGGACCAACTTCAGCCAACGGTGAAGAACATACTGAGAAAACTTAGTCGGCCGACGAACAAAAACTGCCTGACGGCCGACCGTCAGCTTGGTGTGTTCCTGCCTTTAGGACCATGTGCCTGGTGCGCCGACCATTTTTTCCGTTGTTAAACTAGCAAAAGTGGATTCGGACATGCCCTAAGTGCACCTGTGCCATGCACTTCAGACCATGAGCTTAGATCGTTAAAATAGGACCCATAATATTACTGTTACATCCACCAGCTGGATTGCCCTTGATTTCCACCAGAGGGCACTCCTTCCGTCTTGGTTATCTCACTATGGACTACATTTCCCACAACCCATTGCCCGGACTCATTATACCTGATTACATCCACCAGTGTCTCATTATTCTTAAGCCCTGTGTTTTCTGTCATTGGTTGCGAAGTCTTGTTAAGTGTTACACTGCATTTCTGAGTGCATTTTGCTTGGTTTCCCTGTTTGCCTGTGTCTTGGACCTTGTTTTATGTTTGGACTGTAAGTTCAGCTTTGCGTCACAGGAATAAATTACATTATTTCAACAGTTCAGGTAATTTTTCTCAATATTACTGTTTTTACTGTGTTTTTGGTCAAATAAATGCAGCCTTGGTGAGCATAATAGACTTCTTTCAAAAACATGAATATAAGAAGGACATGAAGGGTGAAGGTCAGGGGAAGGAGAAGCAGTGGAGATTAGTGGCTGTAACTCACCTCTCTTTATTTCTCTCTCTACAACTCTCCTCTTTAGGGCTCTGTCAGTGTAATGAATGGACTGAGATTGGTTAATCCCCCTCCTGGCTATTAGGTTATATCTCATCATGCCCTTTGAGGGGGCCATGTGTGTATGTGACATGAATGCACCTCCCGTAACATTATCCTGACAGCGGGGTGCTGTGTGAGACACAATCCACTGATGTCTACATGTGCCTCATCCATTCTTCCACAACATCAGTGAGAGTTACATGCTGCTGCTGCCAGAGGACATCAACCGTTTCGATTCATCAGCTGCAGATGGCTTCGAAGAATGCTTGACGTGGAGTGGGGCTGCGGATGAGATGCATTTTAACGTCTGGCATTAGGCACGTTGATGAAAATCATTCTGCAGTTAGTAGTTTGAAAACAAACAGAAGGATAACATTTCCTTTATTCTGTGGCTAAAATAAATATTCATTTGATGCTATTACTCAGAGAGATGTTTTGTAGTGACTCATCATGACTGACACTTACTTTCACTTCCAACAATAAACCAAAGATTCAGTTGAGTAACATTTTGACTGCTGCGTGATAAACATGCCAATTAAGTGCTAATATACAGTTCTTTTTTTTAAATATATTTTCTACAGCAGAACCAAGTTAATGTTTTCCATGCTGTTTGGCATATTAAACAAATTTGTTGTAATGTCTCTTGCATACAAAATAGACGTAGATGCTGTATTTGGACGTTAGTGCTTTGAACATATTGTAGTGTTGTGTACCTGCAGTGTTGTTCGGTCAGCCAACGAAACATTGAAAGTATCAATGTCTTTTTACACATTTTCAGTGGACAAAAAGTCGAAAGTGTGTTTTTAAGAAGATTTATTTATTTATTTTAGATTTTTTGTTTTTTAATTGAAGTCTCTTATGCTCAACAAAGCTGTATTTATTTGATCGAAAATACAGTAAATATTCTGAAATATTATTGTCATATAAAATAACTGTTTTCTATTTTAATATATTTTTAAATGTAATTTATTCCTGTGATGCAAAGCTGAATTTTCAGCATCATTACTCCAGTCTTTAGAAGTCTATTATCCTTCAGAAATAATTATAATATGCTGATTTGCTGCAATGTTAAATATAAAAAATAATTGAAAATAGTTGTGCTGCTTAAAGGGGACCTATTATGCCCTTTTCACAAGATGTAATATAAGCCTCTGGTGTTCCCAGAATGCGTTTGTGAAGTTTCAGCTCAAAATACCCCACAGATTATTTATTATAGCTTGTCAAATTTGCCCCTATTTGGGTGTGATCAAAAACACTCTGTTTTTATGTGTCCCTTTAAATGCAAATGAGCTGCTGCTCCAGGTCCCCTTTCCAGAAGAGGGCAGAGCTTTAACAGCTTCGGTTGCTCAACGGTATTCAGCCTTACATTGTTCAAACTGGAGTTGGATACTGATTGAGAGACTCAGGAAGAAGTTACAACTTTTAGAATGCAACTGGACGTTTCTGAATGGTTAGTGGATAAATTTATGTAGTTGCCGCGGAGTTGATTCAACTTATCGACTAGCATGTGCCGTCATGTTAAACTTTTGTGCAAATCCAGCGTTGAATTGACCCTCGTTTGTGAAGCACCCAGGTGAAAAAGGTACATTTCTATAATGTACTTAAAGTGCTCTATTTTTGCGTACTAATTTTGTACTTAATATACTAAAAATTATTCTTTAGTACTTCTTAAGATAATCTTAAGAACATCTAAAGCTGGGTGCACACTGTGCGATTTACAATAGTCCTTTACGATTGTTGCTTGTCAGACTGTACAAACATGATCCTCATGTCACACTGTGGGATCTCAGCTGTCATTTATGTCAGACTGTACGACAGTCAAGACGCATTAAAAAACGGACGTGCACTTGAAAATTTGTCCGGAGTTTTACATCATCAACCCACGATTTGTCTAAACCCCAGTGACGGGTAGGTTTAGGGGCAGGGTTTGGGGTAGGGCATTCGTATGAATTCATACGAATTTGTCAACTCGTAAATTATGTACGATTTAGCAAAAAACATATGAATTCGTACGAATTGGCCACCTCGTAAAAAACGTACGAATTGCCGTGAGATCGGGTTGACCCACACACGTTCAGTGACAGTGAGCTGCATTACACGCGGAACTGAAATGGTGGCTAACAAAGAAATCTCTAGCGTTAATTTTGATCACGGCTTATCTTGAAAAACGAAGACAATTTGACATTTGTCGTAGGAGAAGTCACACTGCAGGACTGTGTGCCAAATCTTCTGACACACTGCCAGAATTTCGTCGGAGGTAAAATTTGATCGCAACGGTCATTAATCGGCTGTCGGTGAACATATCAAACTAGCGATCAAAGACTACAGATTTTAGCCTAGGATTACAGGAATCTTTTAGGATTCTCATTATTTGTCTCAGAAGACCAAATCTTGGCCACAATCGCACAGTGTGCACCCGCCTTAAGTGTACTCAACTGTGCTATTTTGAGACACTATAAAATATGAACTAAAATGTGCTTTTAATATACTATCTCTGTATTTACAAAATGTATTTAGTTACCACTTATAGTACACTTGAACCCATAGTGTACTACAAGTGGTAACTAAATACTTTTTTTTTTTAATACAGAGATAGTATATTAAAGCACATTTTAGTTCATATTTCATGGTGTCTCAAAATAGCACAGTTGGGTGAACTTTGAGCGTCGTAACTTTGCAGATGTTGTTTATGCTCAAAAAGCAACATTACACACTAACTAAAGTTAAAAAAAGTGAAATCACAATCAAGGACCCCTTTAATATTTTGTAACCTTGATGCATTTTAGAAATGAAACTGCACTGATTTAAATTAGAAATATTTTGTAACAATACAAATGTCATTAATGTTAACCTTTGAGCAATTGAATGCATCTTTGCTGAATAAAAGTGGTAATTTCTTTCAACAACAACAACAAAAATCATACTAATCCCAAACCTTTGAACGATAGTGTAATGGGGACTGGGGCTGACAACCTTTAATTTTTAAATGTCCATAAAAAGCACTTTGAAAGTGAGGAAAAAACAGAAATGTAAAGATGTGTTAAAAGTCAGTGTGCTTCTTGTGTGTATTGTTATTGACATCAAACCTTGCACAACACAGCCTGATACTGTATGTCCTATTCAAAGTGAATGAGTAAAGTAGCATTTTTAGAGAAAAAGCTGTAATGTTGTATGGACTACTTTTATGATGTGTTATTTTGTATCTCTACAGAGCACTCTGAACATTCTGCAAAATATATTCTATGTTCCACCGAAGAAAGACAATATACATGTTTGGAATGACATGAGGGTGAGTAAATGATGACAGAATTTTCATTTTTGGATGAGTTATCCCTTTAAAACTGTATTATATATTAAGTAGATGATATAAACAGCATTATAAAGTATATATAAAGCAGACAAGCAAACCTGTTTACTGGTGTAAAACACCTAAAACACTTTAATCAATGTTGTGAGTGCTTCAAAACAACTGGATTACTGCGCCCCTCCCCTATTACTCCTGATGCTTCCTATAGGAGCTGTCAAAGACAGGCAAGCCTAGACACACATGCAATCTGCTCCACAGAGGGGGGAAAAGGGTCCCCTACCACTGTGTCTCATTTATCACACCAGGTGTCCAATAAACACACACACATAGACACACAGGTAGACAACTTGCCCTCCATACATACACTGCAAACCTACGGAAAAACTAACACTTGTGGTGGTTCGCAGTTGACATACATACTCCAACATCTATTTGTGTGCAAAAAAAAAGCCATGCACACACACACACATGCTCCTGCATAATACATGAGCGCACGCTCGCACACTTATAACCCATAATCCACCCACACAGAAAGTGAGAAGGGTTTTCCCCTGGTGCAGAATTAAAGAGCTCACGCTTCCCAGCCCCCTCTTCCTCTTACCTCTCCCTTCCTGCACCTTGGAGCTGGGAAACACTGGCAGCTGAGCGCTTCGCAGAGCCAGGCCATGTGATCGTGTGATCCATTATGTAGAGCGAGATTACCCTGGACACGCTCTACAGGCTTGAAGCCATAACATAACAAATACATGCCTTGTGTTTATATGCGGATGTGAGGTTATTGCCAATAAACAATTTCCGGCAAAATCCTCCACTTGCAGCTCAACATCAATACTGGGTTACATAACGTAGGGACTGCCATAACAAGAACACATGCCCTATACAACAATTATAGTATATCACAGTAAATTATGCAAAAAAATCATAAAGCACCAGGATGCTAGGGTGCTGTGGGTGGTTTCCAGGGCACTGCTATATGGTTGGTAGTAATTTTTAATGTCACTATGTGGTTGGTAGGGTATTCTGGGTGGTTTCTAGGGTATTTTTAGACGGTCGATTAAACTAGCCTAATTCAAAAGAGTCAACTGTAGCCTGTGATGAAGAACAAAATTACTAAAGTACTTAGTAGTTTTTTAGTGCTTTTTAGTGTGCTGCAATTAGGGGTGTTGAAATCATTTGTTTCTACTGATGTATAGCGATGCGGACGCATCACATATAAACATTGATCAGCGAACATAAACAGAAGCTCAACCGAACTTGCTTGACACGTGAACAAACCTAATTGGTTCTTATGGAAGCTCAATTGTGCTGCGTAACACATGAGAATGAACCTCATTGGTTCTCGCATGTCAAGTGAACATGCTTGAGCTTCTGTTTAGCACAACTGATGTGTGAGTTGATGAATGTTTATATGGGAATAAAAGCCTAAATTCAATCTGTTCATCATATAAAGCGATTGTGTCTCTTCAGAAATTTTGGACAAAACAGCTCAAATCATATGGATTCGTTTTACTCATTCAAAAGTGTGGCTAGGTGGGTCTATAGTAATACCCTGCACTAATGAAACGAGAGTGCTCATAAGTTGTGTTGAAATTGGTAATCGAGTTGAGCTGTGTGAAATGTTGACTTTCTCCATAATTAACTGACTGCAAAGAAAACATCAAGACTCACACTGGCCCCAGTTCCTGAACTAACGCACTTAAAAAACAATCTCAGATCCTCTTCAGGTTTCTGGTTAATATAATGACGCACTTGAGATATGTTGTGCAACTTGGATTGAGCTGTGCATTATTACTGTAGCATAATGAACTGCATTGACTAACAGAGATTCTACTGCATGTTCATAACAGCTGTGTGTATATTATATTGATTAAATGTCTAATTTTAATGTGATGTTTAAGAGAGAACTTTAAACTAGCATGCTGTTATCATTAGCTCAGGTTAAAGTAGACTCACCTGATTTTATTCAAAGTGTTTCAGATTACACTGAAGTCAATCAGTGAGTGATATTAATAGCAGTGGGAGGAACCAAATTGCCTCTTAAAGGAAGGTAAGAATTACCATTTAAATGATCCAAGCTTTCATATCCTAACTAGGTCAGGCAGATGACATCAAATGTAGATATATGTTCACAATTTCTGTTTGTGTCTGTAAGTGACGTGTATCGATGGTGTGGTGTTTCCTGGGACCAATTGCATAAACATAGCCATTATGTTAAGACTGTGTCTTAAGAACTAGTATGACCAGCCCCATTTACAGATGGTTAAGGTGACCCAATTCTGATTTTTTTTTTTTCCCTCCCATGTGGCACAGATCGGATATGACCCATGAACGTGATACGTGCATTTGTGTATACCATCTAAGTGGACAGATCGGATATTCCCCTGTCAATGTGAGTTGTACGCCATTGAAAAAACGACAGTGGCGAATGACGTCAACTTAGGTGGACACCAACCTCAGCGATTACAGCAGCGATCATGGCTACATTTGCCCAGGCTGCAACAAGGGCTTTCCTATTTTTTCTCCTCCTTAAGAGACCAATGTCTTGCTGACAGTTAAAGATGGTGTGGAAAGCAGAAGCTTGTATTATCATTTCGTCTGCGCCCATTGCACATCACACCGTTTTACTTCCTTTTCACAGGGCTTTTCCAGGTCACTACGTCTATGTTGGGTTGTTTCACCAAGTGTATAGAGTAAATGTAGATGTTGGATATGGGTCACTTTAAAAGATGTCAGAAAAATCGTATATATTCAACAAATTGGAATTGGGCATCAAGCCCTGCAGTATAAATGCAGCGTTAGTAAGGGGTAATCAGTCTTACTTTTGTTTTTATGTAACTGACTTAAAAAAATTGATGACTAACTTGTAAGACTAGTCTTAGCTTTCCTGTAGCTCAGTGGTTAGAGCATGGCACTAGCAATGCCAAGGTCGTGGGTTCGATCCCAGGGATTGCACATACTCAAATACCAATGTATAGTATAATGCAATGTAAGTCGCTTTGGATAAAAGCGTCTGTAAAATGTAAATGTAAATGTTATGTAATTTAATGCATGAAAGCACATTGTGAAATTAATACTACATTGTTACAATAAATTTCTATTTCAAATATGAATGTTCTCAAACAAGGTTTAAACAAAAAAATTCTAGTATCACTGTTTCCACAAAAATATTAAGCAGCACAAATGTTTTCAACATTAATAATAATAATATATATATTTTTTTTTTTTGAACAGCAAATCAGCATATTAGAATGATTTCTGAAGGATCATGTGACACTGAAGACTGAAGTAATGATGCTGAAAATTCAGCTTTGCTAACACAAATTACATTTTAAAAATATAATGAGAAAGAAAACAGTTATTTTAAAGTGTAATATTTCACGATATTACTGACATTTTATGCACTTTGGATGTTCATTTACAGGACACCGGCGTTTTTGGGACATTTTTGAAAACAATACCAGTATCGTAATCGTGTAAACTACAAAAATGCTAGTTTATAAAATGGTGAATGACGTCATATGCATGCTTATTATGTGTTCTGTCTATAGGCGCGTAGTGTTTCTTTACAAAGTGACATTGCCAACTACTGGCCTGGCAGCATAATGCAGCATTTTAATCATTTTCATGGATCTGTGTGAAAGGGGATCTTTTTGATAATGGTGATGTCTGTATGCAAAAAAATGCACTTTAATACATCGTCGGTTAAACGTACTCTTAGAGTTGGTGAGCATAAGAGACTTTTTAAAAGTCATTACAAAATCTTACCAAACTTTGTATAGTATGGGTGTGTGTATACACACACACACACACACACACACATGAATTCACACCATTTTAATCACCTTTGTGCCTTAGTTAATTTTAAGTGGTCCTGTGGTGTGACCATGTGACCAACTATTTCCAGTAACCTCAATTAATAAAAGGTCATAAAAGCTGCATGTATATTAATTATAGTAGTTTTTTTTAAGAACAGCTTTAGTGAATTCTAGCTATAAACTATAAAGGAGGATTTTTGGATATGGAAGTTTAAGGGCACGAAGAATGAGACAATTAGGATGAAATGAGAGATTATGTTGTGTGTCCAACCCATAAAAACCCTTAGATAATTCTTTGAATTGACTGTAGTGAAATGCATAATCCTCCACAAAAAGGAATACAAATCCTTTTTTCTGTCTTGCAACAAAGGCACAATTGATAAAAGCACCACAAATGATTTTGATTCCATTTTAATGATTTTAATCCAGTTCACATCGGCATCTCTCTCGAGTGGAGGGAAAAGTGGGTTAGATCTCATGAGTCGAGTCTTTTTCTGGCATTTGAGTCTTGTGAGATGTTTATCTTCCGGTGAAAATAAAATCGTGATTTAACTGACATAAAGCATTTGAAGCTGCATGCAATTTAAATAATTCCAGCTTTGTTATTTAATTTTCAATGGAAATGTATCTGTATAATGCATCAAGAAATGTTGTCATGCACACTGAGACCCAGACTCAAGACATAGCAGCAGAAAATCTATACAGAGTGAAGCATAACCTCCAATGTGAGGTGCATTATAAATAGTTTGCAGCAATGGATTTTATAAACCCAAAGCACTATGAGGATCTATGTCACATTATTATGTGGACTTTGAAGTACATTACAAATGCGTGTTATGTCATCAAAATGTAATATAAATAGAAAGGAGCACCAGGAGACATGCTTTGTCTTTTCCATTCTAAAGATATAAACACCTTAAATTATTACATAAACATGTTTAATATCTTAACAGTGTCAACATTGATTACTGTGAAACAGTCAGATTACTGCGGTCTCCTTAAAACACCAAACAAATACAGCTATTGCAAGATTAAACAGAAATTCAAAGCAGAAAAGAACTGAAAAATGGACTAACAGCAACTGACAGCATGGGCACAGTGACACAAATGCTTGGTTTGGTGCTTTTGAGGTCAGTGCATGTTACCGTAAACCCAAGACATTGAAGTGAACGTGGTTTTGTTTGAGAAAAGTTGGATTTTATCATATTCTCCATTCGAGTCACAGAAGCCACAGGCTACTTGGTAATTATTGCAGTCGTCTCACTTTCTGCCCATGCTTGAGTAACAGCTAAAGGGTGAACAAACTAACTAGAGGCCAGTGGGCTTGGGGTTGGATGAGGATGCTTGATTTTTGGGCTGTGTTCCATATACTATTTTGATGCTGCACTCATTAGGCAGCATAGGAGGATTTGTTAAATGTTAGAGTAGAGCCATCATCTGACCTCTGGAGTCATCAGACATTGAAAGGTCAGTTCTGTCCATCTGTTAAATGCCACGGAAATGTCATTAACATAAAAATGGACAGGAAGTAACTGAACGGGATCTAGAATGCCATTCCGAATTTTTGAACAGTTCACAACCCTCAAGATAGGAAACATAAAATAATTTTAAAAGTCTGTTCTTTGGAAAGAAATATAACTCCCTCTTCCTGTAGTCTACAGCATACTCTTTGACATCAAATGCAGTTTTTAATTATTGAAAGTAAATAAATGTAGCTGGCAGTCAGTAAAGTGATCTATTTTTTTTTGTGTATGGATCTTCTGATTTATAAAAACATGACAAAATAAATAAATAATTCATGTCTTCTATAACATATCTTAAATGTCGATATTAAAATTCATTATGATATTATTCCTTGGATGTCATGTAAAATTTTTTAATGTTTTGAAATTGTAATGAAGAAAAACATCTCATTAAAAGGTTGAAATAAAAACTTTTTAATTATTTCATGAGAGTAGACAAATGGTACTCCAAAAAATCATATTCATGATATTTGAATGAGTCAATCAATCAATATTTTTGCACTGGAAAGTACATTTTAAAACAATGATAATGATTAATGCAATTAATTTGTACTCAGTGATCACCTAGCTTTACATTTATGGAGTCAAAACATTTTTAAGTTAAAAGGACTTGGCTAATAAGCATTTCCTCAATGGCCCAATAAGATATTTGCTTCTGATACTTTGCTTATTTTTCTGTTTTTCAGGTGCTGATTGGTTTTGAAGAACTACAATGTTAATCTGCTAGATTTGAGGATCTGGAATTGCATTGTTAATCTCAAAGGGGTAGAGTGATGAATCGAGGAGAGGAAGGTAGGAAATCCCAGTCAGGGAATCCTAATGACTTTATTGATTGTGACACAGACATGTATAAGAGCTTGACATCACAGTACACCATCAGAGTTCATCACCAAAACAGAGAGGAAAATTGCCCACAAATCTCATCTAAACGACTCTGACAAATTACTCTTAACATACAAGTAAGAAGGAGCTCTACAAGCTCACAGCATGCTACCAGATGCAGATTTCCGAAGGAGGCATTAACAATGGAGACATAAATTACTGTCTTTAAAAATGTAGTCTGTTGCTCTGTAAACCAAATCTGCAGAACATTCTGGTAGCTGCGAGACGAAACAACCGCAAAGCGCTGCAAATCTGGGATGTTTTTGAATGCACGTAAATGTGTCAAATCCTAAATTTCCCTGCATGTTAAGATTTGAGAAACAAACGAGTGTTCCCATTTCCGCTCCATCCCCCCATACAATCCCCCTCCCAGCAGTAAAATCCCATTCCAGAGTGTCTGTGTGCAATTGCCTCAACTCAGTGATTTATGAAAAGGAGGAAAAATCTCTGTGCAGATGGGACTGAGAGGTTAGAAAGAGGTATAAATATTCCTGATCACGAGCAGGGATGTATTTAGCTGCCCCCGAGGTCCTTCCGTAATAGACGCTATATCTTCTATCTAGTGCCAGACCAGACGTGGTTGCATGTTTCCTACAGGGACAAGGAAAGCAAATTATGTGGAACCGCTCACGATCACACCTGTGTACTATTCTCTAACATAACCTGGGTGTTGTTATTTTCACCTTCACCGTTAGAATATTGACAATGGGATTGTTTTTTGAGAGAAAAGCGCTAGTTGAAAGCACAGCTGCCCCTTTGTAGTGCGTATTGAGTCTTTGTTAGTGATTCTGTTTGATCATTTCTAATTGAAAAGAACATCCGTTACATATCACAGAGTTTTTCATTGTGTATGAACAGTCCATGCTATAAAAATCAATAAAAACAGCATGCATGTCCTTTGAAATCCTTTGCATGCAATTAATTACTGATTTAAATCAAATCATCTTTGTATTTTAAAACCTAGTGAGCTGGTTTACCGTCTGCTGTCTATAGCATCTGCATTTATAGGCATTTTAACATTATTAAACATGGCTATCCCATCTCCAGATCCATCTGATTAGTCCATTGTTTTACAACTGACAATGATCCATGTCAAAAATTGAACTATTTTTAACTTGACAAGACAAGACACACTGTCCGTCTACTGCATGTTTACACAGACCATCAATTAAAAAATAGGGCAGATGGTAACACAAGTATGCATAAGTGGAACACTCCTCAAAGGCACTAACCCCTTCTAAATGAGTTTGAAGTCACCATGAAATCACAATTCTTATTCCTTTATGAAATATTGCAGTGTTTATTTATTATTATCATTTTTAAATTCATTTTTCCTCATAATATTAATATGTACATATACAGGTGCTGGTCATATAATTAGAATATCATCAAAAGTTGATTAATTTCACTAATTCCATTCAAAAAGTGAAACTTGTATATTATATTCATTCATTACACACAGACTGATATATTTCAAATGTTTATTTCTTTTAATTTTGATGATTATAACTGACAACTAAGGAAAATCCCAAATTCAGTATCTCAGAAAATTAGAATATTACTTAAGACCAATACAAAGAAAGGATTTTTAGAAATCTTGGCCAACTGAAAAGTATGAACATGAAAAGTATGAGCATGTACAGCACTCAATACTTAGTTGGGGCTCCTTTTGCCTGAATTACTGCAGCAATGCGGCGTGGCATGGAGTCGATCAGTCTGTGGCACTGCTCAGGTGTTATAAGAGCCCAGGTTGCTCTGATAGTGGCCTTCAGCTCTTCTGCATTGTTGGGTCTGGCATATCGCATCTTCCTCTTCACAATACCCCATAGATTTTCTATGGGGTTAAGGTCAGGCGAGTTTGCTGGCCAATTAAGATCAGGGATACCATGGTCCTTAAACCAGGTACTGGTAGCTTTGGCACTGTGTGCAGGTGCCAAGTCCTGTTGGAAAATGAAATCTGCATCTCCATAAAGTTGGTCAGCAGCAGGAAGCATGAAGTGCTCTAAAACTTCTTGGTATACGGCTGTGTTGACCTGGGACCTCAGAAAACACAGTGGACCAACACCAGCAGATGACATGGCACCCCAAACCATCACTGACTGTGGAAACTTTACACTGGACCTCAAGCAACGTGGATTGTGTGCCTCTCCTCTCTTCCTCCAGACTCTAGGACCCTGATTTTCAAAGGAAATGCAAAATTTACTTTCATCAGAGAACATAACTTTGGACCACTCAGCAGCAGTCCAGTCCTTTTTTATCTTTAATGCTTCTGACGCTGTCTGTTGTTCAAGAGTGGCTTGACACAAGGAATGCGACAGCTGAAACCTATTTCTTGCATACGTCTGTGCGTGGTGGTTCTTGAAGCACTGACTCCAGCTGCAGTCCACTCTTTGTGAATCTCCCCCACATTTTTGAATGGGTTTTGTTTCACAATCCTCTCCAGGGTGCGGTTATCCCTATTGCTTGTACACTTTTTTCTACCACGTCTTTTCCTTCCCTTCGCCTCTCTATTAATGTGCTTGGACACAGAGCTCTGTGAACAGCCAGCCTCTTTGCAATGACCTTTTGTGTCTTGCCCTCCTTGTGCAAGGTGTCAATGGCCGTCTTTTGGACAACTGTCAAGTCAGCAGTCTTCCCCATGATTGTGTAGCCTACAGAACTAGACTGAGAGACCATTTAAAGGCCTTTGCAGGTGTTTTGAGTTAATTAGCTGATTAGAGTGTGGCACCAGGTGTCTTCAATATTGAACCTTTTCACAATATTCTAATTTTCTGAGATACTGAATTTGGGATTTTCCTTAGTTGTCAGTTATAATCACTGAAATTAAAATAAATAAACATTTGAAATATATCAGTCTGTGTGTAATGAATGAATATAATATACAAGTTTCACTTTTTGAATGGAATTAGTGAAATAAATCAACTTTTGATGATATTCTAATTATATGACCAGCACTCTGTATACATGTAAGGGATAATCCATGGCTAGCCATGCATTAAATGATTTAAAATGATTCAAATCATTTAATGCACAGGATTATCCCACTAATACCATGGTCATTTGCCAGCGTTAACAAGTTAAAAGGTTAGTTCACTCAAAAATGAAAATTATCCGATAATTTACTCACCTTAAAGCCATGCTAGATGTATATGACTTTCTTCTTTCAGCCGAACACAATCAGAGTTATATTAAAAATATTCTGGCTCTTCCAAGTTTTTATAATGGTACCCTAGATTTTGAAGCCCAAAAAAGTACATCCATCCATCATAAAAGTAATCCATACTTCTCCAGGGGGTTAATAAATGCCTTCTGAAGCTTTTTGTAAGAAAAATGTCCATATTTATAACTTCATAAACTGTAATCATTAGCTTCCGGCAGCGGCCGCGTGTTCGCGAGTGAGTCCGGTTCCAACGGAAGGGTGACCTCTGACCCGACTTATGACGTAGCTCTGACATTTTTCTTTAAAACTCGTTTCAGACTTCTAATTCATCACAGGCGTTCTGTTTTGCTCTATCCCAGGGGTGGCTAACTCTGGTTCTGGAGAGCCACAGTCTTGCCAACCCTAATCAACCACACCTGAACAAGCTAATCAAGGTCTGAAGTGTTGCTAGAAAGCTATAGGCAGGTGAGTTTTTATCAGGGTTGGAGCTAAACTCTGCAGGACTGAGGCTCTCCAAGACCAGGTTAGCCACCCCTGCTCTATCCTTTGCACTTCCACGTTCATCATTTCTCACCTGAGCTTACGCTACGCCTTCGTCATATGTCTTGCGTCGGGTCAGAGGTCACCCTTTCGCTGGAACTCGACTCTCCATGAACTCATGAATGCGCGGATGGCCGTTACCAGAAACTAGTGATTACAGTTTATAAAGTTATATGGATATAAAATTTTTCTTACAAAAATGCATCTCTTCACTTCAGAAGGCCTTTTTTAACCCCCTGGAGCCGCATGGATTACTTTTATGATGGATGGATGCACTTTTCGGGGCTTCAAAATCTAGGGTACTATTCACTCCCATTATAAAGCTTGGAAGAGCTTCATAATTTACTTTTTTTTAAATATAACTCTGATTGTGTTTGGCTGAAAGAAGAAAGTCATATACACCTAGGATGCCTTGAGGGTGAGTAAATTATGGGATAATTTTCATTTTTGGGTTAACTATCCCTTTAAAGCTGTCATTGATGTTTGCAGCACTAAATTTGAATGGAAGGGTTAAAATGATTGTTATTTTCGACAGTTACCATTCATTGGATCTAGCATTCTGCCTGCTTTAAATCAGATACATAGATGAAATGCGGTAAGGTTACATTTATTTGATTTAATTATAACATTTATTTGAATGAACTAGCCTATCAAGAGAGAGAGGAGAGAAGGAGAGAGAGATGCGTGTGAATTACCTGCGTATATGCAGTGTCTCTCTACTAGCAATGAAGCTATACGTTTAATAACATCAAAAACAGTGATGCTGCAACCTCCTTTCTGAGTAATATAATGTAGCAATTCAGTAGCGAAGTTCTGTGTGTGAGCGACCTATGAGTGTGTATGAATCAATGAAAGCAGCACATATCTGTGCATTAAATGGGTTTATTGCACACCTTCCAGCCAATTGCAATTTTATATGTTATTTTTGTTCCAATTTGCTACTGTGTACATCTTGGTATAAAACACTTTGGGTCAAATACAGTTAAATGTGCTCTATAAATAAACTTTGACTTGACTACAATGCCTTAAATTTATGTTTTCAAGTTTGACAGCTCGCTAGGTTTTGGAATGATTAACTATAATATTTCTGAACTGACTTTGCAGCTTGCACAGTTATTTCACTCAGATTATATCTCCTCTTTGTTTTGTATTTTAGAAGGTTTTAGGCTAATACATAGCAACATCTTTATAAAAGTTTTTCTCATATAACTGAGAACATCTCACCATGCATAAGTGGACATGAGTTTACCATATTGCATTATACACTGACCTGTAGATGGGCTGCAAGTGGAAGTCGAGCTTAATTAACTAATTAATTGAAACTTCCAGCTGCTGGTTGCAGCATCTGTTGTTGGAATCTTCTGCTGAGAGTCTCCGGTGAGAATTAATTTACTCTCTCTGCTAACAAGCCTTTGGTGGGTCAAATCTGCTCCCTTCAGAGGACTTCAAAAACAAGATACATGCATAATTACTTTTTGCAAAGTATGTTTAGAAATACAGTCATCTGTTAATATGAAATGTGCATCATGCTGGTTGTGTTGATAGCTTTACCTAATTTATGTAGGCTATGTATTGCTTGCCCTAATAAACACTGAATTGGGGGCAGTCCAGTGTCCAAAAAGCAATCAACGCCCTCTTGTGGTTGAACATGGCGCCTGCGATGAAAATAAATGACTGGGGAGGATTGGCTGCAACACAACTATTAGGTTGGAAACAAATGTTATTGACTTTTATTTCATGTGAAACACTGCAGCTGGGCGGTTTAGAGATAACAGTTGTTCTTGTATAAACCTCTTCACACCACCCAGTAGAGTACATTTGTTGCAGATTTTTAGACGCAACAATGAATATGTTTGATCGACACCACAAGGAGGCAGCAAATATATATAACCAATGAGTTTGCAATCCATCAGTGCTTTCTGTGTTGGTTGTAATTATTAATTTGTAGTGTTTGCTAAAGCGAGCGTCATTTCTTTCTCTTTTTTTTCTTTCTTTTTTTTTTTACTCAAGCTTTATGTTTGGGATTTGAACAAACTATCCAGAAACCACCTAGCAAAGCAATAGCAACATGTGAACAACCACTCAGAATACCTTAGCAATCACACCTTGGCATGGAAACTACATACAATCAAATTGAATGAGTAAGCTTACTTCGAGTTAAGTCCTTGTGTTCAAGGAAATCAAAATCTAAAGTTCTAATAATTTAATTAATCAGAGTTTATTAACTTAAAGGTACACTATGTAACTTTTTTGTTCAAAATTTAAATTAGACAATACATCATCAATCTTCAATCATCTTCTTCCAAAACATGTTTTTGTCTTACCCTATGGAATCACTATGGTAAGACTATTATAAGTGTTTATAATTTAGACCGAGCGGGATGGTTTTCGCGGGAAATTGCTTACATATGTCAATCGCCCGTGCCTGTCTCCTCATATTCGTAAATAGAGAGAAAAGTTGCACTGGCTGCTTTGACTAGTGCTGGGAGAAACGAAGCTTTTCGAAACTTTGAATCAATTGAACAAATTGTTTCGCAAAGTGATTCACTGTTACGAAGCGCTCGAAACTCCACACGCTGGTGACGCCTGCTGGTCAGAACGATATAAATGCAACGAAAACTCATCTCAAGCATACATAAACACACCTTTTACAAAACTATTGTAAATATTTTATTTAAGGTTTAATTTATTCAATGCTATAAACAAATCTTTAAATCTTCTAATCATCTAAAACCATTAAATATGAAGTGTCTTTATAATAGGCCTATGTGTTATTTTTTTTTTTTTAAATTGTAGGGCTTGTTTTGTTTGTTTTATGTGGAGCTCGGTTAATCATACTTTTAACTACATCTCTTTCTTTTTATTATACAAATGTGCACAATATCTTATCACCGTGGTGGTGAGTTTTCCATAAGAAAACACCACTTATATTTTTCTTAAAAAATCTAGAAATTTGTTTTGTGGTTTGATCTCTTTTTTTATTCACTTTTACACTAGACAGTGTTATTTAGTATCATTTAGATATTATTATCATTTTATTAATATTTTGAATGTTCTATTTTTATATTTTTTGTTTTTATTTTAATTTTAATTAAAGTTTTAATTTTCGTAATTTTTATAAGCCTTAGTTTTTATTTTTTATTTCAGTTTTAGTTTTAGTTATTTTAGTACATCAAGTTAAACTAAATATGCAAGTTTTTATATATTTTATTTTATTCACTTAACGTTTATTTTATTTTAAGTAGCCTAACTAAAATTTGTTTTTATAGTTTTAGTTTTATTTTAACTGCAATAACCCTGACACTAAAAGCATATATTTACAAATTTTGAATCTACTCAATACTGTCAATAAACGTATTACAACATCAGACTTATGCAAATGCCAAGACTAACAATGCTTAAGTCTTATAATCTGGAAATTATTTTATCATATGATTTAGAGATTATTAAAGCAAAAGATAAAGCCTATTGCCTCATTTATCAAGCCAAGTGACCTTAGTTTTACTCCAAAATCCCTGGCTAGTGTTGTAAGATTAATTACAAAGGAATTTTCCCCTCCTTTCCCCCAGTGACGGAGGAGAACAATGAACAGAGAAGGTTGGATGGACAGATTGGAGAGGAGTGTAAATGACAGTGGGAGGTAAACCCAGGAGATGACATGGGTCATCGCATGTGCAAAAGAAACCTGCTGAATTTCCCATTGTCTAGATCCCAAAGTAAATAGACAAACAATAGCCTGGCTACGTATTGACCAAAATAACAATTATTTGTTTGTTTTTATTATTATTATTGTACTATAATTGTCATAAACCTGTTTTAAAAAGTGTTTAGTCAGTACACTATTAGCTGAATCAATTGAGGCAGTGCCCGAGGGTCATTTAACTCTTCGGGAGCCATGCCCGTTTATATCGAGAGGGTCTTTGTGCTAATTCCTTGAGAGATGGTAGCTTCTTGGGTCTCATCTTAGATTTCAAAGGTGAGAGGGGTCACTTGATCTGCTGGTGCTTGTTAGGAGGGGCTTCATGACATGCAATAGCTTAGGAGCTCTTCTATAATAATGTCTGTATAGTGTTTGTGTGTGCGCACATATGGTGTGGGTGGGAATAGTAGCTTGGCAAACCTAATCCCCTAACTGGTAATTCATCTTCCAAGCTGGACTTCCAGTTGGTTTCCAAGTGATAAGCTTTAGACAAATTGGTGTGTTTTTAAGAATTCTAGAACACTAGTTGACATTGTTCATTAGTCAGTCTGATTGGAGAGATCATTATGAGCACTGTTAGGTGTGAAGCTTATTTATTCCTTGAACATTCCTATTAACCCTTTAAGCCCTGAATGCATTTTTAGGGCCCGAGCACCGATGGTGCGAGGACCCTATTGTAATCGCTCAGTCAATTCTTCTTCTTCTCCGAAATGAATCGCTTTTTTGAGGGCCTAAACGTGCTCGAAAACTCATGAAACTTTGCACACGTGTCAGAAGTGGTGAAAACTTCTTTGTGCTACTTTTCACGTACAAGTATGAAATTCGGTACACACATGTAACAGCCCAATACCTACAAAAAAGTCCCTGGGTGCAAAATCTGAAAACCCAACAGGCAGTCAGATACTTTGAGTTTTCTCTGCAAAATTTGTGCAGTTTTTGCCATTCCCATACGTTGTACTTTAACGAACTCCTCCTAGAGCTTTAATCAGATCAACATCATATTTGTTCAGTCGAATCTAAAGGCCTTAGCGATGTCAAATTGTGAAGATCTAGAGTTTTCGCTGAAGGGGTTGTCCGTGGCGGCCTGACAAAGTTAGATGTTTCACCATGAAACAAGAAGTTGTTGTAACTCACGCATACAATGTCCAATCTGCCTCAGACTTCATATGTTTTATTAGAGTCCTGGCCTGAAGACATCTACATGCCAATGTTCAGTTAGTCATAGCGCCACCTGCAGGCAACAGGAAATGGCATGCTTTACACTTTAATTCACTCCCAGAAACACATTTCAGTATGCCACAAAGTAACAAATATGCTAGAAACACGTTAAATCATGCAACACTTGGCACTTGCAGATGCTAATGTATGTGATTAACGCCACGAAACAGGAAGTTGTTGTAACTCAGGCATACAATGTCCGATCTGCTCCAATCTTCACATGTTTGATAATAGTCCTGACCTGAACGCATCTACATGGCAATATTCGGTTACAGTCAAAGCGCCACCTGTTGGTAGCAGGAAGTGTGGCACTTTGAAATGACTTGGCCATAATTCTCCTGTATTTACTCGCTTACATGCATGTCGCCCAATGTTCACTGTTTTCCTATAGCCAACGGGTGGCAGTGAACCCGGGTGCAAGGGCCCTTTCTTCGCTGCTTGCAGCTTTAATTAGAGTTGTTTTTTCTGATTGACATGACACAGGTTTAGAAAAAAAAAAAAATTCATTACATTTGGACATTCCCATGCTGAGAAACCTCGGGTTTAAAGGGTTAACCTTCCCTGAGGGACTGACACACCTGAGACTATATTTTGGATTCAAATATTTTAGCAATTTTTTTATTTTTTTTTATCCGAATACTCCTGTCCTTAAACACTATTTATAGCCTTCATTTTAAACCATAAATTCTTCTGGAGTATGTTGAAGAATTAGTGATTAGCCATTAAACCAAAGGAATTTTTCATTTCATCTCAGCACTGAGGTCAAATTAATGATAGTTTATGTCATGAACGAATACCTGGAGTCTTGTTTAGTTTTTAGATCCTATATATCCTATTACTCTAGATTAAATCCTAAAGTAAACCAGGCTTTAAGTTAGATAACAGTTTTGTCAAAGTTCATAGCCAAGCATGTACAGTTAGCATTTTATTTTATTTATTTTACACAAATGTTTCTGTTCCTTTTCCTGCTCTAAGCTGTTAATTCATTGCAACAGGCCGGCAGAGAGGATTGTTCACTGCTGTTCAAATCAAATTTGTTTTATGCTCTTCCTTCATGTTTCACTTATCACATTGTGTTGACAACTCTTAAGTACTGAGCGATATAAGCCGGTGATGTGGGCAGACGGGCCTCATCAAAGTGTTTCCTGTACAAGCTGATGATGTGTGTGGGCAGATGTTTGTAACGTGGCTGTGTTATGTCTCACCGGAAATCAGAACATCTGGAAAAATACAATTATCTGAACTGACAAAACAGGTGGAGGTATTGTCATTCTATTCTCTAGAAATATATCCCATACAAGAGTTTTTTTACTGACCACTTTTGTTTTCTTTCTCCATTTTTTTGAGAGCAGATATTTGTTAATAAAAGCATCTGTGTTAATTTACCATTCTTTTAATTTATATTGGTGAAAAATGGCCATCTTTGTGGGTCCACACTGTTAGGAAGGAATCAAGTGGCTAGGTGTGTTCGACTTGGGCTGCGTTAAAATGTCCAATTTTTTATGCCCTTCTTTGCTAACTTACCCCCCGTCTCATTCACTCAAATGCACGTCATTACGTTGCACGAGTGCCCACTACTGGTGTACATGTTGAGTAGACTCGTTTCCTTGGTCAAAATCGAGGGGTCGAGGGTCTGTTCAAATAAACTTCCCTCGCCCACTTGACGAAGTTGAACGTACTTCAAAACGGTGGCAGGGATTGCCCCGAGGGGAAGTGCTTAGGGAAGTTTGTGAGTGTATGTCTGAAAGTGGAGTTAAACAGCCTTGAAGCAGCGCTGCACAGACCGATCGGTGTATGACATCCAAGTACCTCGAAAGTACCTCGAGAATGATTAGAGAGTGGTGACTCAATGACTCTTTATGAATGAGTCATTGAATTGTTCATTCATTCGGTTCATTCAGAAATGCTGAGTCATTGAATAATTCATTCAAATCGTTCAAAAGTGCTGATTCATTTAGGAACAAATCAAGTGGCTGTTTTTTATGAATGAGTCATCATTCAACTGATTCATTCAAAAATGCTAAGTCATTCAGGAATGAAACACCACTACTGTGTGATCTAACGGTTCTGCTTTGACTTTGTATGGAACTACTATTTTCCTTGGCACAAAATAACTCTAAATGTACAGTAAGTTTTTCATCATTAATGTCTTCTTTATTGACTTGTTGTATAAAGGCTATATCACTTACTGCACCTGTAACAAAGACATCTCAGACATCATTTTCGAACGAAGGCTTTTCGCTGGGTTTGCAAACACCTTAATAAGAAAATAGTTCCACAGAAAAGATGTCTTTGGCATACTCTTTTGTTTTTCCTTACTTATTATTTACATATGTGTCAGTTAATGTACAAAGTGTTGTATTCGTGCTTACAACCAAAACCGTTCAGACAGAAAAAAAAGTTTTCCTATGTAAATATGCACTAGATGGACATATTTGACCATTGCACTTGTCTTTTGCAATTTCTCTAGACCTTGCATTTTCATTCCGCTGCCCTGCATTTCGCGCAAAACTCAAAACAACGTTCTGTGTAATTGCTTTAGTATATGCTCATATGATATGACCTTCCCTTTAAATAAACAGGAACAACAGTTTGTTGAGTGATGATAACCCTCATTCAGTCTCATTTTAGCCTAGTTAAAAAATAGGACAAAAGATAGATAAACCAATAATCAACACTTAACTAGCAGTTGTTAAAATGTTTTTCAGATGCTTGTATAATAATGTATACAGCATAACAACTAGTGTAACACCACAAACTGAAACACTTAGGTTTAATTCTTTTAAAACCTTTCATGGATTTGTAAGCAGTTCATATGAAAGAGAAAGACATTTTTGTCTGAGAAGCACTGAACTCGACAGGAAATAATGCCTACATTGAAGAAAATGAACAAAGGATGCCATGTGCAGACAGCTAGAGTGTGAATTACAAATTCTATTATTGTGGCATAAAAATACTCTTCCCCCTCAGGATAAAAATGCAAATTTTGTTCAAACTATGCTACATATTCATACAGAGCAACAGTATAGCTGAGGTTTTGTTCATATTAAAGGCACTATTCATATTAAAGGTCATTGAGCACTTAATATGATGAAAATGTGATGTATTTTTCATGCAGAGCAAAGAGAATGCAGAAAACTGTAAACTCCCTAAAATCTCTAAAGCTTTCGAAAATAGGATCAATTGCATCTAGTCTATATGAAATAGTGTAATATTTATATGTATATATGTGATATTTCCCTCTGTCTTCCATTGTTCGACTAACAGCCACAAAGTAGGTTGTTCATTGTCTTAAACTTCAGCTTTAATTTTCATATGCTGAGATTAATTGAAAAACTCCTTTGGCTTAATGGCTAAACATTAATTCTTCAACATTCTCCAGAAGATTATACGGTTTTTAAAAAGCTTCTGTGTGTAGGCTATAAATAGTTTGTAAGGTAAAAAGGTCAGGAACATTCAGACAAAAAAATCATATATAGAACATGGATAAAACAAGTGTGCTCTGTTTTGTGTTCTGTTATTAATATATGTCAAAGTGAAGAGTTTCCTTTATACCGAGTAGTTCACATAGATTTCCAGTCATTGTTATAATCACAGCACTAAAGCCCTGTTTTTGGCAGTTTCTCATCGACGTAATCAACCAAACACGTTCAAAGTCAATATTTTCAAAGAGGCTGTTGTCTGTTCCAAGAAACATAAAATGGCGGGATTTGGTGAATTCCTCATAGCTATCTATGTTGTTGTCAGAGAACTGAAATCCAGCATGGAAATCGACCTTTACATCTGACACAACACAGATACTGTCTTTCAATGTGTCAGGAGCAAAACGATGTCCGTCCTGATGGCTCAAGGAGAAGGTCAAAAGGTCTTTTGGCAGCAGATTCTTGGTCTTTGGAGCCTGAATTCCTTCATTCTGACTGTATGGCAGAGTCTTGAGAATCTGCAGAGCTGATGAGACTTTCTTCTCATCTTATGAACAACACTTGGCTCATAGTCGCATCCAGAGGAAATGACTTTTCCTAGCCACTCTTCATCTCAAGTGGAGAATGGGGGGAGGCATAAGTTCATTATTGTTCACGCTGCTGTGTTTTTGAGTTACATAAATGGTATTGTTGAGATCAGTATGCTGCTGCAGTACATCTGTGTCATTTTCCAACTATGGATTTCTGTGTTGTCACAGTGAGTGTATTTGCATGTATAACAGAAAGCTGATAGCCATAAGAAAGGCATTTACATGAGACTTTGAAATCATTGTGTTTTTATCTCCAGTTTTGACGTCAATGACATTGAATAAACTGACAGAAAGTGTGTTTACATGCAAAGCAAGATCATAATGTGAAAAAAACTGATTAGGTTTAGGGTCAGGCTTAGTTGTTAGGTTAGTAGTACAATATTGTATAATATATTCTTATGTATTATTAATAAATAATAATTTTATAGAAATGACAAAGAGAATTTCTAGCTGAAAAACACAGAGTACCACCATTTCCAGGTCTGAAACTCCCTGATATTTCCAGGTTTTCCTTTTTGGAGCATTCCAGGATTATGGAAATCACACAGAGTGGCATGTTTCTCCATAACATTTATGATTTCCATAAGTGTGTGCATTATAATCAATCCCAGCTTTACCTGAAACCAAACTGTAGACTATATTTGTTAAGACTAGAATTTAAGTCCTTAGTAGTTATCTCATCTACCTTGCAGTTTCTATTGTGTCGAGGCCTGCGGTTTTACATTATTTTTACTCCTTCCCCCCTTTTTCTTTGCCTTGCGCGCTACTGTTCTGCCTTTGAAGTCTTTTGAAGATATTAATCCTTCTTTCATGCTTGATTTAAAATCCTTACTGATTATTTTCATGAAAGAATTTCAGACAACCAAGGAATTTATTTTTTCATCCATTCTGGGTGTATTTTTGAGGGGGAAATTAATAGGAAATGATCTTGTAATTCTTTTCATCTGACTGCGAGTCAGAGGTGGATAGTAAATGCGAACAGATTGCGTCCACCCAAAGAGTCTGTTTGCACTTATTCCTGAAAACTGTGAAAGTTGAGCTGCTTACTACATATCACATAATGCGTGCACAAAAAAAATGAGATGTGGCAATTGAGATCTGTATACGTGACACAAAGCAATTTGTCATTGTTAGAGATATGTTCAGTATGTTCCTATCCAGTTACTTTTTTCACACTCCTCCAAAGACATTTGATGACATTTAAAGATCACATGGCAAATAACTGGAGCTATAATAGATTGGTCTGAAACAAAACCTGCAAAATTTGTTTTACACAATAGAGCATACTAGTTCAGGATTAGTGTTGATTCTTGAAAAGAATGAAGAGGAACCTGCAACCGTTGTTTTTGAGGAACATATAGTTACAACCACTGATTGTTGTTTTTTATAGTTCCATTTAATTATGAAGGAAAGTATTGTTTGTTTTTGATATTAGAAAAGAGAAAAGCATCTTGTGCAGTGGTTGGCTACAAGAAAACCTGAATTAGATTCAGGTTTGCCATGTTTGAACATCCGTGCTGGAAAATACACATCTTAAAGGGATAGTTCACCCAAAAATGAAAATTCTGCCATTGTTTGCTCACCTTAATGTTGTTCCAAACAGATTTCTTTTTTCTGCAGACCACAAAAACAGATATTTTGAAGAATCTTTCAAATACATAGTTCAGGCATGAAATTCTAACTGAACGCTGATTGGTTATTTCAAAGCTGTGGCACCAGCCAATCTGAAGTACTCCTAAATCCATGTAACCATATATATCGTACCCTAGCCTGCGATCGGCATGAAAGCTTCTGTCATCCCTCCTCCTCCTCGTCTCCAGCTCCACCTGAGATCTGCTACGGGGGTTCTACCATTTTCTTGCAGCAGCCTGTCCTTTTGTTTGTTATTTTGACTAAGCTGAACAAATTATTGCTGAAAAATTATTATGTGTTCAGCAGCAGCACATATTGTCCGCCAAAATAAAGCCTATGTATATTCTATGCCCGGATTTTAGCGTGTTCGCACCACAGGAACTAGGAACAATTTTAGTTCTAGGAACTCCTTTTAGGGGAACTAAATTAGCTCCTTCAGAGTAGGGTCTAAACCAGCACAATGAACTACCAGAGATAAGTTGTAGTAATTGGACGAACACACGTGAAACACCGGCACCCTCCATTTGTAAAAAAAAAAGAAGCTGTGTAGACACACAGTTTATAGCCTATATTTACTCCACAATCTAACTCTGCGAACATGGAAAACAGTGATAGATGGACCACTCAACCTTTACGCTAAGGAGAAATTCCAACACAACTTTGGACCAAGCAAAACTGTACTTCTGCTCAGTTAGAGACATTGGGCATCAACCACACGGCAAACACAAATAATTTTTCATATACTGTCTACTTTCCTTGTATAACAGTTCTATCTAATAATGTATTAGACAGGACTGTTAAACAGATCATAAACAAATGGAGAATAGGAGCACTGTGCGCTCAGTTCTCAGCGCCATCTAAAATAAAAGTTTGGCGCACCATCAAAAATAAAAGTCACAACAACAAGTACGGGTTGCATCACTTCAGAGTTCCTACTGGCAGTGCGAATGCAACCAGGAAAATAGCCCTAGGGGGACTATTAGTTCTCGGGGAACCACCCTGGTTGCTAGTTCCTAGAACTACCCAGTGTGAAAGCCATAGAATGCTATAGAAGAACCATTTTGGGTTCCCCGAAGTACCTTTCGGTTATCAGTTCTTAAAAGAACAGTTTTTTCTTAGTGTGAAAGAACATTTTAATAATCTGAAGAACTTTTTCATACTATAAAGAATGTTTTGTATAATGGAAAGGTTCCACGGATATTAATCGGTTATAATGTCAGTAAATAACCTTTATTTTTAAGAGTGTATGTAACTTTTATTGTGTGGAATTAAAAAAAATGTTTTGCAGAAAAAATGAAAGTCATACAGATTGTATGAATTACATGAGAGTGTGTAAATGATGACTTTTTTTTTTCATTTTTTGGCAGATTAAGCTGGTTTGTTTGCTTGGTCAGGCTGGTCTGTTGGCCAGTTTTAGAGGGCTTTGGGGCACTTATTAGAGGGTTTTGACTACTACTTTGGTTTGTTGCTTTACAGGTCATTCAGATACTGATGATTCTTAGCCAAATTAAGCTTCTAATGTCAGGTACACACTGCACGATTTTAACCCCAATTTGTGGAAATCGCAGGAGGCAAATCGGTGCTTGTTCACGTTAGTGGCAATCCCATAGTGTGAATGATCAAAGACACAAAGCGCTGATGCATCACTGATGCCCGTGAGATATTTATATAAAGTTCAGGGGCGGTGAGTAATAGACCTGCAACAGAACATCAGCATGCATGGCTTCTGAAAGCAACTCTTTTCTTTTTCTCTGCAAATCGGCACACAGGCAACTTGGATCACAAGTTTCTTGTGTGCATCATTTTTAACAAGAAGAAATAAGGCATAAGTGGACGTGATTTTCTAGCTCAAGAGTAATATGGTTAGATGTAAAAAAAAAAAAAAAAAAAAAAAAAAAAAAAAAGGAACTCAACACAATTTCCCTTAGAGTGGTCACTTCAGTTTTGTCCTATTAGCAACACAATTCTGTACCACCGTCTGTTTACATGCTTTTTGAAACTATGCCGATCACTCAATAGCTTCTTTCCGTCTCTTACTTTTTTTTTCCTTGTTGTTTTTGTTGAAAACTGCAGAGAAACAAGAGTCCTGAGCCCCATGCCAACATCAACAAGAAACAATATTGTTTGGAATGTCACGGGTTGCAAACCTCAAAATTACATTTAGACAGTTACACATGGCCTGAAGTCTTTTACTTGATTTTCTGTCTGCAAACATGACAGTTTTCTATCACATATTCCCTTGAATCTTTTTCATTCAGCAAGAAACATCATGAACCTTTGAGGGAGTTTTATAGATTGTGAGGGGCTTTGATTTTTACATCATTATGCATCACCTCACATGACCTTGTACATCTGTGCAGTTGCGAGAATCTATCACTCCGTCTCCACCAATGAAAGGCAAGACCTTTGTATAGACCCCTGAAGGAAAAATGGAGAGAAAGTGTCATGTATTTGTTTAACAAACACAAACTGTAAGCTGACAGTGACCTACATCCTCCAGTGTCATGATATCCGCAAATCGATCCAGTCAAATTAAAAAATGGACTGTGCTGCTTGAACGGTGAGGATCTGAGCTGGATATCTGCAGCAGGAAGTTCTGTTCTTTGAGATCAAAAATCCAGAAGTTATTTTTGGTGCTTGCCAAGAATAGCATCATTATTATTTTTGATTAATGTTGTTGCATTTTTATACAGACAAATTATTTTCTATCTCCATTTCTCTTGCCTTGAAATGCAGTGTAGAGAGTGTTGCAATTCAGTCTTCAGATGGAAAAACACATGTTTGTGAGTCTTTGATTGGCCCCAAAATGTAAACAAACGTGTGTTGCTGGGCAGCTTCATCACTGTGCAAATGAGCCTTGACGAATCTGGACATTGCTAAATGGCATAGAACTAACAAGGACTGACTTGCAGTGCAATGTTTCAGTTAATGTGCATTTGTTAAAGAAATCCAATTATAATTATAATTCATTTTTGGAATAACCTTAGGATGTAGCAAAGACTTGGGAAATGATGTGCAAGTATCTCTCTGAATCTGCGAATCTGTGTGTCATGTCACACAGTTTTTAATTTAAGCAATATTACATGATTTGCATTTACACAACAGTACTGTAAACAAGAAATTAATATCAACCATATGCTATTTTGTATGCTGCTTTTGCTATTTATTTTGTCTTTTTTTTTTTTCACCAACCATAGTTCAGTTATAATATGGCAAACCATAGAAATTAAATTTTACATATTGACCCATATTTTTTTTAATTATTTTTTATTTATTCAGAGACAAGGAACCACAATGATTGCAATGTTAACACCTATTAAATTGTTTGGAAAAGCAATATAATAAATATTAGTAGCTATTATTGTTGTCAAATCAATTAATTGCAATTAATCACATGTAACAAAAGTTTGTAAACATATAATATATATATTATATAATACACACACACACACACACATATATATTTACGTGATTAATCGATTTGAAAGCAGTAGCTATGAAAAGGATTAGGATTGGGATTGTAGTTATAAATAGTTTTTTTTTTTCTTTGTTGTATACTGCTAGTAGTGATGTTCAGGTGACATCTCTGAGGTCATGTGGTCTATCTACAGCAATAGCACTAGATTTGTGACATCTGGTGTCACATGTGAAATTCCAGTGATTGCTGTTGTCTCTTTGTGTTGTTTTGGTCTTCAGCTTTCTATTTTAAGCAGTCAACATATGCACTCTTTACGATCCTTCATCAACACACACGAATCACAGGGTTTCAAGTAGTTGAGTCACATTTAACTCAACCATATGCAGACTTAAAAATCCAGCTGAGAAGAATTTTATTTCTACGCTTCAAATAGTGAGACAAGTTAAGTCTATAGAAGTTTTAAGCCTTAGTCACTAGCTAATTTGTCTGCTGTGTGCTATGAAGCCATATAAATATATGAATCATTACACTTTAAATTGTTTAATATGCTTGAGTTGAATTCTATTTGTGACTGAGATAATCATTTGGAGACCCTCCACCTGCCGAATAGAGTGGTGCAGGGATGATGTCAAAACCCAGAAAAGTAATTCGCCACTGCTTCCCTCGAGATTTTCCTATGGGTTTTTATAATGGGGTTTTTCAATTTATGAGTAAAATATGGTCTGTGGTAAACATAAGGTGATGATACTTGGATGTTTTGTTCTACAACATAAATTTCTAGGATCTAATGGACACTTTTCACAATCTAATCAAATGCAAATGGATAAAACCCTATCATTTTTTCTCCTTGAATATTGTAATGCTATGAAAGTTTGTTTCCGCCAATAAAAAAGTTAAAAGATAATTGCGACATTTTTCTCACAATTGCGAGTTTATATCGCACAATTCTCGACTTCTTTTCACAGAATTGTGAGATATAAACTCGCAATTGTGAGTTATAAAATCCAATTCTGACGAAAAATTCTGACTTTATTTCTTGCAATTGCGAGTTTATATCTGACAATTCTGACTTTATAACTCGCAATTGCAAGTTTATGCCACGCAATTTTGAGAAAAAAAGTCAGAATTGCGAGATTTAAGTTTGTAATTGCGATTGAAAATTAGAATTAGAATTGTGAGATAAAAAGTTGCAATTACCTTTTTTTATTTTTGTTCAATGGTGGAAACAAGCTTCCTTATGTTGCGCTCAACATTCATATTTCTCAAATAAAATGATCATTGCAGTTTTAATGGCTAGTAGAGGTGGCTTTTCCTTAAAATAATTTCATAATGAAATTTAAAAATGTTCATAACATTCACAATTTCAATGCATTCCTCTATTGCATGGCACATCATATTTATAATACTTGCAATAGAGTTGGTATAACTACTTTTGTTGCTCTTTTTTTGTGTTGCAGTGTAAATCACCATATTTCTTATATGTAAAAGAGCACCTTGGACTTTCCACAGAACATTTCCCCAGAGGAAAGAAAGTCATGCAGGTTTTAACCAGCCTGGGTGAGTAAATAATGAAAGAATTTCCATTTCTGGGTGAACTGTCCCTTTTAAGAAGTGAAAATGACTTTGTTCCCATAGTAAACTAAAAGCTTGAACATGTCAGGTTTTAGGACCTGTGGATTCCCTGTCCGCAGAGGAGGCACTAAGACAGGGGACTTCTGGCTCTAACTACCACAGCAATCAATTGCTCAACAACAGGAGCTCCTTCGGACTGGATGACAAGAGCATTCTGTTTCCCCAATTCAGGATTAAGCATTGGAGCAAAAGTGGAATATTGAAATATATAATCAAGGCATCATCTGATTAATTTTCTGAAGTGATAGAAAGTGAAGAAGAGGAGGAGGAGAGAGGTAGGACAGTTTGATAACATATGTATGCATATAATACTTTAGAAGTGAAGTTGTTCCCATAAATTTTGAAGTATTTGTGCCCATAAAAATAACAAAACTAATCTTGATTTTTAGTTTAACCTTAGTCCACTTTTAAGTTTTATACTTAAACTCTGACCTGGTCTGATTACTTTAAAATTCTTGTGCATAATCTTATCTTGTTTTTATCTTAAGTTTGTATTCTTCTCTGTACTTTATACAGAAAAATTCCACAATTTTTAGATCCAAAGTGTATGCATGTAATTGTATGTAGGAGAGTTTATGACAATACTTATAGGATTAGTTTACAGTTCACAGTCTTCAGGGGCAACCAACAATCCCATTTGTCCCTTCTTTAGGGGGCTTAAAGGGTCTCCCTCTCTTTAAACTTCAGGATCATCAGGTTACCATTGCGATACGGGCCATAGCAGCGCTTTCAGCTGCAGCACACATGCACAAAACCTCTACTCACACATGACTCATATTACCTTCCAGTCATACACTGGTAAGGATGTAGCATCAGGTCAGACATACCTTCCATATTTTTCATATCACGAAAGTGTGCACAAACTGTCAGTGCTTGCCTGTTTTTTTAAAATAATTTTTTTTTCTGTGTTGTACGGCAGACATGACTGTAGCCATCTCAGTTACCTACATCACTCATTACTGATTCATGAGTACCAGTAATTACAAGACATAATATGTGCAGTACAGTATACACATGGCAGCCATGAAAGACAGACAGACTTTGACATCAGCATTCTTGTGAAGTAAGCTTTAACTTTTTGTAAGGACAGTGCAACTTACATTCATAAATAAGGGAAAATATTTTTCCAAATTATCAAGTGCTTCTATTTTGAAGATGTTATTCCAAAACTTTTCTATCTTCCGTGGAATGCGTTTGTAATGAATGGGGACTGGAGTTTTCTAGCTTCAAAAAAAAAAAAGCACCATAAAAGAACCATCAAAATGTCATAAAAGTAGTCCATGTGCATGACTTTTCTACATTTAAGTCATTATTGACTTAGATTTTCAGTGAATGATTTGAAATTTTTGTAATCCTCACACAAAGTGATCAAATGATCAAATGTTTTAGTAGTGCACGAGTCATACAGTATGGACCACTTTTATAGTACTTAATTTGGTAACACTTTAGAATAATGGTCCGTCATTAATAAGTAACTATGCAGGAAGTAATGCAGGACTAATGAGTAGTACTACATTAATACTTCAGCTACTACTATTAACTAATATAGAAACAAGCTTAATTAATCAGTAAGTAATATTGAATTTAAGAGATGGTTCCTTATTAGGTAATCAATAATTACTGAATGAGATTGGCATCATTAATAACTATTAACTAACTGACGAATCGTAAAGAACATTATCGTGTGTCTGAGACGTAATCAGTCATCATTTTTACTCTGAATATAGTCATAAAATGCATCACTAATTACTCACGTGTTACCTAGTCACTATGCAGGAACTGCAAGTGATCTGGACCATTATTTTAAAGTGAAAATCTTCTTTTTCACTTTAAAATAATGGTCCAGATCACTAGTAGTTCTTGAAGATTTTCTTTTTTTACTCAGAACATGGTCATAAAATGCATCACTAATTAATCAAGTACCTAGTCATTCTTCAAGAACTACTAGTGATCTGGACCATTATTTTAAAGTGAAAAAGATGTTTTTCCCTTTAAAATAATGGTCCAGATCACTTGTAGTTCCTGCATAGTGACTAGGTAACACTTGAGTAATTAATGATGCATTTCATGACCACGTTGAGAGTAAAAAAAAAAAGACAATTGCTCACATCTCAGACACTTTAATGTTGTGATTAGTAATTAATTAGTAATTCTTTATAATTTATCATAGTTACCTATTAGTTATTAATGATGCCAATCTCATTCTGTAATTATTGATTAGCTAATAAGGAACTATCTTAATCCTAAATTTGATATTACTTACTGATTAATTAAGCTTGTTTCTATATTAGTTAATAGTAGTAGCTGAAGTGTTAATGTAGTACTACTCATTTGTCCTGCATTACTTCCTGCATAGTTACTTATTAATGACGGACCATTATTCTGTTACCCTTAATTTTTTTTTTTTCATCATTTAGGAGCTTGACAGCCCTTACTTTCATTATATTTTCAAAATAGTGGCCTGTAATATTCAGCTTTTGTGTTCTGCAGAGTTTGTTTGACATTGGCATTGATAGTGATTGTCATTTTTGTGTGAACTATCCCTTTATTTAACTCTCTAAACTAACTTGCATTTCATGCTGTTTAGCCAGATGTTTATTCGGGTCAATTGCCACATAGAAAGCCAGGTTCATGGACTCTGATGTTCTCCAGACATCTGACACACTTTCAGCTTCATACTTTGAACACAACAGGTTGTCTTGTGTTCTTTAATGATGATCCAATTTCTTGTGCCATTTCTCTTTTAGAAAGAACAGTGTTTGGGTAGGAGAAGCTTATCGTCTCAAAGCCAAGTGATCTGTACTATTAACCTACTCAACAGGCTTTTTAAGGCTACCAGGCCACGTACAGACACGTTTTTGGAGTGAGAATAATTTAAAGGTAAATTGTTCTCTGTGTGTACAAAATACAGGTGTTACATCTTGACATAGTGAGAACCATAGAAACAGTTTGACATCTCAAGGTTGTAAACAAGAAACATGGATGTCAACTATTTAAAATTTTGGTGTGAGCTATTTTGAAGCAATATTAACTGAATAAGAGATACTACCGTTAAAAGTTTGTACTCAATAAGTTTTATCTTCTTTTTTGAAAGAAATGAATACTTTCATTTAGCAAGATGGCAATTAAGGATTAGTTCACTTTCAAATGAAAATTACCCCAAGCTTTACTCACCCTCAAGCCATCCTAGGTGAATATGACTTTCTTCTTTCTGATGAACACAATCGGAGAAATATTAATAAACATCCTGACGCATATGAGTGGAAGTGCTTCCGTCCACATCCATTCATCATAAACGTACTCCACACGGCTCCAGGGGGTTAATAAAGGCCTTCTGAAGCAATGCGTTGTGTTTGTGTAAAAAAAAAAAAAAAAAAAAAAAAATCCATATTTAACAAGTTATGGAGTAAAATATCTAGCTTCCGCCAGACCGCCTTCCGTATTCAACATACAAAGAAAGTGTAAAACTCTTGCAGTTCACAAAGCTTACGCTACGTCCTACACCTTCCCTATTCAACTTACGGAAAAAGCTGATGCAATGCCAGTTTACACTTTCTTTAACTTTAATACGGAAGGCGGTCTGGCAGAAGCTAGATATTTTACTTCATAACTTGTTAAATATGGATATTTTTTACACAAATGCATCGCTTCGCTTCAGAAGGCCTTTATTAACCCCACCGGAGCCGTGTGGAGTAACCATTTATGATGGATGGATGTGTATGGAGACACTTTCTTCAGCTCATACTTGTGACTCCTGTTCACTGCCATTATAAAGCTTGAATGTGTCAGGATATTTATTAGAATATCTCCGATTGTGTTCATCAGAAGGTAGAAAGTCATATACACCTAGGATGGCTTGAGGGTGAGTAAAGCTTGGGGGTAATTTTCATTTGAAAGTGAACTAATACTTTAAATTGATCAAAAGTGACAGTAAAGACTTTACATTGTCACCAAAATGTTCTATTTCAAATAGATGAAGTTCTTTTGAACTTTCTATTCAAAGAATCCTGAAAAAAGTATCACAATCTCCACAAAAACATTGTTTTCAACATTAATAATAATAAGAAATGTTTCTTGAGCAGCAAATCAGCATATTAGAGTGATTTCTGAAGGATCATGTGACACTGAACACTGAAGAGTAACTGTAACTTTCAAATTTCAACATCTGCCAACACATACTCGCAACAGGAAAGAATTCCCATTTGGCCTGAAATTCAAGAACTGAACAAAAGGAAAAACTTGACTTGGTGTCTTGCCATAGACCCTCACAAGACATCACTCTCTTTGGGATTTTAGTCCACCTGCCCTCTTTCCCACATCCGTCTGTGGCTTTTTAGAGGGGTTTATGGTGTCAGCCTTGAGGGGGTTATTGGTGATGACCCTGGGGCTTCCTCCTTTGAGCCAGGGATTACCTGAAGAATAACAAGAGAAATGGGGCGAAAAAATCCGCAGCACTATGAAAGCAAATACCCCGAGAGCGAGAGGTGAAGGGGAACTGAGAGGTGATTATCAGGGCTCAGACTAAATAGGAATTAACAGCTGGATTTGCAATGTCAGAATGGTTTCAAGAGGTGGTTGAAACAAGGACTAAAGGTGCACAGAAGAGAAAAAAAAAAAACTTTGTTTATCGTATGATAAATTTCAAGCATGTGCTAAATGGGACTCATGTGTGTTCTTAGGAGTTATCAGCATGGTAGAGTGTAACAGGCGAGGGTAATTTCTGTCTTTCTTCCCTTTGAAGAACAGCGACAAAGCTTTAAAGTGTCCTAACACGTGGTTTCAATTCCAAGGCACTCCAATAAATAGCGTTCTAAATGTATGCCGTCAGTCTCCATACAGTTCTAAATCGGATTTTTGATGTAAACTATCCAGCATATTTACCATTTCTCCTCCAAATAGTTTCCAGATATACAGGTGTTTGCCCGTGAAATATTCTCTGACACATCCTTTTATGCCGTGCTCTGTAAACTATTCGAACATGTCGGAGGCCTTTTTCTCAGGCCTGGATCACCGGCAGCCTCGTTCGCTCTTTTCAACCTGGCTTCAGGGAGCTGTGTGTTTAAGGACTTGAACTTCTAATTCCCCAGCAGTTTAGCTCTCAGATCTGACATAACAAGCTCTTACTGTAGTTGCTATAATTGCAATGTCATGTCTTGCTCAGTGTTAATGATGTCAGTGGAATGCACCTGTAGGGAAAGAATTATTTCTGCACAATTATATCTGAAGAAGACAAACGAGTCAGTCCTAGTAGTGGTGGACAAATGAGTACTTTTTATTACAGTAATGATGTATTATATTAAAATATGGAAATTCAATGACTGGAAATTCAATGAAAAGATCTGTATTTTAAAATGTACATAACCCAATATACTGCCGTTCAAAAGTTTAGATACCGTTTAAATACTCTTCAGCGCAATGATAACCACAAAAACTTCAACATTACAGAAACTCTTCAAACATAACAGCATTAAACGTCTTTCCCTTCACTAAAAAAACACATAAAATAACACTTAATTTCACACATTTATTCTCCTTATCCAGTCCTATGCAAAGCATGCAAGGAACTAGAAATCCACTGCCTAATTTCCAAAGTTATCAAGTTACTACAACTTAATTGAAAAAAAAGCCAATTAACGCAAAAATGTGAGTTTAAATGACAGACGATATTAAGCTGATGTAATGATCAACATGATTATGTCAACAGAAATCTAAAAAATAATGTTTGCAACTTAAAAGGTTTAATTAAAAACAATAAATTAGAATTTTTAATTTGCAACCATACATTTATATAAGTGGTGGTAACAGGTCCACTGAATTACTTTTTAGAGTGAATGTAAAGCTGTCCTGAACACTAATAGCTTCACAGTAGGGGCCAAGGACTTTTTTTTTTTTAATCTGATATAATAACATCATATTGAAATAAACTCAACATACATAAACTTTGTTTACAGAAACTTCACAAAACAAAATAATAAATGTGAAAAACAAGGAAAACAAGGAAAAATTGATGACGGGCCTTCTTCTTAGAAAATAACGCACACCCGAGGTAATAATGCGGCCACGACACGAAGCGGAGAATTCAACAGCCTGGAGTCAATTATTCCGCTTATACTACGGTTGCCACACCTCAAGACACTGTTCCGATATTGTATTTTAAGACATTTGTCAGGTTTTTGTCCTTAAAACACTCTTGTGTGTGGGATTAATTTCTTTACGCAAGCCTCCGTTGCTAATTCTAAAACGTCATTTTAGAGCTAGTAACGGAGGCTTGAGCCTTGATAGCAGAAAAATACAGTTGATACAGTTATTAACGCAGTTGGGAGAGAGAGAGAGAGAGAGAGAGAATAAGCATGTGTGAATTAGCCTACCTGAGTCTGTGTGTCTCTCATGGCAGTTGTGTCTCTACTAATAGCGAAACTATAAGTTTATCTACCTCAAGAACCACACAGTTATTACCTCGCTGGTGAGTCATGTTTCTAAAATAGTTACTAAACTATTTTATTGATTAATTTGTCAGAGCAGTGCTGACAAAACATTTCTGTGTGAGTGTGTGTCCGTACTATACAGTACATGTGTACGTTTGAAAGAGAGAGAGAGAGCGGGAGAAAGTATGCGCTTTCAGGACACAATAAAACGTATTTTGTGGCAAAAACAATGACAATAAATTGTTGTTTTCATCCTATTATTTACTATATTTATTTGCTTTGTCGGTGTTGTTGTGGGTTTTGGTTCTTTTGCGGTTGTAGGCTGTAGGACCTATTGAGATAACTGAAATCATTTGGTGAAGTGATATGGAACTGTAATGCGGTCAAGACCTGCCTAGAACTACTTTAGCCGTGTGTTTCCCTGAAAATAATTACACACCTTTGAACGTTGGTCAACCAATCAGATTTGAGCATTCAACAGCCCCGTAGTATAAGAAGAAATATTTAATATTCATTTATATGCACTATTTTAATCAGATGAACAAATTTGAGACAATGATCAAGTGACTCTTTGTAATGTCAGATGTTCTTGCTTCCAAAAGATGGTCTGTTCTCAACATTCTCAAATCATACTAGAAAATGTGACTTATATTTATGACAAAGTTCATGAAGCTCGAGTGCATTAAATAAAGCTTTCACTCAAATTGTTTAAAAGTTTTTTCACTTTTGAACCCCATTGTATTGGAGTATAAACATTTTTACAGTCACAAGTGTATACTGTCATGCTGCCCAACCCTCACTCCTACTTTAAGAGTCAGTTTTATAGCGTATACAGTAATTTGATCAGACTCTTCTTAGCAGGTAGCTGTTTAATGGTTGTAAATCACTATTTTTATTTTTTTATTTTACGTGGTTTAATGATTATCCCAGCTCTTAACAAGATATGGTTGTTTGTTACAGGAAGACAGCGTTCACGCCCTTTTGCACACTTCTATAATAAAGTGTGCATATTAACAGCTCTTACATTTCCTGCTTTAAAGGTGGTGTACAAGATTTTCTTGGATTACTAGGAATAAAATGGCCCTATTACCTGAGAAATCACATTTGTCTATGTGATGCAAGAGTCTATGTGCATTCTTGTGGTGTCATCAACCAATTAAGCCGCATTTCCACCGAAATTACCCGGAATTACCTGAAATCCCCCTTTATAAGCTTAATAAAGCCTGAACCTCATCGTCAGTCCATTAGTCGTATTTTTTTAAACTCCATTGTTGATTCGAATAGCAAACAACTCTTACTGCACACACCACAACAGACGATGGTTGAAATAAATCACAATGCTGCATGAACTCAACCAATCAACATGTTCAACGCCCAAGTCCCACCCCCGAAAGTTCCGGAACCAGAACAATCCAAAAACACATTAAATAACAGGACAACCCACTGAAGAGATGTGTCTATCCTTCAAACCTTCGCTTTCATTCCTGTTATAAATCAAAGATGGCGCTGATGTGAATAAGGTCTATGACATCATTTCCTGCGCCTCCAGAGTGATTAGCCACATGGCGTTTAGCCCATAAGCAAGATAGCAGATTTTAAAACACATGCCAGGGTGCATGCAGCAGCTGAGCCATTGAGATGAACGGGACTGCTAACAAATAGCTTTCTCCAGGTATTATAAACCACCTTTCATCCAGTTTGCTGACATGTCTTTGGAGAGAGGGAACATGGTTGAAGCTAGATGACGGAAGTTAGCAAGACAGCTGAAATCGCTTACAGCACCTTTTAAGCCCTGTTTATTTTACTTGTGGAAGAATGATCTTTTCCAATGTGACCAGGATTTATTTTCGCCATCCTAACATTGGAACAAATTTCAATATTTAGAGCGGCTGAGGACAGTTGTATACATCCACCATGAAGCACAGTGTAAATCAGAACATCTGGGGAAACTGCGATGTGAAAAAAAACAAGAGTAGGGATTCATTTGCCATAGGACCACTAACCACGCAGCCTCGGGCTCGGGGTTTGTGGACCACAAAGCAAAGCCAGGCTGTTTGATTGTGACAGATTCTCAACATCCTTGGCCCTTCATTTTTTCCAAATGTGTTTTTGCTTGTGACTCGTTAATAGATATAACTTCACCGGGGCTTGATTAACACCCCCTAACCCGCCAAATGCGGGTGATTTCAGCAGTGGCGTGTAACGCAGTCACTCCTACTGGCCACTTTGGCGGGTTGAAATTTATATATAATATACATTTTCCACTTTGTCTGTTTCTATGGTGTACCACTAGTGTAGCCGTAAACAAGTCAGAGGCCAAATCTCACAAATCCCTAAGGCCAATGTTATCAAGTCTTCATGCCAAAATAGTTGCTCTATTTGGCTATATATATATATATATATATATATATATATATATACACATACAGTCAAACCAAAATTTATTCAGACACCTTAAACATTTCATTAATTATTACAGTTTATTCACTATAGTAAAACTACATGAATTATTATAGAATCATGCATTATATAATAAGTATAATCTTAAGAATGTGAAATGGACTAAAAGTTTTTATTACTTTCACAGTAATAATAATAATTTATTTACAGTAATTTTGGTAACGCTTTAGATTAAAGCCCGGAAAGTACTGCGTAATTACAACGAATTTACAGCGTAACTTTCAGTAATTATAGTGTACCTATAAAGTAAGTACGTGTGAGTATAAGGGAACAATATCAAGTCATGGGAATGAAGGGGTAACAACCAGGAAAATAACAAATTATTTATACTGTAAATATTTTAGAATTAAGGGGTACTTATACTATTATGATAGACAACAATCTTACGTTTGGGAGCAATTCAGAAAGTGCACTGATTAAGTTGTTTCAAGGCAAGTAGAAAGAACTATTGCAATCTTTTTTAATACATGGGGAAATATACTTTTGTTTCATGTAGTTACAGGGTAAGTATGACATTGCGGGCCGTAAATTAAAGTGCTGCTTGATACACTCTTGTTTCACGTAGTTACAAGGTAAGTAATAAAAACAAACAAAAACGCAAACAATCTGATATCACTGACTTCGAAACCTTAATTTGAAAAACAACTTAATTAAAAACAGGTCTACAACACTTATTATTCATTTTTTTAAATCAACTTTTCATTTCAAATTCTAAAGTCCTGACAGAAAGTAACACGTTTTGTCCCTTTTTTTTGTTGTTGTTTCTGTTGCTTGGCTTCCTCCTCCTCTTGTTTCTCAACTGATAAATCTTAAGAAGGAATCCCTTTAAACGAAAATACAGAACACCCAGAAATTTTCTCATGGTTTAGGCTATTCATCTTTTCGCTTCCGACCAACTGTCACCAGCACCTGCATGAGAGTCGATTTTGCGTTGTAATGAGCAGCAACATGAAGCTTTCATGACGTTCTCGCGGGAGATTCATGTGAAACTCGCCCGAGAACTGCCATCTCTGTTATTCTGTTTTGTTTGTTTCTCAATATCATTATCTGTTATTCTGTGTATTTTGTTGTGAGCATTAATAAAAAAAAAAATTAATAAAAAAAACTGACAGCATCCGACATCCACGTGACTTTTCGTGTGAGTTTCTCGGCACGCTTACGTCACGCTTCAAGTTACGTCAAGCATGAACTCTCAACCCTCTCATGCACGCACAGGTGACAGTTGGTCGAAAGTTTAAAATTTTAAAATATTTGGTATTTTTCTTACAAATACGTATCGTTTCACTTCAGAAGACATTGATTCATCTATTGGGGTCGTATGGATTACTGTAGTTATTGCTGTATGTGCTGTTTGATGCTTCGACTTTTGGGAACACATGAGCTTGCATTCCCAGAGATTATTTATTTTTCTAAAAACCTTTGTTTGTGTTCAGAAGGAAAGACGTATACATCTCAGATGGCATGAGGGTAAAAGATGAGTAAACAGTGAGCACATTTCCGGGTGTACTGTATTTTCTTTTAATACAGAATAGCAAATGACATGGGATTCCCTCTTAAGATTCATCAGTGGAAAGAAAGAAGAAGAGGAGGAGGAAGCCAAGCAAGAGAAACGAATAAGAAGTGTTGTAATTTTAAATCTGTTTTGAAATAAGTTGTCTTTCAAATAAAGGTTTCCAAGTGATATCAGATCGTTTGCATTTTTTTTATTACTTACCCTGTAACTACATGAAACAAGAGTGTATCAAGCACCACTTTAATTTACAGCCCGCAATGTCATACTTACCCTGTAACTACATGAAACAAAAGTATATTTCCCCATGTATTAAAAAAGATTGCAATAGTTCTTTCTACTTGCCTTGAAACAACTTAATCAGTGCACTTTCTCGCTAAATTGCTCCCAAACGTAAGATTGTTGTCTATCATAATAGTATAAGTACCCCTTAATTCTAAAATACTTACAGTATAAATAATTTGTTATTTTCCTGGTTGTTACCCCTTTATTCCGAAGACTTTACATATTGTTCCCCTAGACTTACATGTACTTACTTTATAAGTACACTATAATTATGGAAAGTTACGCTGTAAATTCGTTGTAATTACGCAGTACTTTCCAGGCTGTAATCTAAAGCGTTACCGTAATTTTTATATTTTTATGAATGAAAATATAAATAAAATAAAAATATTCTTTTCTACTATATAGTAGAAGTAGCAGTAGTATATTTCTCACTTTTAAGAGCCCTGAATAAAAGGCATAACATCCATAACATAATAAAATATTTTCAAATATATATTATTGGAACCATTACCATAGTCCAAAATGATGTGGTCTTACAGAGTTTGACAGCTAAGAGATAATACAGAGATGTTGTTTAGTTTACATGCAATGGAATTGGCTGCCGAGACCAGTAATGTTGTCTGTTTCTGTGGTATATCACTAGTGTAGCCGTAAACAAGTCTGAGGCCAAATCTCACAAATCCCTAAGACCAAAGGTATCAAGTCTACATTCCAAAATAGTTGCTCTTCTCCACCCATGATAATTACTCTACAGAAACATCATGCACAAGTGTAGTCCGTCTGTACCCTGTCACAGTAGATACCAAACATGGTTTAAAGCGAGTGATGAGACTGTCCAGGTGAAATCCGTGAGCTGCAGCAGTTTCTTTAAATACTTTTCGTGTCTGTGTTCTGCAGCCATAGAGAGAGCTGTTTTCGTGACTGCAAGGGTTAGAATGTCCAAGTGTTTATTTCAGGACCATTAACAATTCATACCTAACTGTTTCTGTTTCTGATGTCATTTCGCTCTTTTACTGGCATCCAGAGCCTTATTCAGACTTGCTTGTAAAGTCGCTCCTCACCTGCCAAAAGTTTTGAAACAATGTAAATATTGTATGTCTTTTGTCCTGGCAAAGGTCTTCCGTGTTTTCAAAGACGAGACACTGAACTATTGAGGCTAAAGCATTCAGATTCAGAAAATGCAATCATGTGTATTTTTGCATTAATTTATAAGTTGCTTCGGATAAAATCATCTGCATAAATTAATAAATATTAATGTGGAGGAATTTAAATGAGAGCATTTTGCATGGCTTTAACAGACGGAAAAGCCTGAAATTTGTAATGTGTATAATACCAACAGGAACATTGTACATTAATAGATTATACCTTACTTAGGTCCTGTATATGTTCACACTGGTAAAAATAAGGCTTTGAAATAATGTGCAGAGCCCTTTTTGGCTTTAAATCTACTCTATGGGAAATATTTCAGCTTATTCTTAAACCAAGACCTCCTGGTTCTAATCAAAAGATCCAGCACATCTGTTTTAGATTGAAATAGTCTGACAGAAGCGGTCAGATTTAGGTATCTTTGTCTCCATGCCTGCGATTTCCCCACAGTTACTCAATACCAGTAATTCAGTAATTGGCGAGCTTACACCTCTACACAGAGAAACAGGAAGGGAGTTGAAAAAATAGGACAGCTGACAGTTGGTCTAAATTGCCTGCTATTATGCTTTTTAAGACAGCTTCCGCAAAATAATGTCCAGAGGGCAAACGAGACAAAATCTCGGCCTCTGGATTCCAAGCAAGCCAGAGCTAGCCATCAGCACGCAATCCGACAGGACCATTTGCTTGGCCTGGAGCATCAATTCAGTGCATTTATTCTTTTGATCAACTTTCTCAATTATAGTTGTGGGTTAAGTAGCTGACTGTCAGTTTGTGCAAGCAAATTTACTAAAACAACATGATTTACAATACTTAAGGCATTTGAAGTATTTGAATGGATTCCCAGACCAAAGCATTTCCTAGTGTTTTCTACATGATTCCTTATGGGGTAAATCCTTGTTCTATTCCGTATTATTGGTGGCTCCCTACAAACCGTTTGATTAGCCACGCCCACATAATGACATGATGCATGATCATTCATTTCAGGTGTGAAATAGTATCTGATAGAATTTAAATGGTAAAAAATAATAATGTTAAATTAAATAAAAAAAAAAAAATTCTTAATGTTTTAAAAAATTATTGAAAAACGTGAAGCTATCGTGAATGTAAAAAATTATTTTTTGAAAATTATTAGAGTACGTTTTACAAGAAAATACTAATGTCAGTCTTTCTACTTCAAAATTTCAAAATGTGTTACATGCCGTTTCTTTGTTTCTACACAAATTTGAGAATTTAATTTAAATGGTAAAGAAAACTGTTAAATGAAAAAAATAGAAATATATAATATATATAATATATAAACACATAATAAATATTTTTTTCTGAAACCTAAGTAGCCTATATTTATTATGTGTTTATATATTATATATATTATATATTTTATATATTATATATATTATATATATATAATATATATAATATATAATATATATAATATATATAACAATTTAATTAAATTATAACCATCATGCATGAGAATTTGTCTAAGGTTAAAGGGTTAGTTCACCCAAAAATAAAAATAATGTCATTTATTACTCACCCTCATGCCGTTCCACACCCGTAAAACCTTCGTTAATCTTTGGAACACAAATTAAGATATTTTTGTTGAAATCCCATGGCTCAGTGAGGGCTCCATAGCCAGCAATGACATTTCCTCTCTCAAGATCCATTAATGTACTAAAAAGTAATGTAAAAAATGTAAAATGTAAAAAAATATTTAAATCAGTTCATGTGAGTACACTAGTTCAATATTAATATTATAAAATGACGAGAATATTTTTGGTGCGCCAAAAAAACAAAATAACGACTTATATAGTGATGGCCGATTTCAAAACACTGCTTCAGGAAGTTTCGGAGCATAATGAATCGGCGTATCGAATCGAAAGAAAATATTTTTTATCGAACAAAAATAATTTTCCCACTTCCTTAAAAGGTCCATTAACTTGTTTTTTTTTTGTTTTTTGTTTTTTTTTCCATTTATTTATGTTTTCCTTTTGCATGTTGCAGGCAAATAAACTCAGAAATTCACATTCATAATATGCCTTATACACATACCCAACTTAGTGTCATTCCCATCCGGGTCACGGCACCAAATGTAACCGGTCCTGCTCAACCTGCTCAGAGCGGGATTTGAATCGGCGTCTCCGGCATTGGAGGCTTGCGCGCTAACAAGGACTTATACTTTACATAATATACTTTTTTTAGTTGTCACAAAGTTGTTTCTCAAATATAGTCCCTATACAGTATGTGATTCTGGCGATTTAGCCCTTTTTTAAAAAATACTTTCTTATGCCTTAACGTACTGAAATGGTTTTGGATAATCTTTCATTTTGAAAGTCCAAATTGTTCACTGTGTGAGGGTCCATTCATATTAAGACTGATAACTATAATGATAACTTAGTGTCCACACTAATGCATGATATTGTTCTGTTTATTCCAAGAGCACCCTGCAGTTTTGTTGCCTGCTGCTTTAAAGGTGCTGTATTTAATTTTTTTGTACAAAAATACCATAATATGTTTGCAGAGATTTAGGAATCATGCTAAGTTCACATACTTGTTTCTCCAAAAATCAAAGCTACAGTCAGTTATTCTACTTTGAAATTTGTGTTCCGTGTCAGAATGTCTGATTTTGCTTTGGTCTGTTTGATCCCGCCCACTGCCAATTTACCCAATAGTATTGCGGCACCCCTGGTTGCCTTCCATTGAAAATTGTGCTCATTCCTGTTGCGTGTCATCAATCTGGCAACCCTTGTGAGCGTCGAGTCTGAGAAGGAGGGGAGGGAGAAACAACCCTCCAATGTTTTTTTAATTTGGACTGCAGTACCCATTTCAACCACTAGCCACAACCACAATATTAAATACTGCACCTTTATATGCTCAAGCTCTTAAGCATGATGGATTCTGATTGGCTGTCGTTCATCAGTTGTTTAAAAATAATTCTGAAATTGATTCCAACGATTTTGTTTCATTATAGTTGTGGTGTGGACTCTGCTATTCGTTTATATTTACAATGATTTTTAGAACTATATCTTTATCATTATATTTATCATTCTTTGTGTGAACTGGCCTTTATATTGGCAAACTTGACAATAACCTCTTGTTGTCTGTCCGATGTGCATTAATTCAACATTTGAGCATAGTTGTAGTTTTGTGTTTAGTCCGCCTCTCTACTGCATTAAAAAGTCATTCAGTATTTGTTGCTTAGATGTGGCTTCTATGCAGAGTAAAAATCAGCAAATGTAGCCATAACTCATAACACAGCGAGGGGCCCACTGTTGTACAAGTGTAACTTATGTTTCTCATTGAGGGAATTTGTTGAGATTTTTAAATTACACAGCTGGTGGTTTGGAGAAGTACAGAAGAGATCTGGCTTTACAGTTGGGAGATGTGAGTAATATTTTACATTGATGTCTTCACATTTCAGCATGGCTTTTTCTCTTGTGGGAAAAGTCAACCTGTTTTCTTTAGTCTGAAAACAAAGTAGAGTCTCAGCTGTGTTTTTGAAAGGAAACATCAAAAGATTCTTATTATGTGACCATTGATGCGTTTGAAATGTTTACTGTTCACCCACGTTACTTTTATACACACTGAAAACATATCTGCTAATTCAACAGCCATTATAAAGTGAACAACATTTTTATAGATGTCATTTGCTACTGAACATCTGTTCTGTATTGTTTTGACATTGTTTATATCTTTACATACATATTGCATTTTTCTTTGGAACTGCTTTTAGTTTAATTTTTAACCTTAACTGGGGATTAACAGTGTGGATATCCTGATGGCAGCGAGAGTTTAGGGTGAGTTGAGGGACACTTCAGGCCAGAGCTGCTACACTATATCTTCACTATGAAAAAAAGTCAGTAAAAATAGGGCACAATATGCTGTAAATATAAATTATTTTTTCTATACTGCTTTTTCACAGGTGTTTTACCTGTCTGTGAACTTAACTGATAATGTCATGGCAGAAAATTACCTGCACCTTTTCCATTTTTCTACAGATTTTTGTTGTTATAGTGCTGCATTCATTGCGTTTTATGCAAACATACACATTTAATTTACTGTGATGTATTAAATAGTGTTGTTGCAAATGAACATGTCACCATAGTAACGTTATCTAGTTGGCTGACATAAATTGGGTTCTGTCGAAATGATTTGAGATAGTCAGCTCTTACAAGCTGGCCTTCGTTACATTCACCCCCCTAAAACTCACTCCCATCCGGGTCACGGCGTTTCCCATACAATGACGTAACTCACTGCTTCACTACCATAGTACAATGCATCGTTGAACAAATCAACTAGTTAGTCACAACTGTTTCCTGAAACCACGTTGGTGAATGATGTCACGCAGGTGGTGGAATAATAACTTCTTTAAATTAATTTGTTTGAGCATCTGAGGACTAATTCTCATTTTTCTCAGTTATTTTGCTTCATTTCCAGTTCTTAGGTACCAGAGCACATACGCACATGCGCACTCTTCAAAAACGGTGCTTAAAATCTCTTGACAAACTAAAATATGTATATATTTGAAATAAGATATACATTGTACTTAATGTCAGTTTGCTTATTTTGCTAAAGATATGATTTATTAAGTCCACATGTCGTAAAAAACAAGAAACTACTACTTCTAATCACAGCTCGAGAGCCATCGTTCCAACCACACAAGTTTGCGAATGTTCATTTGAACTATGGTTTCAGGAAACACCAAATCGAAGAACTATGTTAGTAACGATGGCACTTGCTATGTTAGTTGGCTAACGACGGTTTTGGGAAACGCACCCCTGAGCGGGATCCGAACGGGCGTCTCCGGCACGGAAGACGGGCGCGCTAAACCTCATTCCTATCCGGGTCACGGCACCAAATGTAACCAGTCCTGCTCGACCCGCTCAGAGCGGGATTTAAACCAGCATGGGAGGCGGGCACACTAACAAGGGACGCTAAAGACTGCAGTCTGTAGCGTCAGTCGCTTGTGCGCCTCTTGGGGCCAGGGGAGTGAGGTTTACATGCACAGCTCTTACTAGCTCTTATAAGCAGAGCTGATTATATTGCCCCATCTGGATTCATCATCATCTGTTGCCAATAACATCAGCTATAAGTTTTTCACACCATCTCATAACAGAGATCATCCAGCCAGCCACCTGGATGTGTGTATGTGAGTGTGTTTGTGTGCATTATGTCCTTGGTTGGTTTTATTAACTATCATACATTTGTCAGTGAAACATTGATAAACTATGATGGTGGCAATGAAATACTTCTATCATAATTTTTATTTGCTGTCTGGCCAGCGTTGTCATTTTGTGCAAGCAATGTACTGCCTTTAAATAAATGTTTTTTTATATCCTAACATATTTCCTTCTGCAACTATACAACTGATTATAAAAATAGTGCCATAAGATTTATGATTTCCTTCTGGCAGGTGATAAAACAAATGGAGAATCTTATAGTTACATAGAAGCCATATCTAGAAACCAGGAAATAATAGAGACTAGGGCTCACAAAGTAAAAACCCACAAAAGCCATATATATATATGTAATGTTATGTATACATTTCTAATAAAACTGGGGAAAAAAAAGAATTAAATTGTAATAAAATTGTAAAATTAAATATAAGTAAATATATATTAAATTAATATTACATTCATTTTAAATGAATTCCACATTTGTAATTGTGAAATATATAAAATACATATTATATATGTATATATATGTAAGATTATTCTTTTTTAATAAAATTGTAAAAATTAATGAATTTGTAATACAATTTTAAAATATATTAAAAACATTAAATATGTTATTGTAAAATATTGTAAAATATTTTACTTAATTTGTAAAAAAAAAAGTAAAATATATATATTAAAATATGAAATATAATATTAATAAATATATATTACATATATTCATTTTTAATTCATTTTACATTTTTATAACATGCACATTTTTTAAAGATATTTTACAGAGTAAGTCAAATTTGTTTGTGACTGTAATGTGAACGTATGTTTTCCACCTGGCTATTTTTCATGCTTTGAAGATAAGTTTCATCTGACTTCAGCTTCTTTTTTGCAGGATGGTCCGAACATGCCCGCCGTTTCACCTCATCCTAAACCATGATGATTCTCATTTTATGTAATGTAATGTGACAGCTTCTAGTGTAGAATCCAGCACAAGTCTTCAGTGTGCACTAAAGCGGATGCTGTCTGTGCATGGACTACTAGTCCACAGGCCCAGGGCCAGCACAAAGCCATGCTTCATCCTTGAGCTCTGCCACACATGAGTGCTTAGAAAAAGCTGCCCTCCAGGCGCTGGAATTCATAGCCCTGTGGAGGCTGGAGATAAGGCCCGTGCGTATGTGCGCTTTGGAAGGGCTCACGTTACATGCTGAAACTTATGCCACCCAGGAACTGTTACCATATGAAAGCAGACTGTTTTGAAAGGAGAGTACCGCCTAGCTTGGCTCTTTGTGTCAGCGTGATAACACCGGCTATGCCAGACGGAACGTGTTAAATTGTCTCTATCACAGCTAATGAGTTTGAGGTCAGTGGCAGAGGATTTCTTAGACCACCTCCGCATGCCACACAGAAAGGCTGTGCGATCCAAAGCAATTTACTGAAGGTTTGTGTATGTTGTGGCAGTCAGATGGTTTGGGTGTGGGGTGTTAGCTGATGTGTGTCACATTTGGGTTTTCGGTCTGTCTTGTTTGTCTGCGTGTGTCACGCTTGAACAGTAATTTGACAGTGATTACTACATCACTCACAGATGTTTTCATTGACTGAAGTTTGGCCTATGATGTCTGAAATGTGCATCTGTCTCCCGACATTTCACCAGTGGAAGGAATGTATTTGGACGGATGATGTGTTTCTCCTGTAGGAAAGAAATAAGTCATTGGAGATCTCTTTAATGTCAGAAATGTTTCTGCTTGAAAGCCGTGAGATGTCATTGAGAGCAATTTGAGATTTTTGTCTTCAGAAAAAAGGCCTAATCTCAAATGCGTCGAACTGGTGAATCATTTTTGTAAAATGAACTGATTCACTGGAAGGAATCAGGCTTTCCAATGCGGCATGAGTATTATGTATACGGTAAATGGTAATTATATAAAATTATAGCTTGCTTCATACTTTTTCTACCTCTTTGCAGAGGAGCTGGAAGCAGAAGATGCCACGCTGGTCGATACATGTACCATGAGGAGCACAGGAGATCTACGCTAAAGACAGACAGGAGGAAACAGTTCACCTGGATACATTTCACAGGTAAACGCATTCTTTTTTCCCCTCAGTAGAAGATTACTTGTATAAAGTAAAAAAAACATGTCCATAAAAGAAAAGCTATGCCATGGTATTTTACAGAGGTTCATTCAGGCTGTGCTGATACACATGTATGAGGGATTTCTACTGCCTGCACTGTAAACCTGAACAATACTACTAACTTATAAAGATTGAGTATGCTGCAATTAAAGTCTGTTAAATCATTGATGGAACTTAAAACAATTACATTTGATGGAACTTAATTACAAATTACAATTATTTTTAAGTTTACTGAGCGATATAAAGTGACGTCATCCATGTCACTTCATTGCCGATGTTACCGACGTAACCGACGTTATCGAAAGAGTCCATTCAACATTAAACTGAGTTGCAGCAGATTTCAAGTTCCCAGCATTGCTTTGCGTCACACTCTGTAAGGGAGAATAAATGTTGAAATTGAGTGTTATTTTGTGTGTTTTTGCACAATATTAATACAGGGGAAGATTTTTTATTGTTTAATGTTCTGTCATTTTGGTATTTAAAGGTGTTTCTGTGATGCTGAAGTTTGTTAGGGTTGCCATCGTGGTAAAGAGTAGTGCCTGTAGATAGGTCGAGATTAGGCTGCAGAACTTCAAGGTTATTTTTAATGCATGTTGATTAACAGTTCATGCAAGTAAATAGTTATAGTTTCTTTCACGGTTTCATTAGCACATGCTGGTGCTAACTAACACTTATCTGTAAAGATTAGGTGTTAGTTTATTTAATATTTCAATTAAAGTATAATTACCGAATTTGTGAAGTATGAAATAATTTTTTTGTTTACTTAAATGTTTTGAGTAATCTGAATTTATTGGGTTTACAACCACTGCATCATAATAATTGAAAAAAAAAAAAGGAAAAAAAAAAACATTATGTATGGTAACAATAGTTTTAAGTACAGTGGACTTAAACATTAAATAAAACTAAAATTAAAAAAAAAATCAGTTTAACTGGTTATTTATAATTATTCTTTAATTTATAATTATTCTTTTACTTAAATTTTTTGAGGTAATCTGTGTCTACAATAATTTTGAGTACTCTGAACTTATCGGGTTTTACAGTGTGAATAGCTGTTGAAGTCAATTTGCGAAAGAACTGTGATATATACATACTATAAAATATTCAGTGGTTCAACCTTAATATTATAAAGTGACGAGAATACTTTTTGTGCACCAAAAAAACAAAATAACGACTTTTCAACAATATCTAGTGATGGCCGATTTCAGATCGCATGTCAAACTGCCAAACTGCTGAAATCACGTGACTTTGGCACGCCGAACCACTGATTTCTCTTAAATCCTCCACCTTCCCCAGCACCACCTGTATAAAGCTGCTATGGGTAATTTACATATGCTATTTGTGCAGCAGAAGTATGTCTGAAGCCCAAAGTTTACTTCACTTTTTATGCAAGGGTCAGCATACAGTGCGCGACGTGAATTTCGTCATCATTAATTTTTTTTGCAGTAATTAGTTTATCCACAAGGTGGCAACCGTGCCCTGGGGGCGTCGATTCACAAGGTAGTCAAAGAAAACCTGCATAGACGAGAGATTGTGCGAAGTGGTTAGAAAATACCCTCATTTGTACAACTCTAGCATGAAAGAATACAAAGATTTTTACATGGGTTGTGAGAGAGATTGCTCAAAACTGTGCATGCGTTGAACGGCTGTGTATGCGTACGACTGAAATGAAGTATACTTTGCAAGGCTGTGCGTTAGACTGTGTGCGTACACTAGCGTACTCGTAAAAAACTAAGTATACCCAGGGCTTTACATACTCACAGCAGTGTATTGGCGTGTGTATTGGCAGTAGCAAGTTCCTGTACTTCCACGAAGACCACATACATTAACATTGTCATATCCATTACCATGCTAAAAATCTTCAGAGAGTTGTCATGACAGAACTACAAATAGTTCATCCATCATAGTATTTATCTACCATTCTTTAGCTGCCATGATACAATTACTGAATAACTACAGTATATCAGTCAAAGCGTCTGTGCATCACTATGCAGAAGAACATCTGAAGAAATTTGGCGTCATATTTGTTTGTATGCTACTGCTATTCTGTGTGATCAAATCTAACATTAATCTGTGCTGTACTCAGGTCACATTGAGCCCATGCGGTGGTCCATGCTAGCCCTGCTGCTCTTGTCCTGCAGCCAGATGTTTGCCCAACGCCCAGGTGATATTTGCTTACAGAATGACGACCGCGGACAGGATGTCACAGCCATCCCTGTGCCGACTGTGGATCCTAAACTCTTCAACAAGAGACGGTACCGCTCACCCCGTGTACTTTTCAGCGAACACCCCCCCGACTCAGAGCCCGCTGGGCATCAGACGAGGAGCAGGACTAAGAGGAAAGCAGGACCACCTCAACACCGTGGAGTTTACTCCGTCTGTGAGAGCGTTAGCACTTGGGAGGGAAACAAAACCAAAGCTACAGACATCTCAGGCAATGAGGTCACCGTCTTGCCTGACGTAATCATCAACAACTCCAAGAAAAAGCAGTACTTTTTTGAGACGACCTGCAGCAGCGGGCGGGCCGGAGGTTCTGGGTGTTTGGGAATCGATGCGCGCCATTGGAACTCATATTGTACCAATTCGCACACGTTCGTGCGAGCGCTGACTTCATTCAAGAACCTGGTGGCGTGGAGACTCATAAGGATCAATGTAGCTTGTGTGTGTGTGCTGAGCCGAAAGTCTTGGAGACAATGACAAACTGGCTGCTTTTGAATACACCAGCAACAGCCTTATGATATCAAACTTGATATTCCAAATGTGATGGTGGACATTTTCCTTGTGCAAACCATTAATGACAACTTGTGACATAAAACATGCCGTCTAAGGAAGAGAGATATGATGTGTTTTTGTCATATGACTCTACAATGGACTTCAGAGTTAGTTTTTTTAGTTCTTTTTTAAGCATTTCTGTCTTTTTAAAATAATTGTTTTCTTTTGCAGCAGTATGGGAACATGTACATACATGGTTGTGTGTGGTAATTGTTATTTATTAAACTGCAGCATTATTGTCCAGTATACTGTGGATCCTCAGTGTGCAAATTAGGACACGGGTCATTTTTGAAGGAACATTCTGGGTTAAATACAACTTAAAATTAAAGTTGTCATCATTTACTCTTACTTGAAAAACTTCAGTCTATGTTCATTGTAATTGCATTGACATTTTGTCCTTTTTTCTCTGTGGAAGAAAAAAGCGATACGGTTTTGGAATGACATGAGAGTGAGTAAATGATGACAGAATTTTAATTTTTGGATGAACTTGTTAACAAACGTGACCTAAATTACTTCCTGATACATTTTCCTGGTGCACATTATTTCAAAGAAAAAAAATGTATGAATGACTGAATGATTCTCACATACAACTTGCCAGTCAATTTCCAGTAGTTCAAAAAGTCCTGGGCTCGGCTACAAGAAGTGTTTTGTCAAGGGTTTTCTTATTTTAAGGGATTTCTTGCAACCAACAGTTGGCCTACATTTTGTTTTTGTTGAATAACTTGACTCTAAAATACGTCACCTTATCAAATGAAAATGGTTTGGAAATGGTAAAACAAATCTGTTTCATGTTGACTTAAGCTTAAGGTCTTTTGACAGCATTTGTGCAGTTGGTTACCAAAGAAAATTATTTCACGTTAACAAAACATGTTTTCTGTGAGACTTAGTCCACTTTCAAATAATAATTTCCTGAAAATTTACTCACCCCCATGTCATCCATGATGTCCATGTCCTTCTTTCTTCAGTCAAAAAGAAATTAAGCTTTTTGATGAAAACATTCCAGGATTATTCTCCTTATGGACTTCAATTTGCCCCAAACGGTTACAGTTTTAGTGCAGCTTCAAAGGGCTTTAAACAATCCCAGAAGAGGAATTAGGGTCTTATCTAGCGAAATTTTCTAAAAATAAATAAATAAATAAATAATAATATACATTTTAATCATAGACGCTCGTCTTGAACTAGCTCTCTTCTTCTTCTCTATTAGAATTCCGGCAGTGTATTATAGTTTGAACTAATTGTTATATACTTGCACTAGCATATTGTATATGACAATTTAGTTCAAACTTTGACCTGTGGAGGGCAGTAATACACTTAGTGGCGTCTACACTGCCGGAATTCTAATAGAGAAGAAGAAGAAGAGAGCTAGTTCAAGACATGTGTCTATGGTTAAAACGTATATAATTTTTAATTTTTTTTTAGAAAATGACCGATCGTTTCACTAGAGAAGACCCTTATTCCTTGTCTGGTATCGTTTAAAGCCCTTTGAAGCTGCACTGAAACTGTAATTTTGACCTTCAACCGTTTGGGGCCAATTGAAGTCCACTATAAGGAGAATAATCCTGGAATGTTTTCATCAAAAACTTTAATTTCTTTTTGACTAAAGAAAGAAGGACATCTTGGATGACATGGGGGTGAGTAAATTATCAGGACAGTTTTATTTGAAAGTGGACTAATCCTTTAAAGGGAATGCTTAAAGGCATAGTTCACCCAAAAATAGAAGTTCAGTCATTGTTTATTCACCCTGTTGGCATTATAATGCCATAAGTCTTTTCTTTTTAAAACCCCATACGACTCATGTCATATTTTCCAAGTATTCCGAGGGCATATGGGTTTGGTCAAAAACACATCGAAATTTAATTTATTTATTATTTAGTGAAAATCCTGCACAATTATTTCAGAATTATAATCATAACACTTAAACATTACATGTTAGCATGACACTGGTTTGATCGAATTGCTTATCAAAGAGTTAAACCCAGTTAAACTTTGGTATTTGCACAAGAATTTCAGTAATGGACATGGAAGGAAACCAGCAATATACTGGTAGGGCATAACCAGAACTTTATCCACCTAGAAAAGTAGTTCCACCTTAAATTAGTGGATTTTTGGCCATTTTACAGGTTACTTCATGCAAGTTATTGTAACATAAAAGACCTTCATCTTTTTCTTTTAAATGTTGGCCCACTATACTTCCATTGTAATCGCTTTATATAAATATTTTATATCATTTTTTGAACGTTGAGGAATGTCCAGTTTATTTTCTGTGGTCATCAACCGCATACCGCATGTTGACAGAGCCTAAATTGGATTTAATCCAGAATATTCCTTTAAATATTTTCCATTGTGCTTGAAGCCCAAAAAAGCTATTGAACTTTCCGGAAAGTCCTCCATTTAAGCTTTCAGGAGTTAGTTGAGGTTTTTTTTTTCTGGTTTTGGTAGTGTAAAAAAAAACCCTGACTCAGACATGACCTTCAGCCATGTGGCAGAAAAACTAAACGGTTAGGGCACATTTTGTCAGACGCTTTGAGTAAGCTGGAGAGTTTGTTGAACGTGTTGGTGGGGCCGACCTCACGTCTCAACAGATGTGCTGCTCACACATGGAAACAGATCTACGCTGGAATGCATTAGATGATCTCCTTCCAGAGGCTTCCACATGATGCCTAGAGAACTGGCCTTGTGAGTGAAAATCGTTAAAAAGCAATTCTTACAACCACAAACAGGTGTGTCACTCCAATCAGACTTTGAATACATTTGTTTAGGCAGCATATGGAAGTCTTAAAAAACAGATGGACCACGGCCTGCGAGAACCACCTCAGGTTTGAATGTGTAAACAGAAGGAGACCACATGCCAAAGGTCAGGTGCATGGCCAAATGATGAGGTCATGTCTGGAAGCCTGAAAGCCACAGGCTTAAGTCTGCGAGGTCAGGCGTCAAAGTTCAGGTGGAATAATCAACAGGATTGTTAGGTTTATATATCACCCACGAGCGAGTTCTTCATCAGCACGTGTTTGTTTAGTGATATAGAGCGGGTCAGGCAGTGGTAAAGGGTGTCGTCATTTCAAACAAAGTCACTTTCACACACTCATTTGCTCTCATTAGATGATGTTTTACGGTCATCGGCTATTTCAAACAGTTCTGTGTACTCGATGAAGAATGAGAGAGAATTTTCCTCACGCTCATGTAAAATGGAACAAACAAGCGTGTCTCTGATTGTTTGTAGGACAGCTCCCTATGGAGAGTCTGCTGTGACAAATCCAAAAGAGCCCCCTTTGTTTAATTCACAAAGATTAATGAACTGTGGATGGTACTGACATAATATGGAGATTTCAAACAAGGCTACGGCCACCCCTCAGCATGCGTACTACAATGTAGGATTTATCGTCTTCAGGAAGATTAAAGATTCCCTAATTACATTCAGATAAAGTCTAAAAGTCTTAATCGAGATAAAACTCTGCATTTCGATAGGCTGTGTAAAGTGATAACTGGTGTAAAGTAAACAGCACTGGATGGAGCAATTCAAAAACAAACAACTGTCGCCCCCTAGTGGTTCATTCGCTAATTTACGCTTTCCCGGATGATGACTGTTTGCATTTTCTTTGTAGTACATTTTACATTTACATTTTATGCATTTGGCAGACTTACATTGCATTATACTATACATTTGTATCTGAGTATGTGCAATCCCTGGGATCGAACCCACGACCTTGGCATTGCTAGTGCCATGCTCTAACCACTGAAAAATAGTAAAAATAGTAAGCAATACTATTATTATGAACGAGTGAAAAGTTTACGCAGAAATTCTATTCTAAATGCTATTTCACTCATTTTTACTTCCAATTACTTTCACTTTTACTTGATATTGTTGTACTGTAGCCTACTGAAAGTACACTTGTTTGTAGGGCCTATACATATTTTATCACAAGAGGGAGCACTGCTCTAACAGAACGAATTTATATGGTTTATCTCTATATTGGTGTTGTTTAAATGTTACATATTGCTCATATACAAAATATATAATATATCCCATGCCATGGTTTTCTTGCAGCTCTATAGGTTGTTTTACCATGTTCCTGACTAAACCAGAGATAATCATAAATCTTTTAAAACAGCAGCATTTCCACTTTGAAATCAATCAGAGATGACCACAATAGTGCTCTTAACAATGTACATTTAACACATTTTATTTTTGTTTTATTTTATTAAATTATGGCATTATAATTATCACTCATTACCCCTAAAACCATTTGTCATCAGACCATAACTCTATGCTTTATATTAAGATATATTAAACTTAAATAAATAAATAAAACATTACCACTATGTCTGGGTAAATTTAAAAGATATTTCTTCTTCTTCTTCTTTTTTAGTTTCTAAATCAAACATTCTGTGTTCTTGTATTTGAAGACTTTATTCATATTTTGCGGGCTGTATGATCATGAACTCAGATAATGGTCAAAGCCTAGGGTTAGCTCAAGCTTAATAATGTTTTATAAACCCAAGCTCATCATTGTACTTCAGTAAATGCAACAAGGTCGATCTCTTCTTTGTTGATGCCGCTTGTGTTTTGGCATCATTGTATTAAAGCATTTTAAAGTTTATACCCAAAACATGGAAGGTCAATACAAAACTAAATATGAGGAAGTATATAATTTATATATAATATAAAGCCTGCTTTGTAAATATACACAAACACCCACGGGTTTGGATAAATATAGTGAAATGACAGTCTCTACTGAAAATGTGAGAAAGATTATCTCAAGATTATCTCAGCGTGTCCTGAGTTTGACCTCAAACCAGCAGACAATGGCATCCTCTCACCGATGAGATGACAGTGATTGTGACTGATGTATTGTGTAGTGAGACAAACCTTATGAAAGAGACTCAATAATGAATACCCTGACCACATCATGAAGGCGTTGTAAATTACACCATAACATAATGGCTAAAAGCAATTCTAAAACTGGGAGTCATTGGATTTCTGTCTATCTATCTACCTATCTATCTACACTCTATAAATGCTGAGTTAAAAACAACCCAAGTTGGGTTGTTTTAACCCAGCGATTGATTTGTTTTAACCCAACGAATGGGTTGTTTTAACCCAGTGATTGTTTTGTTTTAACCCAGCAAATAGGTTGTTTTAACCCAGCGATTGTTTTGTTTTAACCCAGCAAATGGGTTGTTTTAACCCAGCGATTGCTCTGTTTTAACCCAGCGAATGGGTTGTTTTAACCCAGCGAATGGGTTGTTTTAACCCAGTGATTGTTTTGGTTTAACCCAGCGAATGGGTTGTTTTAACCCAGCAATTGGGTTGTTTTAACCCAGCGATTGATTTGTTTTAACCCAACGAATGGGTTGTTTTAACCCAGTGATTGTTTTGTTTTAACCCAGCAAATAGGTTGTTTTAACCCAGTGATTGTTTTGTTTTAACCCAGCGAATGGGTTGTTTTAACCCAGTGATTGGTTTGGGTTAACCCAGCGAATGGGTTGTTTTATCCCAGCGATTGTTTTGTTTTAACCCAGCGAATTGGTTGTTTTATCCCAGCGATTCTTTTGTTTTAACCCAGCGAATGGGTTGTTTTAACCCAGCGAATGGGTTGTTTTAACCCAGTGATTGTTTTGTTTTAACCCCAGCGAATGGGTTGTTTTAACCCAGCGATTGTTTTGTTTTAACCCAGCGATTGTTTTGTTTTAACCCAGCGAATGGGTTGTTTTAACCCAGCGATTGGTTTGTTTTAACCCAGCGATTGGTTTGTTTTAACCCAGCGATTATTTTGTTTTAACCCAGCGAATGGGTTGTTTTATCCCAGCGATTGTTTTGTTTTAACCCAGCGAATGGGTTGTTTTAACCCAGCGATTGTTTTATTTTAACCCAGCGAATGGGTTGTTTTAACCCAGTGAATGGGTTGTTTTAACCCAACGATTGTTTTGTTTTAACCCAGCGAATGGGTTGTTTTAACCCAACAGTTGGGTTAAATGTTTGCCCAACCTGCTGGGTAGTTTTATTTAACTCAACTATTGTTTGTAAATTACTGTATTGCTTGCTTAAAATGAACCCAAATTATGTTGGTAATTAACATTTATTAATATGTTTAATAAATCAACATTAATTCATAAGTTTAATTAATAATAATTAAACAATACAACCCAACTTGTGTTGTTTTTAACCCAGCATTTTTAGAATCTATCTATCTATCAAATAATAGACATTCAGGTCTGAGGAAAACGCGCGGGAAAGAAGCATTGCTCTCGCCCCCCATGTCCTGCTGGACCAATGGGCGGTGATGATCCGCGTGCGCGCGCACTCTCTGTTGAAGTGCACACGCGAGCAGCGCTGGTGTTGACGGTCCGTGAGTGGATTCTGCTTGAATAATATTACTGACCTACATCTCCGAGACAGGCCTGCACATTTAAGCAAAAATTTTGGTCGAAACGGCGAGCGCGCGAAACGAAACGGCAGGCAGGATGAGCAAAGTACAGGGCGGCATGAAATGTGTCAAATACCTTCTGTTCGTCTTCAACTTCATATTCTGGGTAAGTGCGAACAGTACTGATGATATCTGCCTGATGATGTCACACATTCATGCTTTGATGTATAATGAAACTTACTAACGCAAATGTACGTGCATTTGCTGTCGCCTGTTCTGTAGTTCTGTAGGATGCTTATTCTGTTTCGGGATAAATTTGTTATTATTTCGCATGGTGCAGGTTTCTGTGGACTCTAGCAACAACAACACATTTAGGATGCCGATGTTTTTGTAAACTACAAGCAGATGACAGATTGGTTCTGTCTTAATACCTAGTGAGCCGACTATCTGGACAACACTTTTGAGCCTCATAGGCACGTGCAGACATTTTGAGCATCACATTTGCATCAAGCACCTCTGAAGCCCCCAAATACTCTCTACTAGATAGACTGAGTAGGTTTTGAAACACCACCATGTGCCTTTGTTTTAGAGGAAAGCTATGTGTTTATGTTCATGGGGTATTATAGGGGACAATGGGGCAAGTTGCACTCTTTTTTTTTTTTTCCTCTAGTAGTGAATATTTTTAGCTTAGATTTGTGACCGCATTGTTGTCACAATACACACTTAAAACAGATGTGTTCCAACAACACATCCTGTGTTAGATCTTAACACACCTGTGTGTCTAGTTAAGGACAACACATTTTGTGTTACTTTTAACTCAAACATGTGTTATTCCTGCTCATTTTCTACACACTAATGTGTTATATTTACACAATTTGTGTCAATTATGTACACAAAATGACACAAAATGTGTCACAAAAAAATAACACAAAAAATGTGTTATTAATTAACACATCTTTTTAGAGAGTGTAGGAACTTGTTGTTTATTGACACAGATTTTACCTTATTTTGAAAAAGCCCTTTTGAATAATATTTATTGCAATTATATTTAATATGAATTAGTTCATTATTAATTAATATATTATTTATTGTCTTTTAAGCAAAATGCAAATAGTAAAACCTTCATTAGTTGACTTTTGATTGAATAATTTCTGGTGTGTTTTTATTGAGTTTACTTGTTTTGCATTTTAATTTGGATTTACAAAATAATTTTAGTTTAGGACAGTTTTTTAACTATAGGTGTTTGAAACATACAAAAAAAAAACAAAAAAACAAAAAAAAAACAACAACAACATACAAAAACCACACTCCTAGAGAATAGGCCCAGTCTTTCCTGTATGTATACTGTAAATAACAGTTAACTCTGCCATCCCATAGGAAAAACTGTTGTCTATTGTTTTGTTTTTTGTTTTTTTCTCTTTTGGCTCTTTATCAATCCACTTGCATTTTGGATAGTGTCCCAGTGTGTTTTATTTGGCTCCTAGAGTCACCTACACCCCAGCAGCTGAGAGTGACAAATATTTAATAGGCTGTCAGTTTGTTGTGACATTTTCGACAAAACTCATGTAATATCCAGATAAACAGAATTGCTCTTATTTATTTAGGATAATTTGAGCGTGTGATGTGATTTCCTTCAGTCAAGTCTTGTGATGATAATTACGTATTTTCTAACAATTTTCTTCAGAAATAGGGAGAATTCAGGTTGATTGGGACACTTTTTCCAAGTCATCTCAATGGGAAAATGTGTCTCAATCACTCTGAATTCACCCCTATCATATTTTATCCATCAAGAGAATACATATTATACACACATATTTTGTGTGCCCTGTTTTTCAGTGTGCTTGAAATTGTCTTTATTTCCTTTAAATGACAGTTTTTGCATTGTTCGCTAAATTTTATTTTTCTTTCAAATAAGAAAATATTTCATTTTACTCATGTCCACAAAAGTTCTGTCAACTATGTTACTAGCAGCCAAGGCCTGTTATTGAAATTATGAGTGAAAATGGTGAAATTGTCAACTGTGTTACCTGTTAACTAAGTTACCCTGGCCTGTAGAGCCAACTCTTGAATAAAATAGTTATGGCCCTACTGTGTGACTGTGTACTCTGATGATAATGAATTATTTGCATTGATTATTTTTTATCATAATTTAAGCCTGTATGTGTCAGAGGAGACAGTGTTTATGTGAACATGAGCATGTGTGTACGTGCATGAGGGTGAATCAAAATGAGGAAGGATTAAGGGGTTTTTCACAAATTTTACTAAATAACTATTGTTTATTTGCAAATGAAAACATATACTCTAAAAAGTAATTCAGGGGACCTGTTACCACAACTTAAATAAATGCACGGTTGCAAGTTAAAAATTCAAATTTATTGTTTTAATTAAACATTTTACGTTGCAAACATTATTTTGTTAAGTTCTGTTGACATAATAATGTTGATCATTGCATCAACTTAATATCGTCTGTAATTTAAACTCAAATTTCTGCGTTAACTGAATTAAAAAAAAATATTAAGTTGTATTAATGTAATAAAATTGTCTTGATAACTTCGGAAATTAGGCAGTGGATTTCTAGTTCCCTGCATGCTTTGCATAAGACTGGATAAGAAGAATAAATGTTGAAATTAAGTGTTATTTTATGTGTTTTTTTTAGTGAAGAGAAAGACCTGTTAGTGTTTAATGCTGTTATGTTTGATATTTAAAACACTTTCTGTAATGTTGAAGTTTTTGGTTATCAATTAATTTAAAATTAACTTAAAAAATTGTGTTTATGCTACAAATTATTAAGTTCCTTTAACTCAATGTAGCTCGTTGGTGGAACTTAAATTCACTCAAAGTTATCATAACTGTTGCGTTATTTTTTTGTTTGTTGAGCCAACACATTATTTTAGATTGTAAGAGATCTTCACATGTAAATGACTTGTCACTGTAACAGTGTGTCCAGTCAACTATGTTACTTGCGTCAACTATGTTTTTTTTTTTTTTTTTTTACATTTTAAATATCTAGAATGGTGCTTCTGATATTCTTTGAGAGTATGTATTATATCCACATAGACTGGATTTTTGCATAACATCTCTTAAAACTATCAAAATGATCCTCAAGGTAGATTTCTGATGAAAAAATATTCTTGTCCTTAATGACCGTACTGGGAATTATATAGAGATCAATGCAAAAAATAAAATCTTTTAAAGTAATCACTGTACAAAAAGCAGAACAGACCAAAGAAACATGGAATATTTGAGTCACTTAAAGCGTAGTACTTAATAAGTGTATGTAGAGCCATACAGTTGGCAAACTCACCAGGGACAACATCTTTTTATTTTTAATATCAAAATGGTGTTTAACAATTACGCTGGTTTATTAAGAAAGCATATTGTTTTTACACTTTTCTGCTGATGTGAAATGTACCCTAAAATTATAGAATGACTCATATGTAAGTTTATTAATCATCATTGCACATGAATGTGACAAGTTTAGTAAAAGTATCCTTTTTACCATGTTACTTGCAGTACGTAAGAAGCAAACAACATACATAATCCATCATAAGTGGCTTTGAAATTCCTCTGGCTGTGCAAAATGTTTTTAAGATGCAAGCTGCACATGCTGAATGGGCAAACCTTCAAAGCTAGTTCTCAAAGATTGGGTTACTATGGAAAGTTATTGAAAGTGTACCACCCCCTTGTGCTGCATTCAACACTCCTTTATTCACTGGGCTGCACTGAATTCTGAAGGGTGCATTGAAACTGAACTTTTTCTAGATAATGGTGCTGTCATTTCTTCAAAGACAAGGCCACATTGATGATTAAGTTTTGTCACATGCAAAGTAGAGAGATAAATAATTCTAGACTAAGTGTACTCGGATAATAATTTAACAGCATGTCCTGTGAGGTGGAACTAAGGTAAGTATTTTATCATTTTATGGTCTCGGTTGAATTTCGTTTAGTTTTATCTTTCGTTTGATAAAAGTACAATCCAGCCCAGTGCTATAAGCACATAAATTCACCACCGTCTAAATGAAGGATATCATTGGTTTTCCTTGCATACTACTGATACTTAAAGGGTTAGTTCACCCAAAAATGAAAATTCTGTAATTAATTACTCACCCTCATGTCGTTCCACACCCGTAAGACCTTCGTTCATCTTCGCAACACAAATTAAGATATATTTTTTTGATGAAATCCGATGGCTCAGTGAGGCCTGCATTGCATTGCAAGTCACGCCCCCCCAGTGGTGAACCATTGAAATTTCCAAACACTTATGACGTAACAAAGTCTCGTTTACTGAAATCATGTGACTTTGGCAGTTTGATACACGCTCCGAACCACTATTTCGAAACAAAAGATTCGTAAAGCCTCGAAGCTTCATGAAGCAGTGTTTTGAAATAAGCCATCACTAGATATTGTTGAATAAAGTCGTTATTTTGTTTTTTTTGGCACACAAAAAATATTCTCGTCGCTTCATAACATTAAGGTTGAACCACTGTAGTCACATGGACTGTTTTAAATATGTCTTTAGTAGCTTTCTGGGCGTTTGAAAGTGTTAATTATCTTGCTGGCAATGGAGGCCTCACTGAGCCATTGGATTTTATCAAAAATATCTTAATTTGTGTTCCAAAGATGAACGAAGGTCTTACGGGTGTAGAACGACATGAGGGTGAGTAATTAATGACAGAATTTTCATTTTTGGGTGAACTAACTCTAGGGCTGCACAATTAATCTAATTTCTAATCGCAATTACGATTACGGATGCCACGATTTCGTTCAAAGGCGCGATTACAAAAAAAAAATCCACTTAAATTATTCTGCGTGTTTAAGAGGTGTTTAGAGCATGTTACGTCGTGAGAGGCGAATCACGACTACTTCAGAGTGTAAAAGGTCTAACCCAGCACAAAAGGAACTTTACCAGTGACGCAAATGTACACTGATTGGTCGAACGAACGCGAAACACCAGCACCCGCCATTTTTAAAAAGCTGTGCACACAGCCTATATTTATATATAATATATTTACTCCACAAACCAAATATACAAACATGCAAAACAGTGATAGATGGACCTCTCAACCTTACACTCAGGAGAAAATCCAGCGCGACTTTGAGCAGACCAAGCAAAACATGATTATGTATTTCTGCTCAGCTAGCCACATTGGGCATCAACCACACGGCAAAATCTGATAACTTTCATATAATTTACTGTCTGCTTTCTTTGTATAACAGTTCTATCTCATAACATATTAGACAGGACTGTTAAACAGATCGTAAACTAATGAAGATGGAGAATGCGAACACTGTGTGCTCTGGCTCTGGCTGAGCTGTTCTCAGTGCCGTCAAAATAAGTCACAACAACAAGCGCAGTTTAAAGTTTCTACTGGCGGTGAAAATGGCCATAGTGGAACATTAGTTCTCGGGGAATCTCCCTGATGGCTATTATTTCCTATAACTAAGTTCCTAAAACAACATGGTGCGAAAGCCCCTATTATTATTACATGCATATGTTTACTTTTTTTTATTTAAAGAAGAAACCAAACCAATGTATAGTTGACATTTGAGGCTTAATGCTATAGAAGAGCAAAAAAATCAGGTAGAGTGTTTTCTGCTTGTTTTTTATTTTTACATAAATATATGGCATGCAGTTCCTTCAAACAATGATATAAAGCTACTCAAAATATCATTCAATGTAATTGTGATAATCGTAATTGATAATCGCAGTTACAATTTCAAGAGAATAATCGACAATTATGATTTTTGTCATAATCGTGCAGCCCTAACTAACCCTTTAAAGGGATCGATCACTCATAAATGAGACACACTGACCCCATGTTATTCTGTCAATGCGATTATTGCTTCATGTTCCAAGTCTTCTGAAGTCAGACAATAGCTTTTTGTGAGAAACACACTGAAAGCCGTTATTCGCTCATAATCTTCACCTCCTAATTTGTGATTATGTTCAAATAAAAAATTGTGCCTTCCATAACTGGTGCATGATGTCATTGACATAAGTACCATTGGTTTTCATGTATCACGTGACCAGTTGTCTCAAGACATGGCCGGATATTAAAATCTAAGGAAAGATTATTAGTAGACAATACTTTGCCACTATTTTTATACTTTTATGGTGCTTTTTATCCTTTTAGTATAAATCACCATCCTGTTTTGTTGAATGGAAAAATGAAACTCAGCCTAAAACACTGTACTTTTGTTTTTTGTGGTAAAGAAATATGATTTACATTTTTTAGATGCTTTTATCCAAAGCGACTTGGAAGGTTTATATTTTATCTGGTCATGCGTATAATGACATTGGTGTTACTAGTTTTGTTATACAGGGTTGGAATGATATGGATGTAAGTGATTAATTATAACATTTAGATTTTTAGCTAAATATGAAATTTTTATTAAAAAAATATTTAAATATTTAATGCATAAGCCACCGGATTGTATAATTAGATTAGTGTTATATAAGTATTATTTATATACTATTGTATCGTTTATTAATATTTTTAATTGCCTTTTGTTTTTAATTTGATATTTTTTTCGTAATGTTATGTGCGTTTATTGTTTTTTATTAGTTTTTAATTTAATTTTTCTCTTTAGCTTTAATTTAGTTTTATTTCAGCTTTAGTGATTTTAGTACTTTAACTAAAACTTTTTATTTCAGTTGAACTGATTTTATTTCAGTTAATTGCCAAGGCCATATTTCTAATTTGCGTTTAAAATGTTAAAGGTAAGTCTGGAATTCAGCTTTATTTTAATGAAGGGTTTAAATGAAGTTCTTTTAAAGCCTCTTTTTGTTCTTTAGTCTCGGTTGCTCAAAACCACACAGAAGTCATAGGAACCATTCAAAGACCACATCACACTGTGATTTTGTTACTGCGGTAATGGTCACATTAGATTGGCTTAAACGGTTAGTGTAAGATGTAATGTAGGGCACAGTGGCGTCAGTCATCGGTTATCTGTAGAGTGGTTTCACTGCACTGGACAGCAAGGCCTTTGTCTTTGAGAGGGCAGGCAAAAAAAGAAGTGGGTCGTTGTCCTGTGCAGTTTTATGTCCTGGTGTTGCATAGGGTGGGTATGAGGGGGCAGGGGATGGCACCGGGGGATGGTGGATGCCAGCAGGACAAGCCTGTCAGACTGGCACAGCCTGCCTGTTGATCATAGAGAAGGGCACCAAAGTAGACCACAGTGACCTGAAAAACTATTTAGAATCTCAAGTTACACTTAAAAATGTAATTGCACACAAATAACTTTCATGATGCGAGACCTTTTGTCAAAATGTACTTAAGTTCCCTTTGCATTAATCACCTGGTCCACAAAGATTATGCAGTCATTTCAATGGAAGCCTGTTTCCGCCACATAAGAACTAGAAATTATGAAATTTAAAAAGTCACTTGACATTAGCAATCAAAATGATGAGATAAAAAGGTCATAATATGAAAAAAATGTATTAATAATTTTCATATCAACTGACTTTTATCTCATAATTTTTGTCATAATTATGGCTTAATATTTCGAAATTGCAGATTGAGGCTGATTTAACTAAGCAAACATTAACTAACTCACTGAAAAGAGTGAATATTTTTAAGTCTAAAATTTAGTGTTGTAGTACTCGAGACCGGTCTTAAGGCCATTTTTTGAAGGTCTTGGTCTTGCCTTGGTCTTGACTGCATTTGTACTCTGTCTTGCCTTGGTCTCAGTCTGAGAGGGCTTGGGATTTTATTTCAAGTCCGGTCAAGACCACAACTTGATATTGCCAGATTGCCATTGCGTTGTTTGATTTATTCGTTAACATCATTCCTGCTTCAAATGCAATCAGTAAGTTATTTCTAATTTAATTTATTTTGTTACTTTTGTGCCGGGTCAGATATCAACAAAAGACTGTGTCAAAAATGTCACCAAAATGAATACAAATGTCCACAAAAATCAAGATATGATTGCAAAAAAGTACTTGTATAAGATCTTGATATTTATAACATGTTATATAATCGAGCAATATTACGAGCAAGAGGGCTGTTTTCACAAATATAAGCAAAATTGCAAATGTGATATTAATTTTATACAAATGTTCAATAAACAAAATTTTATTTTTTAAACATTAATCTCAAGATTATTTATGCATTTGTAATTGTACCAATTCAGATGCAACTTCTGTGCCACCTCTGCAGTGTAAAGATGAATTTTGTTGTTAGTGATTTCATTTGATAAAATGAACAGGTAACAGCTCTATATAGTGTTTTTTGAGGAGAGCTAGTCTTCTTGGTCTTGACTTGGTCTCACCCTGCCTTGGTCTTGGTCTCAACCCCCATAAGTCTTGGTTTTGTCTTGGTTTCAACACACACTAGTCTTGGTCTCGACTTGGTCTCAGTTTAGGTGGTCTTGACTACAACACTACTAAAATTTGCAAATCTAAATAAATGTCTAGTAGGTTTCCCTTTGACTGGATTACTAGGAGGCAAAGGGACTTTCTCTGGTGACCTTACAGATGGAAAAAAGGTTGTTTCCAGTATCACAATAAAGCACTTTATCTTACAGAATTACAATCAATGCTCTATTTTAGTCAAGGTTATTCTTCCAGTTACGGTGATGAGCAAAATACAAAGTATCCTGTTCTAAAAGTCAAACCCTGCATTCATGTGTTTGTAACTAAATAGACTTGTGCAGAATTTGAAATCAAAGACATGGATTAAGGATCAGCAAAGGTCACAGAAACAGTGTGAAGTGAATTTTTTTCCGTACATGTGTTCCTAATTTGTTTCACTCTTGTTTCCAGTTGTCGGGCTCACTGGTGTTGGCTGTGGGATTATGGTTGAGGTTTGACCCAGACACGACCAACCTCTTAGCCGAAAGTGATGCCCCTGATCACTTCTTCATTGGTGAGTCGCAAAAAAATGTTAAAGCCCACATCAAATGTTTACATAACAGTTTTGCAGGTTTCATAAACCTAAGCCAAAATATATTTTAGTACTTTTTATTTAGTACTTAGGAAATTTGTGCAGATTTTATAATCAGGATTTCAGTCCCTATAAAAACTAAGAAAACAGAACAAAATACTTTGTAAACATGACAAAGGCAGACTGAATAAACCTTTGCACCCTGGCATGAAGCCAGCCAGTCAGATTAAAACAGTTTTTTTTTTTTGTTCTATATAGATCAGACAGACAGTGAATAGTCATTAAATGCTTCTTGTGGTTGAACATGCTGTATATATGCCACATGCACTACATCATGGGACAAATAGTATGTGTTGTTATGCTCATGTGGCATTTGTTATGCTGCCGTCATGTGCTATCAGAAATGTCCTATTTCCCACTTCTCATCATGATTTAGAGCTTGTTGCATTCAAGTGCTTTATTGTTGGAAAGAGCAGGAATCAAGGAGGACACCAGGTTTATTCTTGCCTATTTGGGAAAATCTTATTAAAGCCAAAATGATTTTTTAGCATCCCATTCATTGACAACCATATAAACATTCACCTGCACGCTATCTAGATTCTGGAACTTCAGAATTTCAATTTATAAAACATACAATACACTTCAAATGATTATTTATATATGTAAATATGCACTATTTTAAGGACAAGACAAGGTGATATAGCTGTTGTGGGAAAAACTAATGAAGCATACCTGTCACAGCAACAATCGTTCTCCTCTCCGCCATGTTTATAGTTTATGGCCTGCCCAACTTAGCTATCAAAATGATCCCCGAGCTTCCTAGTGGTAAATACGACATGAGAGTGCGTTCATGTCCAATTTTTAACTAGGAAACTCATATTTAAGAATAATTCTGATAGCATGTGAAGACAGCATTATTCTACCATGGTACGTTATCTATATTATCAATCACAATGTATAGAAACTGTCATAAAGAAACCCATCCCTAACAGTTTCATAAATAAGCACAACACCAATACCTATTAACAAAGCACCAGGCTCCCACAGCAGTTTCAGGCTGAAATTTCCCATCTGCGTCATGGAGCGCTAATGGCCTCTGTAATGGCGTATCTGATATTGGTTTTAGCCGTGATGAATGAGCAGGGACGCTGATAGTTCTTGCTAATGGCTAAACCTGATTTCTCATAGGGGAAGGTGTGTAACTGGTGTCGGTGAATTATAAAAACGTAATTTCCCCTTTAGCTCTGGATTAGTCCCCAGAGCAGCCGTTTGCTGAGCTGCTGTTGGTCGGAAAGCTGGTCTTTCTATATACCTCATTGGTCTTGTAGAGGAGTGGTGCAGTAATTCGTTTATTTAGAATGGTTAGGGTGTTGATAGGTGTCACTGGTTGTAGAACGGTATTTAAGGGCATTTATTTGCACATTAATAACCTGGCTTCCTGCTGTTTTTCCACTTGTGGCAGCAATGAGATGATCTATGTGAACTGCTGTCCTGAGCTACATTTAAACTCTCATAATGGACAAACAACTACTTTGCAAGTGCTAACCATTATTAAACGAGTTGCAATAATGGGACTTGACATCATATGCTGAGATAACCGGACACTGATGCTGATCAGCACTGGTATAACCTAAAGCAGAAACGTTTCAATGATGTCTTGGTGACAGAGCCAATATGAAAAAGAAGAAGTGAGAGATGCTCTGTAGACTCATGTCTAGTTCACCATAAGATAACAAGCATTTCCTGGCAATATGCTTATACTTGGAACAAACAGTTTCTACCCAGTAACAGAAAAATATCACTTGGCAAACAATTATGTGCTTATGAAGCTAATGTAGCAGATGCATGAGACAAAAACAGGAAGCAAGATGAAGAATTCAGCAAAATTACAGTTATATCCTATGTGTTTTCTACTGTGTGTGTGTGTACATATTAGGGACGAATAAGGTTTTTAGAAGTGTAAAAACACATAATGGAGATATAATTAATTTTGAAGTTTTATTAAGTGTTAACAATGAGATTATGTGGTTTTTATAATCAATTAACATCTTTTGTCATTTTTGACAAGATGGACAAAATTTGTCACCAAAATAGTCCTTCGGTTTAATCAAAATTTCGGTTTTACCGAATGACACTTTTGGTTATACCGAATGGCGATATTTTCAAACAATGCTTACAGGCTGATATCTAGCTAGCTAGCTAGCAAAAGGATAATTAAACATTTTATATTTAGTACAAAATATTACAACAGTTGTACCGAATGACCTGATGTTTGGGGACATACGTATGAGCAAGTGAAAACATGAATTTTTCAAATAGTTAAGAGAGAGTTAGTTACTTTGCTTCATGACCGTGTGGTCCTTCGCAGGTGTCTGAATGATGTCACATCCACATGATACTGACTGCATGATTTGATCCAAAATGATCCCTTTATATTGGTTATCTCCCGAATGACGTCAATGAAATTCATTTTTCCAGACATTCTTTCTCATAACAAAGCAATGAGTTCTACACATAATTTTAATACCATTTTGCACTATGTTAATATACGATGTTATAAAATCATGCCAGAATAAAAAATATATACATTGATTACATTTTAAGATATTTTAATCACAAATGAAATGGCTGTATTGGCCTTTGGACGGTTAAACCGAATGACCTTTTGACACTTAAAAGACCTTTTAAAAGACCTTTATATGTAGCAAAATATAATTAAAACTTTCTGGATTCAATAAAAGAGATCAAGTTGTACTACCTTACATATACTTTGGATGTCATATCTTTGTTTTTTATTATTATTACGGCCTTTGGACAAAAAAATGACCCGTCACGTCATTGACCCATATATACTGTCTAAGTAAAGAGTTCCTGATGAAATGATTCTGATAAAATTCACTTTATACTGCATGTGAAAATTGTCACGTTTAAAATTTATTCATGTATACATTAGTTCATTAATAATGGAAGTTAAATCAAGCACCCCCAAACAGTAGTTATTTTATACTCTGCCTAGTGCTAAGGTTAATAGTTCCTATAGGTGCTGTAGTTGGGTGAAAAGTTTTTTTTTCTGTTTTGCATCATATCATAGCAGTTGCTTTATTGTGCGATTTAGCATCCTGTAACAATCCATTTTATAATTCCATTTGACAGCATGTGATCTTCCAGTAAACATCTTTGCAGAAGACTCGAGGCTTTCTATTTGCTCATCTTTTTGCTGTTGATGTTCTTGCATCATTGGTAAACAACAATTGCTCATTTTCCGTGCTCTCAAGCAATGACCAGCTGAATTGACTGAGTCCTGGCATGTTGAAGAGAGAGCTCTCTGCCCATTTAGAGATGTTCAGTGTTTATAGTATAAGGAGAGCAGGAGGGCTGTTTATATGAAATGCTAGCATGTTTTCCATCCATTTGGCAATTAGGAAGTCAAGAGTAGTGGGGGCTTGGTGTTTTTAGCTGGCTGAACTCACAGAGGACTCATGTCAAATCTCCTTTGTCCTGTCCTCGGAAAACAACATTATTTTCTCCCTTGGGGATTAATTATTGTGGGTTGTGATGCTTGCCTTCCTTTAGCCTTAATAAAACCTCAGCAAAGCTTCAGCGCTGTGGTTTTTGGCAAGCCTTTTGGCCTTCTTGACTCGTTTGGGGATGGAAATGTCAGTGGAGCCATATCTGAAATGTAAACCTGTGTTTAAGAGTGGAAACTTGTTTGAAACGCTTTGTGCAGTTGGCTTTTAATTCATAGTCTGGCATTAAACAACAGGGATTAAAGCATATTTAGCTGCGTTTAGCTTCACCAGGCCCTCAGATTTTGCTGTAGTTTATCTTTTTCCATTAATTAGTATGGCTCTAGCTTGCCTAAAGTGGCAAGGGAAAGCAGTTGTTCACGAGGGAGATTGCGCCATCCTAGCAACGGCGGTCTCAAGTGAGTGTGGCACAGCAGACGTGTCAGCGCCCTGCGTCTGGGGTGGCTGAATTGCTGCTATGGTGAGATAATTGGCAAGAAGAGGAGAATGACAACAGGATCATGAAGATCCCGTAATCATGAATGTTCAAAATAGACCTGAAATGTGATGTCTTTAACTACAGTTTCATATTCTCTGAAGAAAATTAGAGCGCTGTTTGCTCATGCAAAACCTTCCGCCACAATGCGTAACTGTTTTAGGTGGTTGTTTATCAGTTTATATATGAAAATATGACCATTTTATGTATGAAACACCATTATATATATATATATATATATATATATAATACAGTCAAACCAAAAATTATTCAGACACTTTGACCTGACCATGTTTTGCTTGTGTTTTCTGACATAATTAAGATAAATTTTTTCTGTCATAGTTTAACTCTGAGATCTTGTCATATTTTAATACCATTTTTTTTAAACTATAGTGAATAAACTGTAATAATGAATGAAATGTTCAAGGTGTCTGAATAAATTTTTATAATAATAATAATTATTATTATTATAATTATTCAACTTAAAAATGATTAACAACTTTGCACAAATGTAATGTAATAAATTAATAATAATGTGTTATTATTTTTATTAAATTATATTTGTGCAAAGTTGTTTTGCAATCTAAAAATAATATAACCAGTTGTTATTTTCAATTATTATTATTATTGTTATATTGTGAAATATTGTTGTTATACATTACATTATAAACTTTTTTGTGAAAAGTTTACATAGTATAATATATAATATAATATAATTTTTTTTAGTTGTTTTGCAGTCTAATAATAATGCAGTCTATGGGTTACTTAGATTATTATTTATTATTAATAATAAAATATTCATAATGTATATTATGATTTATTACTCTACTGATCATTTAATCAAAAAGCATACATAAATTATAACATCTGGTCAGTTTTATCAATTTAAAATATTTAGATCATAAAACAACTTTATTTAGATGCATAAATATAATGGCAATAACAATAATATTGTTCTAAAAACAGGCTGTTTTTGTTCACATTCCAGATCTTAGATTTTGTTCCCTAAATGTATAGCATTTCTGCAGAATGCATCTTTTCTTAGAGCATTAAGTGGACAAAACGGCCTTGATCTTAGTCAGATCTGCCCATTATTTTTCTGAACACTGAACCGAATCCATAAAATCTGAACCTTTCTTAACAGGTGACTGTGTGATTGAGATGGTCAATGAAATCAGCTGCAGAGCAAGGTTTGTGCTCAACAGTTTTGAGAAAAATAATCATGCCGGTAAATACGATTAGGGCCTCAGAGCAATGGTTGAGCTTGTGGTGTCTGTATGTGTTGTGCACACAAAGACTGTTTGTTTCTGTTGAGCCGAGGCCTTTGACACTGTGGTTGTTGGAGATACTTGAGAAGGTGCATTTCACACATTCTCAATCTTCTCACTTCCCTGCATAGACGATGCAAAACACAAGAACTGTGTTTTTGTGAGGGATTGTAGTTTACATCGAGTGGGAAATTACCTAATGCGTAAGGGTGATTTTGATTTTTAACATCTGTCAGGAAATGCCTACAGAACCTTTATAAAATTAGCATCAGTTGCTTTCACTCTCAGTCATCTAAAAGTACACCTGGGTCCACATTCATTTATTATCCATCTGGTTAAAAACCACTGTATTTACAGTGTATGAGCACTTTTACAGTTAAAAATTACTAAATGATTTAATTACCTATTCATGTTCTGCCATCATCTGGTCATATAGTGAACTGCATGCTGGGATTTTCTAGGATTCAAGTTCAACTGAAAATGGACTTACTTTGAACATTACACTATATTCTGTTCTTCCCGCAGCGGTGTACATCTTGATTGGAGCAGGAGGTGTCATGATGTTGGTGGGGTTCTTCGGATGTTTTGGGGCCGTGAGAGAGTCACAGTGTCTTCTGGGATCGGTGGGTAAGAACTAGAGGTCTTCTCGGGTCCTAAGATCTGTATCTGACCCGAATCAACTCGAATCACTTCTTACCCAAACCCGACTTGCATAAATTAATTAAGAAAAGAAAAAAACCTGACCCAAGACAGACCCAATGGCAATTTTTTTTCAAACCTGACTGGACCCGAATGTAAAAGAGTCAGCAATGTCTGCACATGCCTGCAGAACCTCCATAGTGGTGGAGTGGGGACTTTTTCAACCGGGTATGACAGACCAAATAAGACAACAAATAAGAAACACCACACCAGGCATAGATTTAAAAATATGGCAGTCTTCCTTCTAATTTTGTAGATCCTCTGATCCTTCTTAGTAACATTTACATTAGCTATGGTTAAAGGGTTAGTTCACCCAAAAATGAAAATAATGTCATTTATTACTCACCCTCATGCCGTTCCACACCCATAAGACCTTCATTAATCTTCAGAACGCAAATTAAGATATTTTTGATTAAATCCGATGGCTCAATTTGTGTTCTGAAGATTAACGAAGGTCTTACGGGTGTGGAACGGCATGAGGGTGAGTAATAAATGACATTATTTTCATTTTTGGGTGAACTAACACTTTAAGCCATGTTGCCAGATAATGAAGACTAGAGCTGCGTGATTAATCATAAAAAGATCGCGATCTCGATTCAAACACGCACGCCATCTTATTAATGACAACGATTCGCCCGTGTCTATTAAACCTTTGACAAAATCATTGAATTTATTCAAAACCATTTTTTAAATAATTCATTCAAATTGATTAAACGTTTTTCCAACAATTAGAGTCCAGCAATTAATATTTTGTCAGAACCTCTAATGAATTACATGTTATTTTGTTTAGTTGTATATTCAGAATCATGGGAGAATCGCAATCTCTATTTGAAACCAAAAAATCGTGATTCTCAATTTATCCAGAATCGTGCAGCTCTAGTGTAGACTATAGCTTCTTTAAGGATGTGTTCACAGTTGGCATGTTTGGTTCGATTAAAACGAACGCTGGTGCGATTGCTCTGTTAGTGTGGTTCAAGTGTGAAAGCTGCCATCTGAACCCTGGTGCGCACCAAACAAGTGGGCTGAGACCATTGAAAAAATCGGTCTTGGTCCGCTTTCAAACAAACTCTGGTGTGGTTCGAATGAAATATGAACGCAGCATGGACCAAAGATGACATAATGTCACAAGATGCGACCCTAAAAAGGACAGAATGCTCAAGCATACCAGTTTTTTCTTGTCATAGTCGCGATGTTGCCCAACACGGTTCGGTACAGGCATCAGAACCGCGTTTCCTTGCAGAGGATCTTCATTTGTGTGTGATGGAGGATTCCTGCCGCTGTTTTGACTCCTTTACTCATTTTATAAGCTCTTTATGCATTATCAGCTCCATCATATTCAGTACTATCATATGAACGCACATACAGCGATCGCATTTAGCCCAGCACACAGCATCGTTTTGGATGTTCCGTCATAAAAGCTGGGTTTTTTTGTTTTGTATCTTTAGGTTCGGTGTTAAAAAAGACAGTGTGAACACTAAGCGAACCAAGACTAAATGTATTGTTTTCTTTTTTTTGGTCCGGACCAAAAGAACCAAGAGAACCGAACTACAAGTGTGAACACACCCTGAGTATGTCAGAAATTTGTGAAAATGTTTTCTGAATGTAATTGTTTTGTTTGAGGAAAAACACCAAAATATAAAGTTATGGTTTTATTTTTGTTAATTTGATTAAGTGCTGCATATAGATGGTTTTCTGTAATTGATGTCTGGTTACTTTAGAAAGAATTCAGGTCCTCTCAGGTTCTATCTGTAAAAGCACATTTATTTAAAAGTACCCAAGACCCAAGGCTAGTAATATCACACCCGACCTGTGTCCGAGGCACTTGTCAAAGTTTGGACACAAACCAGCTCGGGTTTAGGGGTCAGACCTCGGGTTTTTGGATCAAAGTGGACCCGTGAAGACCTCTAGTATGAACTATGCAAATGAAGAAATGCACTGATATACTGTTTCACAATCCCAATCTGCTGCCTACTGGCCTTTTAAATTACTCTAAAAAAGTAATTAATTACTAGCTTTTAATTACCATCAGTGTAATTAGATTAATGTACTAATTACTCTCTCTAAAAATATTGCGTTACTTATTACTAATTATTTTCTTAATCCCACATTGAGCTCCACCAGTTGAACAATACAAGGATAGACATGAAACTGCTTTCAAATAAATTATATAAAATTACATGAATTATTCTTGAATTGACCAGAAAGTTCCATTAAAAATGTACATTTTAACATTGATGTTAAATTTTGATGTTAAAGGTGCACTATGTAATATTTCCTGTCCGCTAGAGGTCGCTAGAGGCCTATTCAAAACAAAGGCGTAGCTTGATGACGGCAAGTTTTAGCGCGGAATCTTGGGACATGTGGTCTTTACCTCAACGGCCGATAGAAAAGAATTTAAATAGGACTCGGGAAGAAATCATGTTCATGGATGCGATTATTAACGTTACTGTAGTATGAAGAAGAGCAGGAGCGAGTGTTGTGGGAGCTGAACGAGGCCGCTGGAGCGATTGCGCAACACACGCCTCACGAGCAGAGGAACTTTTATTATGCCACAGTCGCCGGCGCTGCTTCCGCTTTTCCGGTTATGAGTATGAGGTAACGCAGCTCTGTTTATCATATTAGATACATTTGAGTGTGTTGATGTTATAACGTTACTCTGTGCGTTCACTCGGTGGCTGCTGCGAGACGTTTGTTGCACACTGCAGTAAGATAGATCGATTTTAGAATATCATAATAAATGCTGGATGGCTTGTGTTGATAAATGGCATGAAATTAATTTTAAAACGTATTGTATGATGGAGAAAATCGTCTCAGGGTATTACTGTTACTAAAAATAAAGCTGCATCTGATTATGCTATGGTAGCTACTTCACAAAGTAGAGTTTTTCTCTGAGGCATGGTAAAGCATGGTACTCGCAAAAAATCAAGAAAATTAGATTTAAACAATAAGACTAAACGTGTTGAGCTATATAACAATAATTAGTTTTCTGTCTATAAATATATCAAAACAGTTGTTCCCTTGCCTATTAAAACATGTAAATATTAAAGCGTCTTTGGTGTTTCCATGGTTTCTACAAAATAACGCGGTTAACGCGGGTATGACGCAATTGAGAGGAGACTCCTCACACGTCCCGGAGCCTTGGTTAAAATTGCAATTTTCTCACGATTTACAAATAGTTGCAAACATTTGGGATGTTGCAAGTACTCAAGTGAACAAAATATATAATACTGGCCTAGTGATTTTTGGATATTTCACTGCAAAATTTTTACATATTGCACCTTTAAATCCGCTATTGTTTTATATAGAATTATTCTACAGTATTTAATACAATTACGTCAGAAGTAAATGTAATTAAATTACAGAAAAATTAAGAGTAATCCCTTACTTTACTTTTTCAAGGGAAAAGTAATTAAATTACAGTGGTTAATTACTTAGTAATGAGTTACACCCAACACTGCCTTGAGCACTTTCTTGTCAACATTGATGCATTTAAAGTCAAAATGAAGTCAAAATGGAATTACATGTTCCTGGTCTCATTGTGCATGACCCATCAGTGCACAGTGTTCAAATAATATAAAATGTTTACATAATTTAAAATATATCATAACTACAATTTCATGTTGACTATATATTGACTTGATTCTACAGTGATTTAATTTGGGTTAGAATTAATAACCTTCTTGATATCCTATTGAATTGCAATTAGTATTGAAAAACTAAAGTGAAGTCTCTTTTATAATGTCTAGTTTTTTGCTTGCCTTCTGGTGATCTTTGGCGCAGAGGTCGCTGCCGGAGTCTTTGGCTTTTTGAATAAGGAAAAGGTATTTCATGCACTGTCAATCATTTTATTGAGCATAAATATGAAATTAATTGTCATCTAATGATGAGCTGATACTCGCATATGTGTTTCTAGATCATTGAAGATGTAAAAAACTACTATGATATTGCTGTGGGAAATAACAGCGAGATTTCCTCCATGTATCATAAAGTGGTCAGTCAAGCATTTGATTTACAAACACACTGTTAGTAAATGATCCGTGGCCATAGTGTCTGTGTGGCCGTAATGTCTGTTCTTATTTCACAGCTGCAGTGCTGTAGCCCTCCTGAACTGTGCGCTAAAGACAGTCCTACAGAGGTATGTTAAAATGCACCATCTGATCTTTTATTGCTTATGTTAAAGAGCTCAATATCATTTCACCTCTGCCGCTTCATCTGCTTCATTGGAATTCAGTTCACTATTCTGAAGGAATCTCTTGAATTAGTTGAAGTGAGACATAATTCAACTCTTTGACACACGTTCCAATGCCAGGTGATTTGAGATGATTTGCCATCTATAATTTCTGTATAGATGAAGCTATATTATTTTGCAATATTTTATTTTAAAAATATATATTATTTTGTCTGTTTGATGTTTTTCTCATTTATATTTGCAGTGCAATCTATCGTGTGTGACCTAACCAGGCTAAATGTGATAAAAGCAAACAAAAGTGTTCTTATCAGCCACAATGAGCAACAGGACATTTTAACTGTGGCCCCGCCCACAGTTAAATCAAATTGGTCCAAAATTCCACTGCACATGTTTATTAAATATCAGATGTGTTCTGATTCGCTGAAAATGTCTCTCTGCATTGCTTTTAAGTCTTTCCCCGCCAGCATTTTCTAAAAATTGCCAGCCAACAGCAATTTTTTTTTATCATATTCACAAAACTTTCATGGCCCCTATGCTTTTAAACAACAACAAAAAAACATTTTATTCTATTCTTATTTTATTATTATTTTTTTTTTTTCAACACTTGTCGGTAAAAAAACAGCATTTAGAACAAAAAGCTAAAAAATCGCATTTTCGCGTTTTGGGCTCGACATTTCATTTGGTAACGTTAGGCAGTTTTGATTTATATGCTGCTGAATGTTTGATGATCACGTTAGCTTACTTGTGCGTAACCAAACTTCTATCCAAGCCTTCTAGTTTACACAGATTGTCTTTGCATGTTTTTGGATCCAGAGATGCTGTACTATTTCAGAAGATGTGTAACAGCGCCCCCTACCGTATAACAGTGAAAACACGGATTGGCAGAAAAACTTGTCAATGGCAGGAAAAGTGTGGACAGCAGGGCCGGCCCAAGCCTTTATGGGGCCCTAAGCAGAATTGTATTTGGGGGCCTCTTGGTTAGAATAACTTAAGATAAACAGTATCTTCTTATATAAAAAATAAATGTAAATGTACAAAACGCACAATATTAAATTACATACTTAAATAATGACATAAAATGAACAGATCAGATGGACCTGTAACAAGATAACAATAATAAATGTATTAACATTAAAGGAACAGTTCACCCAAAAATGAAAATTCCGTCATTTACGCACACTCAAGTTGTTTTAAACCTTAATGAGTTTCTTTCTTCTGTTGAACATAAAAGTTATTTTGAAGAATGTGGGTAACTAAACAGTTGCTGGTCACCAGTCACTTCTATAGTGTATTTTTTCTATGAAGTCAATGGGGACCAACAACTGTTTGGTTACCCACATTCTTCAAAATGTTCAGCAGAAGAAAGAAATGAATACTGGTTTGAAACAAGATGAGAAAGAGTGAGTAATGACAGAATTTTTCATTTTTTGGGTGAACTATCCCTTTAAGGACAAGCGGCAGCATGTTTAATATTAAGCTGCTGTCACTTTAAGACCTGCACGCATCTAACAAAAAGACACGCATTCGATTTTCTCTCAAATGATTACTTTTACTTTAGACATAACCAACTGTGTTTATGTAAACCTAGTGAGTATTTGACAGTATTAGCGCGCGCTTTGGGTTTCTGCGCTCAGAAAAAGCGCATATCAGAACAGCATGCGAATGAAATGTTTAACCGGCAAGGCTTTAAAGCACATGCAAATAATGAACTTTTGTGATTGTGAATAAGTGCAGTGTCCCAAGAGTTTAACTCTACTGCTGCGTTAACATGTGATGTAGGGCTGCACAATATTGAAAAAAACTGACATTGCGATTTTTGTTTTTCTGCAATATATGTTGCGATATGAAATAAATTTAACAGATTACTTGAATAGCTCTATTTGGAAAGAATAATTCTAGAACGATTGGGGTGATTTAAATGAAATAAATGAGTGTTTTATATTTTTCAGGAAAGTATTCAGGTCCAGAAAATGAATAATCAAATGTAAAATAACACTGCATAGTCTTCACTGTATAAATTGAATATAATTAATCTGTTAAAGCAAATTTTCTCTTTGTATTTTGTTGTGTTAACATTCATGAAACAGAAAGCATCAAGCCTGCTGTGACTTTAATTCAGAATGCGTGGATCGTTTATGATACACATCCGTTTTCTTTGTTTGCGTTACCTAAGCCATAAGCAACTGTGTTTACAAGGACATTTTGACATAATTCTGCGTGTATATGTCTGTTCAAGCACAAATAGATGCGGAAGTGGTCCGAACGCAATTGCGTCTGCGCAGCTCCGTGTGACAGGACCTAAGCACGTGCAACTTTGGTTAAACTTTGCAGTTCCTTTGATGTGACTATCATGGATACGCACATCACGATATCAATGCTAAAACGATGCATCATGCAGCCCTAATGTGATATGAATGTATGTCGAGGTGTACAGTATTATTGAGACGGAGGCACTTGAACTGCAACTGATCAAGCTGTCATTTCATATGCTCTTGGGGGCCCCCTGGTGGCCACGGGGGCAGCCGCTTAGTTCGCTTATGCCTTGGGCCGGCTCTGGTGGACAGATAAACTACTTGTCAAGTTCACACCTGGTTAGGTTGGCTAGTAAATACATTTTATTTACTCTCTCTAAGCTTTTCTTAATTTTTCTTACTTTTAACAAGCTTTTCATCCTTCATTTTATTTTATTATGTGTGTCACCAAGCTTGATGGCATACATAGCACTCTTAGACTCATACAGTAGGAAGGACACCTTTCATACTTAAAGGAATAATTCACCTCAGAATTAAAATTTCCTGATAATTTACTCACCCCCATGTCAACCAAGATGTTTATGTCTTTCTTTCTTCAGTCGAAAAGAAATTAAGTTTTTGAGGAAAACATTCCAGGATTTTTCTCCATATAGTGGACTTCAACAGTTACCAACGGGTTGAAGGTCCAAATTGCAGTTTCAGTGCAGCTTCAAAGGGCTCTACACGATCCCAGCCGAGAAAAAAAGGTCATTTTCTAAAAAAAAATAAAAATGTATATACTTTTTAACCACAAATGCTCTTCTTGCACTGCTCTGCGACGCGCCATGCATGACGTAATCACGTTAGAAAGGTCACGTGTGATGTAGGTGAAAGTACTGATCCAGTGTCTACAAAGCAAATGTGCAAAGATTAAGCCAAATGCCCTTTACAAAAAAAAAAAAAGAAAGGTAAAACAATGATGTCGGACGATTTTAAAGTTGGAGGAGAAAATGAGATGGAGTCTCATTGGAATAAGATGGAAAAAGACCCATATTCTTCCTCTGGGATCTTGTAGAGTCCTTTGAAGCTGAATTCAAACTGCAGTTTGGACCTTCAACTCGTTATACCCGGGTGAAGTCCACTATAAAAATCCTGGAATGTTTTCCTCAAAAAACTTAATTTCTTTTCGGCTGAAGAACTTGTGTTGGATGGCATGGGGGTGAGTAAATTATCAGGAAATTTTAATTCTGAAGTGAACTAATCCTTTAAATGATGAGCAGTTCTGACACAGACCCTTAGGTGGCAGCCATGTTGCTCTGTACGGTGTAAAGGAAGGGAGGGGCACAGACCAGTGGAGTGAGAAGGTAAGAGGGGCTTAGAGAGAGAAATGAAGCAGACAGCAGCAAGATGTCCCATGAGTCACTTGATCCGATAAGCCCACAGGGGCACAAAGGCGCCAGTTTTTTATTTATAGCAGACACGAAGGGACATTGATCGACTGAGAAACATGATGTCACATTGTGCTTCAGTTGTCAAGTTCAAACTGTCAGTTGATCCCAATCAGCAAAGCACATTAGAAAAAAGGTACAGCAAGCAACAGCGTGTTAACAGTGACTATAGCCTATAAAAATGACTTCTATTCAGCTGCAGCCCCTTGTGTGTGTGTGTATACTGTACATACACATTACTGTTCAAAAATCTTGGGTTGATAAGATATTTTAATGTTTTTAAAAGAAGCCCCTTATGCTCACCAAGGCTGCATTTGATAAAATACAGTAATTTTGTGAAATATTATTATAATTAAAAATAACAGTTTTCTATTTGAATATATTTTAAAATGTAATTTATTCCTGTGAAGGCAAAGTTGAATTTTCAGCATCATTACTCCAGTCTTCAGTGATCCTTCAGAAATCATTATAAAATATGCTTATTTACTGCCCAAGAAACATTTCTTATTTTTATCAATAGCTATGTTTCCATCCAAAGATGTGAATTTAACTTATGCACAAAATTGGAATATCGCATAAAAAATTGGCGCAAAATATCTGTAATAAAAAATGGAAGTTGCTGCAATCGGGGAAGCCACTGTAGCTCTTTTTTCCTACATAATAAATGACTTGCGTCTCACAGCATGCAGACGAAATGCAATAAACGCTGTCATGTGATCTTGCATTCAGATGCTGTTGTTTGTGAATGCGATTGTGTGTTCTGAGAGAGAATTAAACCAAATCATTTTGATGACAGACTTTGGCTCAGGCATTTTAGCATGATCAAACCAACATTTGAGATGCTGTGCGATGAGATTGGTCCAGTTATCCAGTTACATCCTCTGTTGAGGCAAAGTCACGAGTTTTTTTGTTGTGCACTGAGGGATTTATTAGACAAATGCGTTTCCTTTGTAGTTTATGCACGTTTTTTCTTATTGGATAAAAAATGTATCCACCTTATTTGAGCATGCACATTTTTTTTTTTTTTTTTTTAATTTATGCGCATTTTGGCATTCCCATCCAGTGTTTTTTTTTTTTTTTTTTGATCAACATTTATTTGAAATAGAAATATTTTGTGACATGCATCTTAGATAAAAGTTAATTTCTTTGTACTGACCCCAAACCTGTTTATCCCTAAACTATGTAAAAAAAAATCATTGTAATGCATAAGCGTGATTCCTACCAAATTATGTGGATATGGGCACTGACTACTTCATGATTGTGTTTAAATTAAATTTATAAAAAACATACAAAGTGATTTGTTTTTATGCATGACACAGCAAAGTTTTTTGGCAATAAAGATGTGGGTAACACTTTATTTTAGACTGTCATTGTTACATATGTTACATGTAGTTACTGTAGTAATAACTATAAATTATGCATAATTACATGCAGCTAACCCTAAACCAAACCCTAATCCTAACCCTAGAGTAAGTACATGTAGTTTATTAATATTACTCAGTACTTGAATGTATAATTACAGTGTAACAATGACAACTTAAAATAAAGTGTAACCAAGATGTGATATAAAACACTTATATTCAATAAACTAATTTATCATAATTGTTAGTTATAAAGGGTGTGCATAGCTCTGCTATTTTACAACCGCTTTGGCGGCTCATCCAATCAGATTTCAGAGCCAGAGATATTCGTTTTATGAAAGCTAAATTAGTAGAATTGGCCAGCTGTTGTGCATTTATTGTTTTAACACTACATCAGTTTGCCACTCTCAACTAATGTTCTTTTTAAATATTTTCAAGGCTTGTAGAAAGGCTATAGAAAACTTCTTCAGTGAAAAACTCTTCATAATTGGATATGTTGGGATTGGCATTGCTGGAATTATGGTAAGAATATGACACTAAAAAACTTCTTTTTGTGAAATCTTTTGCTTAAAGTCAAGTCAAATTTATTTGTATAGCACTTTTCACAATGCACAAACTCTTTACAAAAAAAACATGATTTTTATTTTACATTTTGTCAAGATACAAGCAATCAAGCAGTTGAGATATGTTATCTAGTGTATATTGCCCTACGCAAATATAATAATAATATATATTATAATTTGTATGCGGATAAAGTTGGACATACTTATATATGCAACTTTCTATAAAGAGCTATCGCTTAATTTTGCAATGAAATAAAAAAAAAGGCAGGTGAGATTTGCTTTATAGTATAGAAGACTCTTTGTTTGATATTATGTAATGCATTGACCTTCTTACGTTAAGTGTAATTTGTGTTCAAATGCTTTTTGGGAACACTGTAGCCTGTGTTTATCATGTATAACTTTTGAACATTCCCTCACTGTTTTAACAGATAATTGGCATGATCTTCAGCATGGTTCTTTGCTGCGCCATTCGAAACAGCAGAGAAGTTATTTAGGCACCTCACAGTTCCCCTCTCGCCCAGTTGGACTGTTTTAAAGCCCACCTTCTCTGACCTCATCAGACCATCACATTCAGACTTGGGAGCAGGGTGGAGGAACTCCCATGAGGCAGTGTGGGTCTTGTGGTACTGTTTTGTGAAAAGCATTCTGTCTCTTTTCTGTTCTTTGCATTGTTTGAAGATGACCACCACTGCATGAACTGCTACTGTAACACCATTAACCTTTACATTTATTTATTACTGAATCATCACAAGGGGTACGTAGTGTACATCTTTCTTTTTTCAAACTTGATCTCATGTAATAGAGTTCTCGCATCTCGAGTCCTTCTTCGGTCCAGACTTTCACAGTGAATTGGGCATTTACTTACTGATGTAAATAAGCTCTCTGATGCCTCTTACTGATCAACTTATTTTCATGTTATTTTTAATGTTATTTATTGTGTGAACTAGACCAGTGCTAATAGATAATGGGTCATATGCTTATTGTGTTTTGCTGGTTATTTTGGTTATCGTAATTTTGTCACATCATATAGATACTGAATGAAGCCAAGGAGTGGATGAGTATGATTGAAGACCTCTGACACAAACAGATTGTCAAGCTTAAAGTCAGCATGAACTCAAAATTAAACCTAGATTTAGTAACATTCCTGGTTCTATTGTGAAAGATTCATGAGTGCATGATATTCCAAAGAAAAACAATTAGCTTCATAATTTTTCATCAAAATGCTCTTTTTTTCTGGAACCTTTTGAGTTTGCTGCTATTTTGTAGGCTATTAGTTAATGTTAACCAATAAACAAATACCTAATTAGGCTACTGTTGTAGGCCACCTTTTTAAAATCTTGCAAATAATTTAATGTTGAGTAATGGTGATGTAATATTACAGCAATAATAGCAAATATATATTTGTAAAAATGGTGTTACTGCTGAGAGGAAACTCAGCCTTCAGACTCCATGTTCCGCTCTTCAAAATTGTTTGATTCATGTTGACTTTTTCCAAGTGTGGCACTTGTTTAACTTTAAGCATGCTACCCTGGTTTATACATATTTCCTTCCTCACTTGGCTGATTTTGAATCTGTTCAAACACCAGCTTTTAGAGATATCAACCAACGTAATTTGCAACATTACTGTAAAATTGTAAAAAAGCAGCCAAATCAAAAACATATCTAACATTGCTTCTTTTTAATCATCTGTTCAGGAATACGACCCACTAGTTTTACTGATCTATGTGCCTTTATAACTGACCAAGTCCCATTTGCTGTTACAGTAATATGCACATTTGTGTTTGTAGTTCCTCTCAACTTCAAATAGTTTTTTACTCTTTTATAGCATTGTTGCATGTAAATAGCTTTGGAATGAGAAAATATGGGCACAGGGCAATAAACCCTGAACATTAAAACAGCTCACAAGTAAACATTTGCCTTTTTATTTTTGCAATGTTGAATAAACCATTTCCATTGAACAGAAATTAATACGTTGCATTGAAGTGTCATTGTGGATTGATGTTAATACTGTACTCATAACATTATAGCACTTAAATATACAGCCTTTTGTTCAAGGCCAAGTCCCTCAAACTTTATGAAAAGTTTGTAAATTGTGTTAATTTAAGGCAAACACATGACCTGAAAATAATGACCTATGCTTTAGGATTAGAAATCTCAGGAAGCTACAGTTGTAACATGTGCTGGTCCATGTAACGGAAGGAAAAATAAATGCAAGTCTACAAAATTGCAAATTATTGCATAAATACGATATGCATCAAATTTTGGTCTGTTTTAGGTAATCATCAAGATGATCTTGAATTTTAGACTGCACCTCTCATACATCCCCAAAATCAGTGGAGCAAGATGGAGGGCATGTGCATCTGATGGAACAAAATGGAATAAAAAAAGTCAATGACATTCCCTAAAACTATTAACAATTTAGTTACAAGGTCTGAAGGCTTTAAAAGCATTAAGTAACCCAATTGTTTAGACACTAAAAACAGTGACAAGAACAGAAATAAATGAATTCCAAGTTGGAAAAAAGAGAAAGCAAGTATTAATACAAAAAAAAAAAAAAAAAGAATTGTACAAAGTGGATAGATGGAGAAAAAAAGAAGAAAAAAAAAAAAAGTCAAAATCATTAGTGTCATTACAGCGACACCAGTCTCCCTCATTGAGGGGAAACTTCCACATATGCTTCTAGAAAATGTAAGCACGTCTTAAGCGCTCTCCTCCAGACATATCCTTACCAACAAGTGCAAAACACTGGCTACAGCCCATCAAATAAGCATGTAAACCATAGAGGAAGTGCGGTAAGGCTGGATGAACTCACAGTAACTTAACAAGAGTAGACGTTGTCGTTCTTTCGACAACTTTACCATCTTGATTAATGTTTATCTTTTCTTGTAAATGTACAGTTGGTTGCGTAGCTGCCACAGTCTTGGTTGACTCAGAGGTACTGGGGTCTGTTTAGTCAGAGATTAGCTTTAGGGGAGACTGGCTCAAGATAAACTCTCCGACACCGATGAAGTACATGACCTGCACAATGCCGAACAGCGGTGCGATGACTAGAGCCCTGCAACCCGCACCCTTCAGGAAAGCAGACGGCCCTTCTCGCTTCCAGATCTTGCTGTAGGAACAAAGACACAAGCAAAGGTCACACACGTAGATGATATACTTACATTCCAGAATTACAGAACAGTTAAATCGTAACATTTAAAACAAGTAATGAGACTGATGTGTCACCTGAAACAGTCGATTATGCCACTGTAGGTTTCCTCATTGGCTCCTTTGCTCAGAGACTGCAGCCTGGTCTTAACCACTGTTTAAAAAGTAAAAAAAAAAAAAAAAAAACCCAGTGAGCATGTGCATTTCCTTTTAAAAGTGCACCAATGAGATGAGGCTTGAGAGGGCCAAAAAAAAAAAGCTTACCATCACATGGGTTAACAGCAACAGCAGCTGTGGAGCCCGCAACACATCCAGAGATGAATGACCAATAAAATGGTGCGGCATCTTCAGGGGAAGCCTTGCCCAACTTGTTTAAATTTGCAAAGAGAGGGAAGTAGACGATAGAGAAAGGTACGTCTCTAAATAAGAGAAAGAGAAAGCAAAAGTTGCATTTATGGTCTTATTATTGTGAATATTTGAATTTAGCACCCACAATAACAATTTTACAATGCATTACCTCAATAGAGTTGCTCCAAGGCCTTTGTAGAGCCCCTGAATGCCTTGAGTGTGCAGTAGCTCTCTAGCGATCTGGGTGGCAGATATAGCCCTGGGTGAGGCGTTGGGTACCACATTGTAGGAGCGACTCAGCACCGCGTTTGTGGTCGCCAGTCTATTTGGAGGGATGATGCCTGGTTTTCTCTGCTGTGCAGCTATGAAGACGATCAGAAAAGTTGTTCCGAGTGAGTAATACAACTACAATGCAACTACTTTGCATACGCAGTAAATAGGGAAGGGATTATGTTGGTCATAATCACAAAATAAAATCCATCATTGGGGTTTATTTTGCAATAATGACCGACTGACTGTACATTAGTCACACCTAAATAAATTTACAAGAAAATGCAGAATGATGCAACTAACCAATCCGATTCAAGTACTCCACATGCAAGCTTTCACTGCTCCAATAAGCACATGAAGGAAAACCTACCTAGTCTCCCAGCATCCTGTAGTTGAATTTTCAGCATCTCCATTGGAGTAGTGATGACAACCTGGCACATGCCAGCAGCACATCCAGCCAACATCTCTTTAAATACAGTCAACCCTCTCCTGTAATAAAACAATGCAATGGTTATATAACACAGATGTTATATTGTAATTGTTAGGAAAAAAAGGAGTTGAATAAGCACTGAGTGCAGCATTAGCAAACGTACCCATCTTTGGAGAGGTGGTACCGGAAGAAGTCATTGGCTGCCAGTTTGATGGCCTTCTCAGGAGTGACCAGTGTTAGATTAACTGCAGCACCTACAAGACAAACAAACAGAGGGTTAAGAAAAAAAAACCACACCACAACTGATCACAGATCAGCAAACACACATTCCCCACCACCATCAAACCAGTAGATAAATCACAACAAGACCTTATCAAGTACCATTTAAGCAGATTATAAGAAAAATGCCACTAACAGACTAAGAATATAAGCAAAGCTTATGAGAAAACTGAGATGATGATGGAGGGGGATTTTACATAAAGTGAACAAGTTCAACAAAATGAAAAAATAAATGAACTAATATATAAACAAACAGAGGATAGAAATAAGATAGAATATTCAATTTAGTGAGACAAAAGAATACAGGCACATTCCAGAAGAGACTGTCAGTAGGGTTGTGCAGTATGACAGCATATACTGTGCAAGTGTAGAAATGTAAGAATTTGCTATGCTGTTTATGCAGCGTTATATCTGCAGACACATCGCTTCCGATGAAGACAGCTTTGATGTGTAGATTTGAAGTGTTGCATGTGCTAACTGTAGAATTAATAAATCATCTGATATGCAGTCACGGCTATTTTACAACAGCTTCAAAATGTTGCACAGATGTTTTTAAACTTGTTAAATAAAGTAAATCGGTTTTACACCGATGCCAGAATTATCAAGTTTAAATATTAAAGAAACTATTAATATAAAAGAAAATAAGATTAAGATTTACTACATTATCAAAAATGGGCATTATTACATGATTATGTAATATAAAAATATTTTTACTTGAAATTAGGAAAAAACAATTTATGTTATACATTTACAGCGATGTAAGAATTTGTTCATACTGCCCACCCCTAACTGGGATCATGTTATTTTAAGATACCACTGTGTTTAAAAGAAGCACAGCAGCTGTTCACATGATCAGACTGATCTTAAAGAAAAAAGAAAAAGAAAGCAGATAATGAGTGCAAGTGATGATAATATCCAACAAAACATTCTAGATGTTAACAGAACATGGCAAGATGGGTTAGTACCGAATGAGACAAGAGCAAGGACAGTGAAGAAAGTGGAAAAAATAATAAAGAAAATCTACAAAGAAACAAGAAGCAAAAAAGTAAATATCAAAATGATTCAACAATTATTTATAAACAAAACAATAAATTGGTGCCTAATTGTAATAGAGCAGAGTAGGTAAGAACCATGATAAATGATTTGCCTCCAGCGTGGCTGCGCCTTATCGGCTAGCCTTCACTATCCCAGCGGGGACCCATGTCTGTAACATGAAAAACACAGATGCAAACAACAGCATTCCTCACAGAAATGGAGACCCGGCACAAAACACCGACTCCAATCTCCTCCAAACTACAGATAACACTCTTCAAGGATACTTATATTGGTTTATTGAATAACTGAAGCCAAACAACCGATCTACCAAATGTAGTAATTACAACATGTTTGATTGGCTAAATTTAAAATTAACCCTCTGATGCATTAAATTTAAAAATCACACGTCTTAAGACTTTAAAACAGCATCTAATCTTTCCCAAATTATTATTTGAATACATATTTTTCTTGAATTTAAAATAAAATCTGCATTTTGAGATTTTTCATTTTAAATGGACCAGAAAATGGTAAATAATGCAGATGTACTTTGTGCATCACTTTCATGAGCTATGTTTAATATATGAATAAGGACAGTCATGTAGAATTATGGCTAAGGGTGAATAACTCACCCCATTGTGGTTTAGATGTAACATCACACCCTGAATGGTTAAAATGTCACTATATTGAACAACATGCATCAGAGGGTTAAAAATAAAGGATATGTAATACTCTAGGTTGATAGTGAGTTCATTTTTTCCAACCAAAGTATACTCTGAACAGTCTTTAAAAAAAAAAAAGAAATTCAAATAGTTGACCTAAAAATCAATAATTTGAACGTTGGGAAATGCTTAAATATTGCTAGAAGTGCTACAAATAGAAAAAATGTCTGAGTTTGAGTTTACCATCACCAGCCAACCTATTCTAGTTCATTCTCCAAAGTCATATGGACTGGATTCCACAAGTCTATTCAGATGTACCCATCATGCCATATAAGATACTATACTAATCTAAAAAGGGCAAACTACACATTTTAAGGCACTTGTGAATAAATAAATGAGTGAATCTTACCTCTATACATGCCAAAGTATCCCTCAGATCGTACTGTTTTGATGAGGCAGTCAATCCTGAAGGACAAACAAATGTTAACATGGACCAGTCTACCGGTTTCCACAAATAAACCTTTATTAACAACAAAAGCAATGTGCATTTGGTTCACTATGTATGCGTTTCTGTTTACATCACGCATGGGACATGGTCTGGCTTTAATCCTTATAAGGCTTTGCAGTGACCATAGCAGCTGAACCATCATGTCAGGCAGCAACTAACACCTGACCACGCATCACACATTCCACTAGGATTAGCTACCAATGCAAGGCAGCTTATCAAATCAAAGTGGCGGCTGACGCAGGAGTTTCTTATAATACCACTAAAATGATGTGTTTATGAATTGAAATCGAATGTAAAAGTTGCAGCATTGAGAGGTGTAAAGAAAAAGAAGTGGAGAGCCCTTACATGCTCTTGTAGACTTGCTGGCCTGGTCTCTGGTTCTGAAGTCTGGTCTTGGCCAAATCGATGGGAAACACGCAAGTGACCCCAACGATGCCAGCAATGCCACCATTAATCAGTTTGGCAGGGAGGCTAGAGGGAAAAAAGAATAAAAGCATGTCCAAGTTGAAAACACTCACATCTCAAATTAAAATACAGCTAAAATGCTTTACAAAATTCTTAGAGAGCTACATTAAATTCAAGGGGTCTTTTATCAAATTCATTAAAATCAAAATGGCATGTTGAATATCTATTTGATGTTAAAGAATTGACAATCACCACCTTTAATTTATTGAATTTAATCAATATATTCAAAGTGGCTTTTGTCAATTCATTAACATCAAATAGACATTCAACAGTAGAAATATTTCAAAAATCACCCAGAAACAATTATTTAATTACATAAACACTTAATAGCATTACATAAAACGTTATAATATATATATATATATATATATAAAATGATTTATATTCTCCTGTACCTGATCTGTTGAGACATTATGAAATTTCAGCGACGTGATAAAGATTTAGAGTTTGATGAGAGCTTCTCGCAGTGATCAGTGAATGAAGTACAGACCACGAGTGATGAGACCTGGAAGTAAAGACAGTGATGAGGGTTAGCTGACTGATATAAGCCTGTCTACACGTACTCTACAACCGGAAAAAATAACTTAGACCTCACGGTCATTAAGCTCTTCCTACGCATCTCATGACGCTTTAATCCACCAACCAAAACACTGACCCATAAAGGTCAAATGACACCGAGTCACTTCCGGCTAGTGTGTAAGTGCGCGCACATGTATACTACGCCTGTACACTGCGCATGCGTTTAGTTGGGGGTTTGGCTTTGTGGCGTGTAATTCGACCTCTGCTCTGCTGGTGAGTAGAGATAGTGGTAGTCAATGATGGAAGTCCGTCTCATTTCCGCGAATCGGTTCTTTCGAACGGTTTGTTGCAAAGAGCGGGCAGTTCTTTTACCGTCCTAAAGTGACTACGCCATCACGTTGTCCTTAACATCTCGCAGACTAAGTGCAGATTAAATGTTCTAAAACGTTCCAATAAAGCCATATATATGCAGTTTATTACGTTTAATTTTTTTTTAAAGCGTATTTGTTGTTAACTCGATAAACGCTCGGACTGCTTCGTGAACGAATCATTCAAACCAGTTTTGTGAAGTGGTTCGAAAAGAGTCGCCCAAAAGAAAGAGTCATCCACTTTACAAGAATTTAACAAGATTACTCAAGACCTGACATGTTTCAGTGACATTCCTCTCTAACACACGGCCACTGCTTTAGGTTTACAAACAAACTTAAGTCTCTACATGTTATTTCTTCGGTAATTTAAAACAAATGCGGTTCCATATTCTTAACATTTTTGTGATTGTCTATATATTTAATGCAGTAAATACAGTACTAACAAGACAACAAAGTATCTAATGCAATGAATGAAAAAAGCGGAAAAGTCAACACAGCCGGTTAAGGAAATTTCTAGAAAAGCGGAAATGATTTACCCGCGTTCGCCTAACCGTCTAACTGCAGGCTAGTTACGAAGCAAACTAAAGCCGGTTTAAATAAGTAAAACATTTAAGAGAACACACCTCCACCCATGAAGATGTTAAGATATTGTGAGTCAACTAACGTAAATATTACTGGTAAACGTTTAGGCGGAGAGCTTGCTGCATAACATTTATATTTCTACTATATTATATTTTAACTTCTATATTACTACCAGAACATAAAGCTAGTTAAAGCTTTTCCTAAATAAACACTCACCTCAGAAATCGTTCAAATGTTTTAATGAGTCTCAGTACCAGAACCTTCCACGACGAAGAAATTTGAATGAATGTTTGAATGGAAAATTCCTTTCAGCTATAAAATGGGAGGCGGTTCCATTTGTGCCGGGTGTAGATTTACTTGTCCAATCATGCCTCGATATATTTGCATACCCGCATTCATTCGCCACTCAGTTCTAAGGAGAATGATGAGTGGGTGCGTATGGGTACGGTGTCAAATTACACCGGCCAGAGACAGAGCGCATTTATTCTAATCTGAAAACTACGACCACCGGGGGGAAAACAATCCAATCGTCTCCATTGACTTTGCGTTGCGTGAGGCTGCCTCCTTGTCATTTCTGGCTTATAACAAAAACAGACAATGCCTAAAAGCTGCTGTGTGACAAGGTGTACAGCTAACAAGCTAAAAAACCCAGAACTAAGTTTTTATAAGCTACCGAGCCGTAAAACCCAGCCTTTAAAGAGACAAAAGTGGATACAGGCAATAAGGCTTGAAGCATCATCAACAGGAGGAAGACTGGGTAAATTGTGGGATCCTGACACTCAGCACACCTACGTCTGCAGTAAACATTTTGTCACTAGTAAGTAAAATATCCAAATGTCAGTTTTATATGCTATATTATTTAAGCTGTAGCATTTTGGCAGTATGCAAGTTGTTAGAATGTGGATAAAGCAGAAAACTATGCAGTAACGTTATGTTTGTGAGTGCCTTAACTACAGTAGCTATTATAGCTAACAGCTTTCGAACAGCTTGTCCAACCATAGTTTTAGTTTTAAAAAATCAATAAAATAGTTGTAAATATTAAAGTATTTCACTTCTGGCCTTACAGTGGGATAAGGGGGTAATTCAGATATCCAAATGTGTGTGAGTGAGGCAGAGGGGTGATAAACAAGCTTTATTTACCACTGTAGAATGACACTAATCAATGTCAATCTAAAGTAAGCTATTGTTACTAATAGTTGATGATTTATGTTGTTTCAGGCTCCAAAAGTGATGATGAGTCTCATCCAGACTATATTCCAACGTTACTGCTTCACAAAAGTGTAAAACAAGCCACTTCACTACTGAGGCTGCAAAACAGAACAAAACGTAATCAGGTTGCTACCACCACAGCTCTGCCCGTAACTGAAAATCCTCCTGAACCCACCTCAGAAAACCCTCCTGAACCTGCCTCAGATTTAGCTGACCAGCCTACAACAGAACATCTTCTCCAAGAGATCAAGCTTTTAAGAGAGGAAAGGAATGCTGCCAGGAGAGAGAGGGATGAGGCACAACAGAGGTATAAAGCAAGCAGTTTGAAAGAGGACGATGAGAAGTGCAAATTAATGACTGGTGTTTCATGGAACATTTTTGGTGTAATTCATACATTTCTTGGTCAGTTCATTCCATTCACTCTGCTCTGCAAATTGACCTCAGAAGACCAGTTGTTTCTCACACTGCTAAAGCTGCGCCAAAACCCAACAACGCCTGTACTGGCTCAAATGTTTGGGCTAAATAGAACAACAGTTTTACGTGTGTTCACAAAGTGGGTAGATGTCATGTATGCCAAAATGACATTCCTAATACGCTGGCCTGATAGAGAGTGCATACGAGATTCAATACCATCGGAAATGAGATTACAGTTTCCCCACCTGACAAGCATCATTGATTGTTTCGAAATAAGGATTGAGCGTCCAAAGAAACTGAAAGCTCGGTTAGTAGACCGACTTTTCTATCACTACACCACAATCAGAAATTTATGCAAAAATGCATGTCTGTTATACAACTTATGATTTTGTCTATGATTTTTGTGATTCAGTGCCAAGACCTACTCAAATTATAAGAAGTGGACAACAGCTAAATATTTAATCGCCTGTCATCCATCTGGATGCATCACCTTCCTTTCAAAAGGCTGGGGGGGTCGGGCATCTGATGTCCATATTGTGAGGCAGTCTGGCTTTTTATCTTCCAGCTACCACAAGCCAGGAGACCAGGTATGTACTAGTTTGTGCAGATGTTGCGAGGGACATTACTTGTGATAATATCCCTGACCTTTTTTAATCAATGAATTGTTTGTATTCTTTTACAGATACTGGCTGACAGGGGTTTTACTCTTGTGGAAGATTTTGCTGTTCTCGGTGCCCATTTGGTCATGCCAGCTTTCACTCGATGCCGGAAACAGCTGCCTGGGAAAGATGTTGAGGAGTCACGTGTGAAATCGAATATCAGAATTCACATAGGTAAGCACTTTGGACAGGTTGTTTATTACTCAAATTGTCAATATTTTTATATGTGAAATAATTCATTAGAATTATGAGAACAATAACATGATTGGGGTCCTCAAAGGACGGTTCCACATTCTGGATGGTCCGATTCCGATGCGGCTGGTGAAGAGCCTAATGGATGAAAGGCAAAACAAAGAAGCAGCAACAATTGACAAGATTGTTCATGTGTGTGCAGCTTTAGTCAACATGTCCAGCAGTGTGGTAAGTTAACAATAAATGTATAGAGTTTGGGACAATGCAGATGGCTAATTTGGATTATATTTTGACAGGTATGTCTAAAGAGATTGGTCCCAGACAATCCCAAAACCGGCTGAGGGCAATATTGCTCACTTATAGTGCTAAACTATTATCTTATATCATGAACTTTAGCATGAAATGTCTTGCTTTACAGGTCTAACTGTGCTACTGGGAAGTATCATCACTCTGCTCCTCCTCTGCTCTGCTGGTCCCTGTCATGATGCCTTCACTGCCACCACTTCCTGTTCTGCTGCCCTTTCTCTTGCCTTTGACTGCACTCTTGTCGTTTGCGCAACTCCTCCCTGCCTCAGTACCTGCAATACTGGAATGACTACAACTGCCAGGATTGTGCTCCAGTCCCTAATCACAGAAAGTACTAATATAAAAAAAATCAATGTATTGAAATGATAGATTAATTGTATATCATAATATGTGTAAAAACGGATGATAGTACACCATGTACCTGAGTGTTCAGGGTCAGTCGTGGTAGAATGTGGCAGGTCCAGAAGTCTGTGATGGTTCCCACAGCAGCGCAGATGAAGTCTTCATTTCTGGGTACCCGACAGATGACACACAGCTGTGGAGTCCATGTTATGAAGTCACAGTAGGAACTCTTTGTCACAAACATCTCCATCTGCGCCTGCAAAATATTGACATGTACTGTATCCTCCCATACTGTAAGGAACTTGCCCTTTCCTACCTCTTTTCAGCTTTCAACATTGGGATAAATGTTTTAGAGCAAAAATAAAACACATTTGAGCTGTTCATTTTTGTCATATATTTTATACCTGGGTAAAGTAGGGGTGATTGTTTTTCAAACCGGTTGCACTCTGTAGGTGTCCTCTGGGGTCGTGGAGCCACTGATCTAGACTGCCGCTCATGTCTTGGCCCCAGTTGTGGGGACACTAGGCCTCAACAACTCCTGGCCCACAACAGTCACACATTACATAGCCATCACAAGATGCGCCAATGAATGGTTTGTCCAGTGAGACTCTGAAGCCAGCCCTCTTCACCTGCAAGTTGACATGCGATGTTCCCACTTGGTCGTGCAGATAAATCTGGGTCGAGGTTCCTTGTTTTGGCTGGCCAATCCCTACTGCTGTCTTGTATGTTTCAAGGGCGTCACTCTCATGATTCTTCCTCCAGAGGATACATGGGGTCTTAATGGCTCTGTTCTTAGGTTGACATATGGTACTAATGAGTGATGGAGCAGGAGTGGTGGGAGAGGTATGGAGAACTCTGTGTGCAATTGATCCTGTGACCCTCCCAACTCTATGCCTGTGCCATAAGGCACTGCTTGCCTGATTAATAGTTTCTCTGTCAATGCTGTCGACATCATCATCCTCTGATATACTGTCCAAATTGAGGAACCATGGCTTTGCTGTTTTTTTAAATGTTTTGTGTGTTTGAAGGGCCACTGCACTGGTCCCTGTGGAGGACATCTCCAATAATTTAATCTGCTGAGCTTCTGTAGCTGGGGGTACAGGTCCTTTATATTTGCATCTCTTGGCAGGTGGTTTTGCCTTGGCTGAGTCACTATAGAATTCAATGTCTTTAATTAAGCCTGGCTTTACTTTTTTTAGTGCACACCTTATTCCACTGACATGCAAGATCAGTGTATGCCACTTTGTTGTAACCAAGACGGACAGATGCCTCTATTTTAAAAAGTACAGCCCCCACATGAGAACATGTCTCCCCAAGCCTAATAGAAAAGACAATGAATTGGTACAGGTCTTAAAACAACCTAAAAAAAGTGTACATTTCTACTTTGCTGGAATCTGCTTTTAACTTACCCAGCCATACAGTCACAATGGGCTGCCACAACTGTTCCATCACTCCTCACAGCAACCCATGAGTGATGTGATGGGTCTGTGACCCTCCAGGATGGCTTCACATCGGCCTTAAAAACTGTGCAGTCCGAGTTGGCTGGTTTGTGGTGATACACAACTTGCACCCATCCACTGACAGAAAAGTTGTGGGCATCCAATCAACGGAAGTTTTTCATCAATGTATGAGAATAAATTTCTAACAAAAGGTAAGATAAATAACAATCAGTTTAAGTTAACTCAATACTCATGCCAAACTTTTAGTAGATCCTTTATTGGGGATCCCACATGATAAAATAGTAATTTATAGTAAATACAATAGTGTTTTTGAACCATACTATAGTAAATTGTAGTATACTGTATATATTATATTATTTACAACACTTTGTTAATGAATGCTACAGTATACTGTAGTATTAACTACAGTAAACTGTAATAAATACTGTAGTATACTTTAGTGTTTAATACAGTACACTGTAGTGTATTGTAGTATAATATACCCTATAGTTGTAGAAAACTTACAAGTAATTTGTTTATATTACTATAGTTACATTAGCACAGCAACTATGGAATTACAACAAATCCATTCAAGTACTTTAGTATGGTTCAAAAACACTGTAGTATTACTTAAAATTACTATTATATAAATTACTAATTTTTATATATATATATATATATATATATAAATTATCAAATAGTTCATAAAGTAGTAAATATCATAGTAGACGAATACCAATTGGCCAAAGCTACAGCTTGCTAACACACATAGCCATTACCTGGTGATTCGATTAAATAGTTGTAGATGTCACCGTAATTGAGGTTGGGCCATTCAGTCGGATCATTTTTCCATGAAAAGGAAGGTAAGGAAAATGGGCACTGACATAGACCAATAATATTTAGTTTATCGATATATCTCCTCCTCTCAGGTTCACAAAGGGTGGTGAAATAATCCTTTGACATGGTTAAAAATAGCTAATGTTTTTTTTAGCATATCCTGTCGCGTTCCCCTCCAGTGGGCGTAGTTCTAATAATAGTAGTACTATGACAAGTTGCCTGTATCCACTTTTGAGTCCTTAAACATTCGTTTTTTGGGGTCGACAGCTTATAAAAACTTATTTCTGGGTTTTTTGGCTTGTTAGCTGTACACCATGTCACACAGCAGCTTTTAGGCATTGTCTGTTTTTTGTTATAAGTCAGAAATGACAAGGAGGCAGCCTCACGCAATGCAAAGTCAATGGAGACGGCTGGATTGCCCCCCCCCGGTGGGCGTGGCTTTCAGATTATGACGCGTGTCGCTCTGTCTCTATATGGGGTATTTCAGTTCATGACGCTTACAGAATAATATTGTGCTAAACACAATATGCGTGAATAATAATCTATATAAAAATCAATAGGAGAATGATATTACTTGCACATTACAAACTAAATATATGCCACTATATCCTGTAATAGCCTATCTAAATTATATACAACCATGATATCATAACAAACACATTAACGCATCGTTGTACATTTTTCCAGAGTAGATGTGCTCTACAGCGATTACATAAACTATACTTTCACAGACATTAGTTGGCTCATTAGTTAGCTAATTCTTTCGATTGCCCTGATTAACATTAGAATGCTTGTGCAGAAGTGCTAATCACTGTATGAAGGCCAACATGAAAACAAGCTTCTAGAAGTTCCCCTGAAACCCCGTTATTATAAACTGTTGTGAAGCACAGTGTGTTTACTTGTTTGGTTTAAGAGATGTAGAACACTGCTACCCTCTTTCTACAGATCATGACGAAGGTAAATACCAGGAAGTTACTAATCTAACAACACTTCTTCTCAGTGAGATTAAGTGAAACTCCAGAAAGATCAGTGATCAACGTGTTAATCTTTGTTTCTCTGGTTAAGACTGAAATACAGTTCTAAATTAAGCAAACAGTTGTCAGATATGTTTAAAATAACAGATAATGAACTTATAGGTGTTATATTAAAATGATAAAGCCTGCAGCTGGTGGTTAACAGTCACAGTAACAGCTTTATTTAGCTCATTGACTAATAGCATGTGATCCACAGCTATTGATCAGTTCTAATTTAGATACTGATATGCTAAAAGCAAACATTGTTTGTTATTATATTTCACAGCTGTATTCTTCTGTCATGCTGCTTTTTTCAGACATTTTTTGAGTAACTTGAGTGACTTGTTGAGACCTGAATGGTATCTGAAAAGCCATCATAAACGCCAAAGAACCGACTGGAATGTACCTTAAATTTGAATGCAATACTATTGAACTTCAGCAACAAACCTCCCACTGAAATTCAGCCTTTGGCTTCTCAACCTTTGGTTTATGTTTCAAGTCTAGCCAGTTTTAGCAGGAGGAATGCAGCAGAAAAATTCCACTGGACACTGAACACATGGGGAAGGTATTCTAGTCCCACCAACCCTGTAAAAGACTGCTGAGCAGCCAGATTCCACCAGCTTTATTGTTTGATGTATTATTATATCAGGGCATTGGATTATCACAACACAGACTCATGCTCTATTGTCAAGAAAGCCTCTGCGCCATTCTAATTTGATTGGCCAGATTGTGACCAAGCCGACAGGAATCCTTGAATAATATAAAGGGGATCACAGGCCATCTCTACATGTGAATGAACATTAAAGGAAAATTAACAAGGAGAAATAATGAAATAACAACTGAAAGATGAACAACTTCACATTATGCCATTGTGTAATCCTTACATGTCAAATTAAAATTGATGATTTGCTGCTGTTACATATTTGAACAGGAACAAAAGGAACATACTGTATGTTTTCTCTTAATTATAGGACATGCAGTACCATTCATTTGTTTCAAAGTTGGAGTATTATGCTTGTACTGGTTGACAGGACACTGACTGAGAGGCGGGACATGACATATTTCATTTGTTGTCCTGTTATGAACCCCAAGCATGTGACCATGGTGTCAGTTCTTGATCCACCTCTAGGCAATTCTCTCCCCACCCTCCCTTGTAACCCTTCTCTATTTTCTGACACTTAAAAAAAGAAAAATATATTGTTGCGTGACAGCCATAAAAGAAAGACATATTAACGGCTGGTTACAGTTACCCATAAAATAAAATATGGCCTATAAAGATAGAAACAAAAGGTCTAGAATGAATGCAAACTTGGGTTAACTATGCTGTGAGTTTGTAATATAAATAACCCACAGCTGTTTGCCTCTCTAAATACGCATTATCCAGCAATGATTACTCATTTACTACACACAAACACACCACATTGACGGCTGCTTCTGAGACAATTAAAAGTCAATGACACTGTATGGTGGTTCAATACAAAGCAGATCGTTTAATGAACAACATTTAGGCAAAACAATGTTTTACCAAGTGGCACAATCTCAGAATCAGTTTTCAAATGGTTCTCTTGCATAGCAACATCAGTTCAGCCAATGGCCTTAAAGGTGGGACTGTTTGTTTGATGACTAATGGCAGACAGAGGGAATGTTTGGGAAACTGGTTTATCACCATTTAGTCATTTAGGGGCCATTTACATTAGACAGTTTTCAACTAAAAATGAAAAAAGTTTCATGCATTTTGGCTGTCCATGGCCTGAAAATGCAAACTTTTGAAATCAGATTTCAAAGTGCAAGTTTTTATAATGTGTAAACTACAAAAACATGAATTTGTGAAATCGGTGACGTCATGCGCATGCGTATTACATGTTCAGTCTATAGGCGCGTAGTGTTTCTTTACAAAGTGACATCGCCAACTACTGGCCTGGCATGAATAATGCAGCATTTTTAGTCGTTTCATTATTTTAATATTATTGTTGTCTGTATGCAAAAAACGCAAAGAAAAACTTTTCCATTTTTCGCACATCGTTGTTGTGTAAACTTACCCTTAGGTTTGCAGTTCTGGCCAACTCGATCTCATGACAAATCGTAACTAATTTATGAGGCGGCAACTTCATATGAATTCTTATAAAACGGTTAGTTCCTGTCCTTCATTCTGATTCACAATAAAACACGGCTATGACCGCTTCACCCAACAGTTCTGTGTATCACTACACAACACCTATAGCGACCACTCTTAGCAACGTAAACTGTATGTTCTCAATTGATATTGTTCATTGAAGCTTACTGTATTATGTAGAAGAGTATTGTAAGAAAGAGATCGAGTGAGCGAGTTTATTACCTGCATTCAGATTTAGAATTTTCCTTCAGGTCAGTCCAATGTTCATAATAAAAAATCTGTTTAAATGTCCGATGTATCATCTTGTCCTTTTAACAGGTAAGGGGTTTTCCTGTGACTGACAGCGCTAGTCAAAGCATTTGTCAGTTGTGTCTTGTTTCGTTGTCCACAACAATTCAGTCTTTTCGGCAACATCCCCCAGTTTCTCGTGAAGCCAATACAGAAGTGACTTAAACTGCAATTCATCGACTGGCCGCTAGGGACAGGCTCCAAAAGAGAGCAGAATCTCATTGACCCACATGTTAAAATGGCCAATTTTACAGCAGAAAAAAACATGTTTACAGCTTGGTACAAACTGTGGTTTTGGTCTATACTGCTAATTTTGCCCTTCATGGCAACCCTGAGGGGGGTGATTTTTTTTTTATAACTCATCCGTTTAAATTATATTAAGCCTTAAAGTTCTGCATAATTAAGGGCGTGGTCACTTGAGTGACAGGTGAATTGCGCTGCTGTCTGTGAGCCGTCACCAGCCGCTGAATTTGGCATCTCTGCCGTGTTTGTGCTTTTTTCGGGATTATTTTATACAATTATAAAATAATATAGCTTGCTGCGTTAATGATCGAGACTCGAGACAGATGTGCGTCTGTGTAGACACATGCGGAAGATAAACAGAACACGCTGTTGGATCGTCTTTGCATTGGCTAAAAGTTTTGTTCCTGAGATTTACTATGACTATGGCTGGAGAATATGCCTCATTTGTTTGTGAGATATGTATGATCATATACAGTTTTACAACATAAACGCTGATCAGGTTGCATAATTTCTTGAAGAACAATGATGGAGAACAGATCATTCAGAAGAAATGTGATGCAAACAATGGATAATACAGGTGCTGGTCATATAATTAGAATATCATCAAAAAGTTGATTTATTTCACTAATTCCATTCAAAAAGTGAAACTTGTATTTTATATTCATTCATTACACACAGACTGATATATTTCAAATGTTTATTTCTTTTAATTTTGATGATTATAACTGACAACTAAGGAAAATCTCAAATTCAGTATCTCAGAAAATTAGAATATTACTTAAGACCAATACAAAGAAAGGATTTTTAGAAATCTTGGCCAACTGCAAAGTATGAACATGAAAAGTATGAGCATGTACAGCACTCAATACTTAGTTGGGGCTCCTTTTGCCTGAATTACTGCAGCAATGCAGCGTGGCATGGAGTCGATCAGTCTGTGGCACTGCTCAGGTGTTATAAGAGCCCAGGTTGCTCTGATAGTGGCCTTCAGCTCTTCTGCATTGTTGGGTCTGGCATATCGCATCTTCCTCTTCGCAATATTTTCTATGGGGTTAAGTTCAGGCGAGTTTGCTGGCCAATTAAGAACAGGGATACCATGGTCCTTAAACCAGGTACTGGTAGCTTTGGCACTGTGTGCAGGTGCCAAGTCCTGTTGGAAAATGAAATCTGCATCTCCATAAAGTTGGTCATCAGCAGGAAGCATGAAGTGCTCTAAAACTTCCTGGTATACGGCTGCGTTGACCTTGGACCTCAGAAAACACAGTGGACAAACACCAGCAGATGACATGGCACCCCAAACCATCACTGACTGTGGAAACTTTACACTGAACCTCAAGCAACGTGGATCGTGTGCCTCTCCTCTCTTCCTCCAGACTCTGGGACCCTGATTTCCAAAGGAAATGCAAAATTTACTTTCATCAGAGAACACAACTTTGGACCACTCAGCAGCAGTCCAGTCCTTTTTGTCTTTAGCCCAGGCGAGACGCTTCTGATGCTGTCTGTTGTTCAAGAGTGGCTTGACCCAAGGAATGTGACAGCTGAAACCCATGTCTTGCATACGTCTGCGCGTAGTGGTTCTTGAAGCACTGACTCCAGCTGCAGTCCACTCTTTGTGAATCTCCCCCACATTTTTGAATGGGTTTTGTTTCACAATCCTCTCCAGGGTGCGGTTATCCCTATTGCTTGTACACTTTTTTCTACCACATCTTTTCCTTCCCTTCACCTCTCTATTAATGTACTTGGACACAGAGCTCAGTGAACAGCCAGCCTCTTTTGCAATGACCTTTTGTGTCTTGCCTTCCTTATGCAAGGTGTCAATGGTCGTCTTTTGGACAACTGTCAAGTCAGCAGTCTTCCCCATGATTGTGTAGCCTACAGAACTAGACTGAGAGACCATTTAAAGGCCTTTGCAGGTGTTTTGAGTTAATTAGCTGATTAGAGTGTGGCATCAGGTGTCTTCAATATTGAACCTTTCCACAATATTCTAATTTTTTGGGATTTTCCTTAGTTGTCAGTTATAATCATCAAAATTAAAAGAAATAAACATTTGAAATATATCAGTCTGTGTGTAATGAATGAATATAAAATACAAGTTTCACTTTTTGAATGGAATTAGTGAAATAAATCAACTTTTTGATGATATTCTAATTATATGACAAGCACCTGTATATCAATGTTTCATGGATTTAATGCTTTTGTGGACAAAAAGTACTGTTTTTTGTTTTTCAATGGACACTCATGGACATTTTACCCAAGTGCAACGGATTGGATTAATTTCGCGAATGCTATTTCATTATAAAGGTATGAAGTCCCGTTTGATTTTTCGTGTTGTCATGTGCAAACCTGACACAAATTTCAATTACTGGTGCTGGAGCATATCATAAAAAAGACACTGTAGATTGACAGTAAACCTTTAGAACTTTCTAATGATATAACTTATCTTTATTAACTAATAAAAATAAGTTATATCATTAGAATATTAATATTTTAGATAGTATCTAAGATAGATAGATAGCTCCTTTGCCTGCTAACATGATCACATCGAGCTAGGCGGGCATGATTTCAGTAACCATGGCACCTCAGTTCCAACCACGTCCTGCCTCTTTGCCCATTTTCAGTTATCCGGGAGTGACGTGCGGTGACGCGCAGCTAAGATGGCAGCGGCCTCATTTACGCTTCAAAAATGCTCTTCAGAAATCTACGGGTGACGTCACAGACACTACGTCTATATTTTACTGTTTTACTTTTTTTACTGTCTATGTATAAAAGTCTTCACTACTGACAGACTTATAAAGACAGTCTTTGCCGCCATCTAATGGCGTAATAATGTAACTTCTGTTGCTGTTTACGGTCAGGGACTATTTTTTTCCGGTGGAAGGAAGGCTTTTAGTGAAACTTTACTTCATGAAAGTTGCATTGATACATATTTTAGGCTTTAATATTTGTATTGTGTGGTAACCGTTTTATAAAAGCAATAAGATACTCGAGGCTAGTGCTGTATCGTGAATAAGTCACGGATGAAGGGGTTGCAGCCTAACAACGCGGCCTCTTGTATCTTATTGCTTAGTGATTCCTACAGAAATATAGGTTTTTTAAAAAAAATAAGCGTGAAGGTTCAAGGTTCTCTAAAACTAACCTTCAGTAGGATGTAAGAAGATTGTACGAAAATGTACAAAAGACATTGTACAAATTCATATGAATTAGCCACCAATACAAATCACTATGAGAGTTCAGTGACTGAATTTACTCACTCGGCCTCTTGTTATTCTTTAATCCATTGCAACACTAGCTGTTGTCCTTACAACCAACTGGAAACCACAATAGAGAATGAATAATTTCATAAACACCCATTGTTAAACCATAAACACTAACAATAATGATAAAACTCATTTTTATGTAAGGATTATTTCTCTGAAATTTTTTATAGAGACACTGCCAATCAAACACTAAAGCATCATTAAAGTTCACATAATGTCTATTATCCATAAAAGCATACGTATTTGAACCCCATTAAAACCACACCTTCTTTTTTTAACCACTTTTGGCCTCATTAAAGACATCAGATGCTTGATATAAAATACAGCAAACATAATGAGTTAGGTAACTTATGTGACATAAGGTTTACTTAATGATTATCTAACAGAAAACAGTCCCCAGTCAACTGCTACAACTTAAACACTTTGTTTTAAGTGTTTTAGTCAAGGAATAATCAAACATTATTCATACTGTTCCCAATATGGCTGGATGTAGCTGTTCTCCTCATGATCGGGGGTACAGATGACGGACAGGTTTGGAGCATTTCCTCGCAGCATTGCTGGTTTTGTGGGCACATTCATCACTGTGGGTGTTACAGGTGCTGCAGTGGCAACTAAGTGCAACTGGATAGGTGAAGTGAGGGTCAGCATATGAAGGACAGCCAGGCAAGATGGCCGTCCGATACTCGACTTCTTGATAGGTGCAGCCCCTCTGAACCAGGAAACGAGGACCCACCAACTCCTTCACATTACTGTCCTATAGGATGAATGTAGTGATGCATATTTAGCCAAATTGCCAGAAAATAATTTCCGAAAGGTTATGATCCAGAATATCCCAGTTTATTTCTTAAAGTAGTTGTTTGTTAAATTAATTTACTCACCCTCAAACCAATTCCCAAACGCTCTTAAAAATAAAGGTTGCAAAAAGATGTTTTTCATAGCGATGCCATAAAAGAATCATTTTTGGTTCCCCAAAAGAACCTTTTAGTGAATGATTCTTTGTTTTTCTTAGTGTGAACAACATTTTAATAATCTAAAGAACACTTTTCACTATAAAGAACCTTTAGGCCCTGTTTACACCTGGTAAGATGCATTTTGGTTGATCGGATCACAAGTGGACGATGCTAAATCTTTTGTTTTGAATAAGGGATCCGGAGCGCCAAAGTCACGTGATTTCAGTAAACGAGGCTTCGTTATGTGATAAGTGTTGTAAAATTTCAGTTGTTCACCACTGGGGGGCGTGACTTTGGCAGTTTGATACGCGCTCCAAACCACTGAATCAAAACAAAAGATTCGTTAAGCTTCAAAGCTTCATGAAGCAGTGTTTTGAAATCGCCCGTCACTAGATATCGTTATTTATTTTTATTGTTTTTTGGCGCACAAAAAGTATTCTCGTTGCTTCATAACATTAAGGTTGAAACACTGTAGTCACATGAACTGTTTTAAATATGTCTTTAGTAGCTTTCTGGGCATTGAAAGTGTTAATTATCTTGCTGCCAATGCAGGCCTCACTGAGCCATCGGATTTTATCAAAAATATCTTAATTTGTGTTCAGAAGATGAATGAAGGTCTTATGGGTGTGGAACGACATGAGAGTGAGTAATTAATGACAGAATTTTCATTTTTGGGTGAACTAACCTTTTAATACCAGGTGTTAACAGGGCCAGAGTGGTTCCAATGATGTTAAAGGTTCTTCATGGAACCATAGATGCCATAAATGAACATTTACTTTTAAAGGTGTATGATGTTTACTGTTCTGTGGAACACAAAATGAAATTAAATGTAATGGAAAAGTGTTGATTGTGTTCCACAGAAGAACGAACGTCACAGGTTTGGCACTGGTGCGAGAAAACAGAGACAGATGTCATCTTTTGTTAAACTAGGCTTGTCACAGCTTACATGCTGAAGCGTCTCTCCTTGGATCCAGTTCTCTACAATACCCTCCTCAGTTTTCCTCACATAAACTGTGCCTGCTTACCCTGGAGAAACAGAAGCCCATGCAGATGGTGGTGTTGACAGCCACACAGTAATTGCACTCCTGTCTCTCGATGTAAATGGTGTATTCAGTGGGGGCACACATAGGTGCTGCTATCTTCATCAAAAGTCCCAGCATGCCAACCACATACAGAGGAGACATTATAGCTGGCAGTGTATCAGGATGTCTGTTGGAGAACCACAGTGAATATAATGTAAAATGAACTCTACAATAGACATAGTAAACTAGGCAACATGATTTAAAAGTCTGTAGATTTGGCATTTAAGAAACGAGAAACGAGAAATGTGAGTGGTGATTGCACATGCCACCGTGGCTTGTTGTTGTTGTGTGGTTTCCAGGGAATTGTTATGCTGCCTTCAAGTGCACCTGGGAGACTCATACCCCCGAGTTGGGCATTAGTTATTACATGAAATAGTTTGTGAACAATAAACCCAAATAATCACACCTGAATTCAAAATGATGAAAAATATTCATTTCTATGACTTATATTTATCACTTATTTTTACATGGTATCACAACTAAATGTGAAACAAACTTTTGAGTTGAGTGATTAACATCATTCGCTACAGACTTGCTGATCTCTCTATATAGATTATGCACATATATTATCTATATTATAGATCAGTGCTTCAAATCATCAAACCATCACAACTTGTTAACTCATGTATCATCTAGTATAAATTTAGACTTTGCTCAGTCATTCATGTCAGAACTCGTAATTATGATATTTCTGACTTCACTTTAAGAGCACAATAGGCTGACTCATGATTTTATGGAAGCCTATTTCCACCACCCAAAAAAAAAAAAAAATCATGATTTTTAAAATCATAATTATGACATAAAAAGACAAAATTATGACACGTCAATATTCCTGAGATGAAAATTCGAAATTATGACATAGTCAATTATGAGATGAAAAGTCGCAATTATGACAAAAAATTCAAAGTTTTGACATTAAAAAGTCATAATAATTACAAAAAGTCATAGTTATGACATAGAAAGTCATAATGTCTACCTTTTGTCTCAATATTATGACTATGTCAAAAAAAGAGTTCAAAATAGACTTAGTATGTCAATTATTACTTAGTATGTCACAATTTTGGCAAAGTATGTCATAATTACGACTTTTTAAATCATATTTATGATTTTTTAAGTCATCATTTCAACATTTCATCGTCATAGACTGAGTATGTCATAATTTCGACTTTTCTTCTTATAAATATGATGCAGGATGTAATTTCGTAATTTCGATTTACGAAAGCATGATTTTTTTTTCACATGTGTCAAAAATAGGCTCCCATATGATTTCATAGGACTACTGACAGTGAAAAAATTTAAACGGTCGTTCACAGAATGCGTTTATGCAGTAAAATGTGAGACGACGCATGATAGTATCCAACTGCAGAGATGCAGCACTGATGAATGGAAAAAATGCAGAGTTTTGAACTTGAACTTCTCTTTTAACTTTAACTTGCAGGGGTTCTCAACTCTGGCACTCGTGGTCCACTTTCAAGCAGAGTTTAACTCCAACATTGATCAAACGCACCTGCCTGTAGCTTTCTAGTAAGCCTGAAGGTCTTGATTAGCTTGTTCAAGTGTGTTTGATTAGGGTTGGAGCTAAACTCTGCATGAAATTGGACCTTGAGGGCCAGAGTTGAGAACCCTTGGTCTAGTGCATGTTTACACAGTAAAAAAGAGAGCATTATGGCATACAAAAAAATGCACTCTGCCCACTGGCCTGGATTTTCAATGAGAAAAATTTGTCCATATGATGAAAAAGAGTCAGCTAAAAGAAAGTCAATTTTTGGACAATAACTCAAAAATACATACCGAGTCTCACAGCTATCTTTTCATGTGTCTTTCTGAGCTTTTCTTCTTTTTGGCTGACAAACAGCAGTATTATTGTAAATCAAAAGGACCACTTACCTGGAGGTTCTGATCAAGCCTGCTTGTGTTGAAAGGCTGCTGCTCTTATACAGACACTGAACCTGATCTGTCTCCATCATCAACTATTGTGCAGCATGCATAAAAATTGCCCACATGCTGTATGGCCACCATTAAGGGCCTACTAAATATTCACACTGCATTAGTGAGGTTTTCCTAAACATGAGGAGAGGTTGCTGCTCTTTATGTCCTCAGGTCTATTACATTTAAATATCAACTTAAGTCTCATGTTTCTCCTAAAATGACTTACAAAATAAACATTAAAAATAATAAATGATAAATGTTTTTTTTTTTTCCTTTAAATTTTGGTCTTGGAGAAATATTTAAGCTATATTACTTTATATTAAAATCTCTGACCTTTGTTTGCAACTTTGTAGCCCAAGAGACATTGTTGGGATCTCAATTAATCTCATGAACAGACATGATTATTAGAGCCTTTTTTCAGGAGAAAATCTGCAGAAGACTAACTGATAATCAACATCTACTTTTGCAGTAAACAATTGAGATAGGCTACTAGAAAGATCTAATTTGGAATTTTCCTTTATACAGTAGCTTTTTGGGTCTGATCCCGTATCAGTGTTGCCACTACATGATAGCTTTGACATAAACACTGATATAATGTCACTTTTCCATAATAATAACAGGATCCATTTAATACATTTTTGGTGTTCCTAAGATACTCGGTGTTGAAATATATCCTATGTGGGTTATGTACACAAATCAAGCTGTATTTTAACAAAGCATGGCAACAAATTGGCTTCATTTAGTCATCTCGCTTGGCAGATCACACATATGATCTTTAATAAAGATACACACTGTCATTTCAGTCAATTTACCAAGCTCTCATCATGTAAATCTTTCAGGCCTTATCTTGTGTGCAAAGTTCACAGTATTGAAAATGGAAAAGTAAATGCATGCACAGTTTGCGTGCAATTCCTTCCACTTGAGTGATACGTATCTTCAGTGCTCAAAAAGGAGAAAGAATGGCATTAAAAATTGTTTTGCAGCTTGGAGAACCTGTAACAGCATCACAACGTCAAGATGTTTTGACAGTGTCACAGATTAACTTCCTCCACCATTACTTGTGTTGTTTTACTGGCGTGAACTATAAGGTTCACGTTCACAGTACACATGTGCTATTGAATAGTGTCTATAGATTTTATGACTATCATTTGCGTCCTAGAACCCTGGATTCTTATGCTGTTAATAATTTCTTCATCTTATCGCATGTAATGTCTCAGTCAAGCTGTAGCTGATTGGAAAACCGCTCACTGTTTCTGATTTACTTGGAACCGTCGGTAGATAATGATTCAACACGACCTACGGGAAACTTTTTAAGCTAAAAACAAAAGTCTTATTTCAAGTAAACCTCAAAACAGTACCAGGAACTGAGGAGTTTAGGATGACCTGCTATGAGCACACAATGAAATGGTATGTTAGTCATATTCTGGAAGTCCTTTGATCTTGTGAAATAATCTTAAAAGAGCTAGCTCTTCTTTTGGTTTAACTTGATACCTTACGGGGGTAAATGAGTTGACTGACTAGGCGAGGTTAAAGTCAGCACAATGCATCCTCCTAAATTCCTTTAGCAACTTCAACTAAACCGTTCCGGCAAGATTAGGAATAAAAAACATTCACTTCCTTTTACAATGTAACTTGATATATCTTCTGGCCTTGAGGGATCATTAACTCAAGTTTTTTTGTAGTTGGTCCAAGATTACATGAAGACTTGAATCCTTATCAGTTATTGGCACTGACCAGAGCTACTTGGTTTCGTCCTACTGTTGGCAAAAGCTTGGAGGAATTTCCGGCAGAACATCACTTCTGACCAACGTGACACCGGGTATATAACTTTTTTAGGGTCTCTCAAAGTGCACTTTCCCAATCATGCCGACCAGTGGAGGTCCAGTTGCGACGTTCTCAGTCTGGGACTATGTGGTGTTCGCCGGCTTGATCCTTTTTGCAGCGGGCATTGGCTTGTTCCAAGCCATCCGTGGACGCAAGGAGACTAGCAGTGAAGAGTTTCTACTGGGTGGCCGGCAGATGACCGCAGTGCCTGTGGCTTTGTCCCTAACGGCTAGTTTTATGTCAGGGATCACTGTTATTGGCACTCCTGCAGAGGCGTACATGTACGGCACACCGTTCTGGCTCTTTGTCTTCTCTTATGCCATCATGTCCATCATCAGTGCTGAAATCTTCGTGCCTCTGTTTTACCGCCTGGGCATCACCAGCACATATGAGGTAAGAGGGCGACACTGGGCACAAGGGGTTTGCATGAGGACAGAGAACATAGAGAGACTTGATAAAGAATCAATAGATGGAAATGCAATGAGGACAAGAGAGAGAAAGAGCGAGTGAGATTAAAGGGAAAGAGGCAATGTCAGGATAGTTTATTGACAAACAGATTTATTATAGTGAGAAGTGCTTTATTGTATAATCCAAAGTACAAAAGCTATTCTGGATTATTGTTCATGTGAAAAAGACTAAATGAAAACAAAAATGCATATATTTAGAGTTAGAATATATTTATGGAGTGTATTTTGAAAACAGCAAAACTAAAAGGGCACATTCTTACTAGAAGCAACCATAATAATCAAAATGTGAGCATTTATTAAAAAGCAATTTAATAAATGTTTATTGTTTAATTATTATTCATTAAACTAAATGTTGATTAACATTAATACATGTTAATTTCCAATATATTTTGGGTTCATTTTAAGCAAGCAATACAGTAATTTTTAAACAATAGTTGGGTTAAATAAAACTGCCCAGCACGTTGGGCAAACATTTAACCCAACCGCTGGGTTAAAAAAAAACAATCGCTGGGTTTGTCCATTTTCAACCCAATTTGGGTTGTTTTTAACCCAGCATTTAGAGTACGATTAACTTTTAAAACAACAATGATGTTAATCTGAGAAAAACAGTATGTAATAGTTCATCGTACAATCTGAGTTTTGTGTAATGATGTAAATTATATAATGCAAATTTGTTGTTTCGTTTGCAAATAATTAATTGAATTGGTCACTTGTTTTTGCAGTACTTGGAAATGCGTTTCAACAAGCTCATACGAGTGATTGGAACCAGCATGTATATTGCTCAAACCGTAAGTTGGATTTTAGCTTCTTGCATGACTTTATACATAACCTAACATGCATCTGACGAGTGATTGTGTCATTGTGCATGGCTTTGGAAAATCAATGTCTGTTCCACATCATAAAATCACATAATATGCAGTATTGACGCATTTTAGGCTAAAAGAGATTTTTGTTCAATCATCTAATGGGTGGTGTTATCTCTCATAGGCTTTATACACAGGCATGGTTATCTATGCCCCTGCACTTGCCCTTAATCAAAGTAAGTAAAGAACCATGTTTCATTTATTAATGTCAAAAGCCATTTAACAAAGCCTGCCAGAAGAAATAGCAATGCCTCCTCATGACTTCACAAATGAATATTAAATCGAATAATGCTTGCATTTAAATGCATATTGGTGATTCTTCAATTAGAGAAACCTTTCTGTCATACGATGTTTTTAGGGAATTAAATGCTTACAAAGAGTGTTAATTAGCTTTTGTGTACAATTAAAAACAATTTTAATAACAAAAAATAGTTGTCCCCCAATACGGCATTACCAGATTTCATTCACACTGATGAAACAAACAGTTTATAGGGTTAGTTCACCCAAAAATGAAAATTCTGTTATCATTTACTCCCTCTCATGTCGCTCCAAACACGTAAGACTTTCGTTCATCTTCAGAACACAAATTAAGATATTTTCAATGAAATCTGAGAGATTTCTGTCCCTCCATTGACAGCTATGCAATTGAGTGGTTTAGTCCAAATTTTCTGAAGAGACACGATCACTTTATTTGATGAACAGATTGAATTTAGGCTTTAAGGCACATTTAAACATTAGGGTGACCACCTGGCTATTGATCTGTTGCAGGACAATAGATGTAATTGTGCGGGACAATGCGGGACACGTTTGAGACAAATACATTTACTACTATTATGCTATGTGAATACTGATTTACATTCGTTGGCAAGCTTGTTGTAATTTGTTGGCCGATTAATTTTTTTCTACCGGTGGGTGCCCAGTGCCCACACTATAATGTTGCGCTTCTGGCAACATCATATCCTGGAGAGAAGACAATTCTGTATTGACCAGTGCACATGCAGGAGGACAAAGTCTGAGCACGCACATGTGATATCTGAGCTAGAGAGAGCGCGCGTCCAGTTTTGCGCGAGAAGGAAATCCGCCTGTGAGCGGAGAGATTCTTGCTCGCGCATTTGATGCGCTCTCTTGTTTCAATAATGCGCTTTCGACATTTGTCAGTATAATAACGCAAAAGAAACCGCGCTAAATGAACTATTAACGTGAGAAGAAAGTCATGTCTGAAAGTTGCAATCAATTTTTTTATTTGTTAAAATGAATGGAGAATATCTCCATTCTGTTTTTCCGTAGGTGCTCGACCACTTCCGTGGATGGCGCTCGAGCATTTCATTGGAAATATTTGCCATCAGGATGGATGATTACATGCTTTAATTTGGGCAGCTTTGAGCATCTCTTGTGGTTCTTTTCCAGTATGTGAGATGAAATCCTTGCTGGTGTAGCTGTGTTTACCGACTTTACCGAGGCCCGCACTTACGTTTTGCGGGATGCGGGACAAAGCTCCCAATTTCGGGACTGTACCGCAAAATGCAGGACGGGTGGTCACCCAAATAAATAATGATCAGCGAACATAAACAGAACGTCAACCAAACTTGCTTGACGAGCGAGAACAAACCTCATTGGTTCTTGCAGAAGCACAAAAATGCGAGAATGAACCTCATTGGTTCTCGTGCGAACTTGCTTGAGCTTCTGTTTACCACAACTGATGTGTGAGTTGATGAATGTTTATTTGTAAATTAAAGCCTAAATTCAATCTGTTTGGTGCATAAAGCGATCTTGTCTCTTCAGAAAATTTGGACTAAACCACTCAATTCATATGCATTAGTTTTATGATCCCTTTTTGAAGAGTCGAAAGAGGTAGTTGTGTAGCTGTCAATGGAAGGGCAGAAAGCTCTCAGATTTCATGAAAAAAAAAATCTGTGTTCTGAAGATGAACGAAAGTCGGACAGGTTTGGAACGACATGAGGGTGAGTAAATGATGACAGAATTTTCATTTTTGGGTGAACTAACGCTTTAAAGACATTTTGAGCAGTCAAAACTGCCCCTAATTGATGAAACACCCCATAAACAGTCATTTCTATAAATAAGCTCTTGTGTTGCAGTCACAGGTCTGGATCTGTGGGGAGTGCTTGTGGCAACAGGGGCCGTCTGCATCATCTACTGCACCCTGGTCAGTAACATCTTTCAGTTTAATCATTATTTCAAATACTGTTTGGAATTGCAGAAAAGGGCAAGAAAAGATAATGTCCCATACACCCCTGGCTCATTTACTAGTTTCGTCATTAACTTCCATGAAAAGTAAAATCAATAAGCTGTGAAAAAGCTCCATCTTCCATTCATGCCACACTCTTAAAAATAAAGGTTATTTATTGCATCAGTGGTTCCATGAACAACATCCATGAAACATTTTCAATGCACAAAAGGTTCGTTATAGTGAAAAAAAAAAAGACTTTTGATAATTAAATGTTCTTCACAGTAAGAAAAAAAATGGTTCTTTAAAGCATTGTTTACTGAAAGGTTCTTTGGGGAACCAAAATGATTCTTCTATGGCATCGCTATGGAAATCCACTTTTATGTTGTACTTGGTCTTCAGGTGCTCATCTTATGGTGTGCACAAACGGGCATCCTGCATTGTTTATGAATTTGTGCGTTTTATGCAAAAATTCTTTTGTTAACAGGGAGGGCTGAAGGCAGTGATATGGACAGATGTGTTCCAGATGATCATCATGTTGGGTGGGTTTGTGGCGGTCATCGCTCGCGGGGCTGTGCTGCAGGGGGGACTCGGGAGGATCTGGAACGACAGCTACTATGGAGGACGTTTGGAAACATTCAGGTAAAGAAATCTGGTCTAGAAAACTAGATTACATATATATATACACTACTGATAAAAAGTTTGAGGTCAGTAAAATTTGTTTTTCAGGTTCAAGGATACATTAAATTGATCACAAGTGACAGTAAAGACATTTGTAACATTACAAAAGATTTCTATTTTAAATAAATGCTGTTCTTTTGAACTTTCTATTCATCAAGGAATCCTGAAAAAAAAATAATAATGCATCACGGTTTCCACAAAAATATTAAGCAGCACAACTGTTTTCAACATTAATAATAGTATGTGTTTCTTGAGCACTATATCAGCATATTAGAATGATTTCTGAAGGATCATTTGACACTGTGGGCTGCTTTACCATCACAGGATAAAATTACAAAAAGAAAGAAAGACAGATAGACAGACTCACCTCTAAAATGTTTCTTTACAGTTTTGATCCCGATCCTTTGAGGCGTCATAGTTTCTGGACAATCGTTGTTGGCGGCAGTCTGATGTGGGCGTCCATGTACTCAATCAACCAATCACAGGTGCAGCGCTACATTTCCTGTCGGACAATAACTCATGCCAAGCTGTGAGTATTCACTCAAGACATGATATTATTCGACTTTACTCATGCTCCTACAGCTAATACTGCAGATATTCAGTGTAAACACTGGCGTTCTGTCAATATTTGCCCACACAGATCTCTGTATGTGAATATGGTGGGATTATGGGTCACAGTGAGTTTGGCCATGCTCTCTGGTCTCACCATGTACTCCATCTATAAAGACTGTGATCCTTTCACCAATAAAGATGTAGGAGCTTCAGACCAGGTAATACAAGTCCCAGCAGTGACCTCTTAATCTTTACTCACAGTGCTTACAATTAATCTGACCAAATAAAATGCTTTCCAGCTCCTTCCTTATCTGGTGATGGACATACTATCAGATTTCCCAGGACTGCCAGGCTTGTTTGTGGCTGCAGCTTACAGTGGAACTTTAAGGTGAACAAACCCAAAACCAAAAACTAACTATATATATATATATATAAATTTTACCCAGGGAACCTCGCCAAAAACACAGATTTTACTCCCCTGAAACATGATTGGGCTAGTGTTGAGTAGTAATTGGGCGGGTTTTGTTGTGGAAACCTGGCAACCCTGTATATACACTACCAGTCAAAAGTTTGGACACGGTAAGATTTTTAATGTTTTTAAAAGAAGTTTGGTCTGCTCACCAAGGCTGCATTTATTTAATTAAAAATACAGTAAAAACAGTAATATTGTGAAATATTATTACGATTTAAAATAACTGTTTTCTGTTTGAATATATTTTATAAAGTAATTTATTCCTGTGATCAAAGCTGAATTTTCAGCATCATTACTCCAGTCTTCAGTGTCACATGATCCTTCAGAAATCATTCTAATATGCTGATCTGCTGCTCAAGAAACATTTATTGTGTACAATTGTACAAAATATTTGTGTACAATATTTTTTTCTCAGGATTCTTTGATGAATAGAAAGTTCAAAAGAACAGCATTTATTTGAAATATAATCTTTTGTAACATTATAAATGTCTTTACTGTCACTTTTGATCGATTTAATGCATCCTTGCTGAATAAAAGTATTAATTTCTTTAATTTCTTTTCAAAAAAATAAAAATAAAAATTCTTACTGACCCCAAACTTTTGAACGGTAGTGTATAATGTAACAAAAGCTTTGTATTTCAGATAAATGCTGTTCTTTTGAACTTTCTATTCATCAAGGAATCCTGAAAAAAAAAAGTACACAACTGTTTTCAACATTGATAATAATCATAAATGTTTTTTGAGCAGCAAATCAGCATATTAGAATGATTTCTGAAGGATCATGTGACACTGAAGACTGGAGTAATGATGCTGAAAATTCAGCTTTGATCACAGGAATAAATTACTTCATAAAATATATTCAAACAGAAAACTTTTTAAATTGTAATAATATTTCACAATATTACTGTTTTTACTGTATTTTTAATTAAATAAATGCAGCCTTGGTGAGCAGACGAAACTTCTTTTAAAAACATTAAAAATCTTACCGTGTCCAAACTTTTGACTGGTAGTGTGTGTGTGTGTGTATATATATATATATATATGTATATATATATATATGGTAACGATTATTTTCAATTATCATGTAAAACTATACTAAATATGTTATTGTTAATATGTATTTAAATACATTACAAATGTTCTAATATGGTATAAATATTGACATTATTATAGTTTTTTTTCCAATCAAAGTTTTCTCTATAATACTATACTAATCTATATTAAATATATTATTGTTAATTAATATTTCTATATTTGTAGCCTATTATATTTATTTAAAGCTTAAAACATAACTTGAAATATCAGTGTATTTAAAATACTAATAAAAAATTAGGACATGAGGTTTTAGCTGACAAAAAGTGTGGGATCCTCTGACTTTTAAGGCTTGATGAAACACTCAATGTGATTTTTGTTGAGGTCAGGTCACACATCAGACACCATCAGTCATAGTTTTTGTGTTGTGTTTCAACAGTACGGTGTCATCGAGTATCAACGCTCTGGTGGCTGTCACAGTGGCGGACTTTATGAAACCAGCATGGCCCTGGCTGACAGAGCGACAGCTGTCCTGGATCAACATGGGCATGAGTGAGTTTCAGTGCAACAGCTGTATACACTGACACCTGCATGCTTCACTTCAGAGCGAAGCAGGGGATGGAGGGGGATGATGGATTGACGTGCATGTTGAAGTTTAATGGTGTACTGCTCATTTCTAGGTGTATTCTATGGAGCTGTATGCATTGGAATGGCTGGTGTCGCCTCCATGATGGGCAATATACTGCAGGTAAACCTATTCTATGCACAAAGTAAATTTTAATGTAATTGCAATAATGTCCCTTCTTGAGGTTTAAACCCTTTATCTTTTTTTCACTGTATCTAAAGCACCCTCTGCTGATAACAGACTGTAATGACATGCTGTGAATCCCTTCCTCCACAGGCAGCTCTGTCCATATTTGGTATGATCAGTGGACCTCTTTTAGGCCTTTATATCCTCGGCATGTTCTTCCGCTGTGCTAACTCCACTGTAAGAACTTTTTCAAATATTTCCATTACAATATTGCATCGGTAAGTTTTTTTTTACGTCATGCGACAAGCACACCCATAGTTGGTATAAATTTCAAGACCACTGTCACATAAAGAAAAAGTACTCATTGCACTTTTAACACTAAATAAAATTCATGTATTCCTACAGGGAGGCTTAGTTGGTTTGATTTCCGGCCTGGTTATAACGTTATGGGTGGGAATTGGAGCTCAGTTGTATCCTCCTTTACCTGAGAAGACCCTCCGGCTTCCTTTGAGTGTGGAAGGATGCATTGCACAGACTGTGAATGAAACCACCACTATGACACCATACATCACAAACCTAGTCCTACAAACCACAACTCCACAGTTAGTAATCCCAAATTCGTGTATATATATCATTACTCCAGTCTTCATGTGTGACATGACCCTTCAGAAATCATTCTAATATGCTGATTTGCTGCTCAAGAAACATTTCTTATTATCAATGTTGGAAACAGTTGTACTGCTTAATTTTTTGGGCAGTCAAAATAGATGAAAAGAGAAAAAACAGCAATTATAGAAATATTTTGTAACATTATAAATGTCTTTACACTATTGATCAATTTAATGCATTCTTGCTGAATAAAAGTATTAATTTCTTAATATAAAAATCTTTTTCTGTCTGTTTTGATGGAATCTATACTGCTCACATTTCAAAAACGAACAAACACACTGACATAAAAGCTAACTGTCTCATGCTGTCCTTCAGGCCAAGACCAGCTTTGGCAGACAACTGGTATTCTCTGTCCTACCTGTACTTCTGTCCTGTGGGCATACTGGTGACCGTGATCACAGGACTAATAGTTAGTGCAATCTCAGGTAAGATGACTCTTTCTCATCTTCTTGTTAGTGAGGCAAACACTCAGAGATTGAACCTAAACTTTGATTTTTTAATTTTTTTTTTAATGTTAGGTGGCTGTAAACAGGAGAAAGCTCGACCCGAGCTCTTTATCGGAAAATCAGATCTCATTTGTTTTGGATGCAACTCAGACTCAGAGGTGAGACCTTTCATTACTAGTGTGACAAACTCTGTCCAAAAATATAGAACAGGACTGAAGATCATGATTTATATATATCTAGTAATATATTAAAATGAAGATAATTTGCAATTGACACTTTTTTTTTTTTTTTAACATTGTGACATTATTTTAACTACACACACATATATGTGTGTGTGTTAAAATATTGCAGCAATGCAAAAATATATAATTATATAAAGTTTTAAAAATGTCTGTAGTAAATACAGTAAACATTTTTTTGTAGTGCTTAGCCGTTTCATTGCTGAATTTTTAGTAAAACTGCTTTGCAAAAGACACTTATTAACTGCATTGCATATTTTTTTCTTTTTAGGTGTCAGACCTGATTGAGAAAGAGCCAAACCACATCCAGGGTCTGGACAGTCCAGTTTTCTATGACAACGAAATTGCACTGAAAGAGAAAGACCAGAAGGAGAAGATCACAAAGTTTTAGAAGTGAAATATGGATATGTTGTAAATAGTAAATTATGACTGTATTTTTGTATGTTGAAATTGCTAAGTGATGATGATAAATTTAGTTTTTTTAAAACCTTCCCATAAGAGAAACAAGTAATTAATATTAAGTGTCTATTTTTGTGCCAGCAGGCTACTGTATATGGGCTGTTCTCAAACTATAGACAGTGTGTGATTTTCTTGATCAAGTTTTGAATAATTTACACTGCTGTATTTACTAAAAGTTTTGTATTAAATCTGAATTGTTTTGAATTAAAATTTGACAAATGATTACGTCAGACTTACTGAGTATCATTCACACAAAAGGTAGCAGAAAAAAGGGAAAACACTGAAATCAAACAAGTACTTCAGAGTGAGGCACACACAAGGGTTAAAAAATGTCTGAACGCCCTCCTCCTCGATGCCGGTAAAGGAAGTCAGTCATTCAAGGCCGGCCCACTCTACCTGTTTGTTTGACGTGGACTTGTTTTCTTCAGGGAGTGGAAAAAGCATTGAGCCTGCAGCAGGTGGAGCGTATTAACTGCTGCAAGGCACTTCCTGATTTCACTACCACGGTTTGTTTCAGCTTACAGGTAAGTTCTGCTCTTGTTGTCATATATTAATACTGTCATTATATATATATATATAAACTACTTATATATATATATATATATATATATATATATATATATACATGTAAACCACAACAATTACACAAACGAGGGTGTAAGAGAATGAAAGTGAGATGAAAGAGATAAGAGTAGAATTAGTTTCGAAAGATTCATAACATACAGTTGTTCTCATAATAATGTACTTTATGTAAATTAAACAAAATTGTCAGTGAGAATGTTAAATTATGTGAAGCCACTTTAATTAAGGAAATTCTGTGATGGATGAAAAAATGGGTCACCCATGATTGTTTGTTTAGCTCATGTAAAAACCATGTGGCTCTTTGTTGTCTTCGGTTTCATGTCAGCGCCATTTTTGATGGCTCATCTTCTTCTAAATTTCTGTATGTGTTCTAAACATATACAGTATGCATTTTATTTTTTAATGTACATATTAATTCAAATGTCCAGGACAATAAAAGAAAAACCTACTGTTTGAATCAAATGACTATAATTGACTGATTATAGTACTAAAATACAAAGGAAGTCATGATGACACCTTTTTTACCAGAAATAAATGTACTTAGTAAAAGGAAACTGCAAGCGCCTAGCAGGAAACCACATGTCCACACCACATACAGATAAACACACTGAATTAGGCTGTATGCCTGTATCTTTTGACATAGACTGACTTGTGCTCTGTGTGTTTTTTGTTTTTTATTTAAAGGAGAAAGCTGTTGTAACAGTTATGGGTGTGCTAACTCTTCGGCTTTTGGTATGTGGCCAACTAATATTGTTTTCATTGGTTGTGAATAATATAACCGATGCACAACTGAACAGTGAGTCAACAACAAAAGCTCCACCTCTGACTGCAACAGGAAACCAAACAAAGAACAATGCTTCAGATTCATCCAGCACTGCAGCATACAACAGTAGTGCTACAGCTCAAAACAACATGACAACCCAGGCGACTACTATTGGCTTTAATAGTACTGTGGGACCAACCCAAAGCAATGAAACGGTCACAGGACCAGCAGTGCAGCCAAACTCAACAAACGCTCAGACAACCCAATCAGGCACATCCTCAACAATCAACATCAATTCAACAGCTGTCACTTCTACAGACAACAGCACTCACAGTAACAATGAAAGTGCTACATCAAGCACTACACCAGTGACCAAACCAACAGCGATTACTTCCACCTCTGTAATTCAAAACAACTCAACTTCCAATGAATCTCAAAGTAGGTCTATATCCTAGCATTAATAATGTAAACCAAATAATGAAATATGTTTATCCTGCTTAACTATTCCTACCTCTGTTTTAAAGTAGGTGGTGGCCTGAATCATTCAGAGAAATCTCTGACCATTTTATTCAGCATTCTGCTCGGTGTGATAGTTCTGGTAATTCTGGTGAACTTTATGTACAAGTACGGCAGAAGCAAAGAGAGAAGTATCCAATATACTCATCGCCGTCTCCAGAATGAAGATACAGGTTAGGCAAATCTGTTATCTGTTTATGATCTTATAGAAATGGGTTATAGTCTGGGAAAGTTGTCAGGAAAATTTTGCAGAAAACTGCTGTCAAGTCGTGCATGCATGGGCAAGCACATTTAATCTAGTATATAGTTTATAGTAATCATAAAGATTATATATTGACTATAAAAATATGAATAGTGTTACAGTATTGTCTGTAAATTGCTTTCACAGGTGAGCCGTTTGCAGTGTCAGATGACACGCTGGTCATTTCAGGAGGACTCTATGATGGCCCTCAGATTTACAACCCCACCATGACAGTGCAGAACGATGAAGAATACCAGACAGACATACCTGGATTTGCTTCCAGACCTTCTCAGTTCCGCTTGGAGTTTCTGAGAGAGGATCAAGACAGAGCATCTGACAACGAGACCTCCACCTTTCAAACATTCCATGCACATGACCAAGAGCCTTAAGATCTCAGAAACAAACCTCTTTTTATTAAAAAAACAAACAAACAAAAAACAACAATAACAACAACAAAACTTTTTAAGCTGAAAATTTTACTTTTACTTGGAGCTTCTATGAAAAAAGGCTGTTTTTAAACTGCTAAATAAATCTTTTAAACAAGTGAAATTACTGAACATAACAGAAAAACAAATATAAATGTAAATACAAAGATTTGTAACCGCAACAACTGTACCAGGAACAAGATTTTTATAAACATTGTAAGGTACTGTATATTAACTGAATAATACTATTATGTGAAATTGAGTACTGAGAGCTAAGAATAAATGATATAAATATTTCTGCTTATTCAAACACCAGTAGAAATTGTAATCAATCAAAATCAATCATATGCACATTTTTTTTTTTAAAAAGGATAAAATCAAATTTTTTGATGCAAACAGTTTCAAGCAAAGATCTTGTCTGTTACTTTTTTTTTCTTCTTATCTGAACTGCTAACGGTGGTCCATCCAGCATCTCGCATTCTCTTCATTGCAGCCAGTTTCAGCGCTGCTCCTGGAGACTTGCACACAAAAGAACTCTGCACCTGTACAACATTTGCACGATGTCAGTCAAATTAAGAACATAAAGAAGTCAGATTTTGATAAAACTGGTCAAATGTGTTTTTTTTTTTTTTTTTTTAACCTTGAACATGTCCAAACTCCCTGTGTCTGGGTCTTTTGGCTGCATAGGTTTCTTTGATTTAACAGGTTTTGGAGAGAAACTCTGCACACCAGATTAAGAAAGGATTAACAAACCACAAGCACAAATAAATAAGCAGAGCACTGAAAAGTGTTTGTCTGTTTATAACACAATACTAATGGTATGTGAATAGAGTGACAGTAGATACAATTTACCAGTATGTCATTGCTGTCAGAGTTGTCAGACTTTGGGTCCAGCTTCAGAATATTTTTCTTCCAAGACCCTGTAACCTTAGGTGAGGGTGGTGTGCGGATTCTGAATGACTTGAAGTGGAATAAATAAATAAACAAATAAACTGGCTGGTATAAATGCTCAAGATGAATGATGACTAGTGCAAATATTTAAGATTGCCCCCATACCTTTATTTGAGGTGTTGTTCCAGATTTTTTGCCCAGGCTCCATAATGGTGTATGAAGGAATTCATTCGCTTCTCCCTTGCATCATTAATAAAAAAGAAAGACTGTTAGATGATAGATGTGAAGAATAAGAATGTACAAAATGCACAAAGATAACGGAAAAAGAACCTACAGCAGGAGTGTAGGATGCATTTGTTGATGGAGTTTCATTTTCTTCCTCATACAAAGGCTTCTTTGTGGTCACAGCTTTCTGAGTTTTAGAAATCTTGTTTCTTCCCTTCTTTGGTTTGATTTCATTTATCTAAAAAAAGGTTTTCATATTGCACTGTTCACTTTAAATTGCCATGTATACTTCTGGTATCTCATTTGACAAGATACTACCTGATAAAGTGTGTCTTTTTCAAGAGATGGAACTGGTGTCCTCAAGGTCACCTTTTCTCCTTTGAGCTTTTCAAATTGTTGTATCAGCTCACCATTTTCCACTTGCAGGTGGGACAGCTCCAGTTCCTAAATTATTGGTTATTTGGTTTTTAGAGATTTTATGTATTATACCTACTAAAGGGACAAAGTCTCACTATAGCAACTTTTGGTTAAATGTCTCAAACAAAATGTTAACTCTACAATTAATGCATTAATCAATCTTTTGGTCCTAGGACTTCTGCATTAGCATCTCAGGCATCTAATGACAAACTCTGTTATGCTGAGTATGAAATTCAATGCAAACAACAGATTTCAAGTTAAGCAATAATAAAAAAAAAAGTCAAATAATTACCAGTGATGCTTTGCTTGCATTGACTTCAGCTTCTCTCATCCGTTTTTCACTCAGCTCTGCATCTTTTTCTTCTACCATTTTGTCATACTCATGCTGCCAAGAAAACATTAAAATGAATGAAAAGTGCTTAAAAACAATTGAAAATATTGTAGAATTTCAGAGACCACTGAGAAATATTAAGAATGATAATGACCTTGTGCCTCTCCATTAAAGCAACCATGTCTGATATCTTCTGCTGGCATTTCATTTCTGTGTCATCTTTACTCTTCAGTGCCTCCATGGCTGTTTGCTTCAGGTTTTGCACCTTAAAAAAAAAAATCAAAAAAAAAATCAATCCATTATTTGCATCATCATGTCTTGTTTTTTTCAGTTATTGGATTTAATGGGAAGAAAAATCACCTCAAGTTTGAGTTGTTCCTCTGCTGTTGACATGTCTTCAAGGTCAGAGCGTATTTTCTGAAGCTCCTCTATGTGACATTTCTTTAAATAATCCGAATCTTCCTTCAGTTTACTCATCTAAGAGAAGTATGTCAAATACTGTAACATGACCACTGTTTTACTTCATAATGTATGAAAAAGCAGTGTATGCAATCTAAATCCTCTAAGAAAACTTGTCACAAATTAAATTAATTTCACCAGTGTCTCTAATTTTTCACACTCTCCCCTCCAAAGAGCTGCTGAATAAAATTAATACAATTCTGAATACCCTTTTGGCAAAATGGGTTGTGAATGCTGTTTCGTGTTCTTCTTATAACATTATCATTTAGCAAAATAATATTGAAAACTCTTTTACTCATTCCTTGTGAGCTTTTGTTTTGGTTTTAAAAATATTTTCAGTTTAAAAACATTTTTGAGTACAGTGCACACTACTGTATATGTACAGCTAAATCTGATTTTTTACCTTCGACTCCAATGCTTTGATTTTTTTGTCTTTCATCAGAAATTCTTTCTTTGTGCCTTTGCCCTGTTGGCACGATTAAACATGAATTAATGTTAGACACGTGAGGTTATACACCTCGAACAAACTAAAAGAAAACGATATAATAATGTGAACGCACACTCTCTCTTAACTGCTCCTGAACATTCTTTCTCTCTTCATCCTGAACAGCAATTTTTGCAGTTAAAATATCCACCTGTTCCCTGGAATATGAAATTGTACATGTAAGACAAAATAAAACTACAAATGAATCCAAATTTGCAATGTTGCAAGACAAAAGTCTCCTCCAGTCTTACTGAAGCTGTTGCTTCTCTCTCTCAAGTCTATCTATTTCTGTCTTCTCCCGTTCTGCATTTGCATTGCTTTCCTGTTAAAAAAAAAAAAAAATAAATAAACCATCACATGCAGCACTTGAGGTCATTTTGTCAATTTACAACATTTAGAGGCTTGATTTAATTTACAAACCATTAGATGAGACTGAAGGACTTTCTTCTCTAAAGCACCACTATCAACCTGTTGTTGAATGACGTCTTTCTGAATCTGCAGGTCATTAAACTTCAACATCAGCTCCTTGTAATTCTCCCTTCAAGGGAAAACAACTTAAATAAGTTCAATAAAATATTGAACAGATTTCAATGATACAATTGCAAAATGGCCAAAATGCTTAATTTAATGATATTTAAATGAACATTACATTGTTAACTAAATTTCTTATATGAAATGTAGTGTACATCCCTGTCTCACAATAGAAATCCATTTGCAAAACATTTTGATGCTAAAAGAATTCAAAGATAGAGGTACCCTTACATTACTACCCATACCAAGATTATCTGTATAGTATGTGAATCAGTAAGCAATAAATTAGAGGTTCACTTTGAGATTCAAAGATTAACGGTGTAAACCTGACAGGTTTGTGTTTGCACTTACTTCTGTTGCTTTATGTCCCTCTCCAATCGTTCTACCTCTTTATATGAATTACAACTGCTCTCCAAAGCTCCTGACAATTGTTCCTCCATCTCTTTCAATTTAGCCTGGATGAAATATGTACATATTCAATTTGAATATCCAAGTTATTTGTCCATGTTCCATCATATAACTCAACCCAAATAAATACATATGCTTTGTAATATAGTAAAAAACTGAAAGACAAAAACAACATCTTGACCTCTTTTAAAACAACTTCTTCTTGTAGCTCTTCATTGTCATTTCTAGCTTTTGTCAGGGCCTCCTTCATGTTTTTATTTTCTCTTGTGACATTCTCCACAGCATCCTGAGAGGGGTGAATGTGAGATATGAAGCACATGTAGCATTGAAATTATGGAGGATGCATTTTACTACGCCGATGAATGCTTAATGACCATCTCCTCACCTTCAAATTATTTGTCTCACTTTGTTTCTCTTCAAGAGAAGCAATAAGCTGGAGCAGCTGAACTTCACTTGTCTTTAATTCCTCCTTTATAGAGCAGAGTGAATTTGACTTCTCATCCTGTTACAGAAATACTGTGAGCTTAGTTTCATAAATGCATAAATCATAGAATATAAATGCTTAAACAGAGGGGAAAATGCATACCAGCTCATCTCTGAGTATCTGTATTTGCTTGCTATGGTCCTCTTTCTGCCCCTTGATAACTTCTGCATGAAGATAATGCAACCAATAATCTTAGAATGGTGCCAACAAGGCATGCAACTGTGAAATTATTCATTAACATTTACAGATTTAACACACCCAATTCTGCACTTTTGTCACTGAGTTCATTCACCATTGAATTTATCTTTGTCTTAAAGTCTTGTACCCTGTGAAAACAGAGGAATCATTCAATAATGGATTTAAATTAATTATTAAAGTTCTTGGTTAAATATTGTAATTCAATTTCACCTGTGCTATCAGCTTAAGCTGGATTTACAAAACTAGGTCTTGTAATGATATGGTCTCTTTAACGTACCTCTGTATCTCAGATGTTAGTGAGGACTGCAAAGAATTCACTGTCAGCTGCATCTCTGCAAGTTGGTTTGACTGTTGCTCTTTGATGTTGTTTAGTTCCTCTAGTTCAGTGTCTTTCTTTTGAAGAACTTTCTCATGGTTCTCCTTGCTTTGCTCCAGTTTGTCAGTTAAGGCTCTCTGGTTTTCCTTGAGAAACAGATACAATACAATACACCACAAAACAATAACATGAGTTCTATTAATCTTTATGTATTAACCTTACCCTTAAGTAAGTCCAAAACAATCGTATTAGTAAGACCATGTTTAAGGACAAACCTCAATCTCCCATTTGAGTTGCTGCGTCACCCTGAGTTTTTCCTCAATTGCCTCCCGGTCCTGTGTAACACTCTGAAGTAATTTCTGATGTTTCACTAAAAGCAACATGAGTGAAAATAAATGACTTATTGAAAAATTAAGGAAAGACTTATGCGAATGTTTCCTGCATTCCTACTTGCAGACTCCTCTAGCAGAATGCAGCTTTGCTTTGCCTCTTGGAGTCTTACTGAAACATCTTTTAAATTGTTTTCTTTTTCTTCGAGTTTTTCTTGGAGCATGGCAACCTTAACAAGGAACACAAAATACATGTGTTTTAGTCACAACATGAACACAAAGACAGGTGGGTGTTACTTTATGCAAGATCATTCAAAATCAAGACTAACCTCTTTCTCCTTCACGTGGCATTCACTCTTAAACTTCACTTTAAGATCCTCAAACTCTGTAAGGCATTCTCTTACTGTATCATATGCAAACAAAACAATATTAAAATGTTTAATTTTGTTGTGTCAAATACAGTATATGCTTAAAATTAATATACTTCATTAGATTTTAAAAATAATTAGACAAATTATTTAAGCGAGCACATTTCAACATTTCCTGCTGATCAGCCTCTGCCTGTTTCCGAAGACTTTCAAATGCCGCCACCATCCTCTGCAAATGAACAAATTACAGTGTCATAAAAAATACTGTCCTTTTGGACATATTTCCCACGCTTTACCAGTAATAAATAAGTAAATACACTCATTATAAAGTTACCTGAATATTCTCACTGTTCTGTATAAACAGATCACGAGTTTCTTCCCGTTCAGCCTCAACTATTTCAGGCAAAATTAAAAACCCATTATTGTTCTCTAATAAGTGGCAATGAATTAATACATTATGATATGCTATATGACATCTACACTTACACAGATTCATTTTCTCAGCAGATCTCTCAAATGTGTCCTTTAGTATGTTACACAAATTTCTGGTTGCATTACTTCTGCATGATAAAAATATAATAATATAATATAACATAATATAATATGTGGTTATATAAATATTACCCATGATGTACATACTTATTTCTAAGATCGTCATTTTCATTGAGTTGATCCTCTAATTTCATGCTCAGAGTTTCATTTGCAAACTGCAACAGACATAATTTATAATAATAATTAATAATTTATAATAAATTGAACAAAAACAAATGCACTACCCTCAAATTATTTACCTGAAGCTCTTGAATGGCTTTGCGCTGCGTCTCAATGGTTTTTCTGTTCTCCTGAAGCTTTCTGTCTTTTTGTGAAATCTCAGAATCTATTCTGAACTTCCACGTTTTAATTTTCTCAGCTTCATCGAGCAATCTGGAGTACAGCTGGCTGGATCTTAATGATGTCTATAATGCAAAAACACCACAGTAATTGAACTGCTTAGATTTATTTTCATTATACATTTTATTGAATTCATAACATGGACCTTAAACCATTCTACAGTATACAAATAAATGAATAATTAATCATTTAAGCAATAAACTACAATACAAAATTAAATGAGCATTCAATCTAACCTCCTCCTTTTCCATTGGCATGACTGCAACCTTCTTCGTACCCTCTTTAATAGCAAAGTATTAGGTTTAATGAACATGTTGCTTTTGAGACTGGCATTGACACTACATTAAAACATATACATTTTATTCATATTTATTAACATAATCTGAGGTAATGTTACCTGGTCTTGATGTCTTCGTAGGAAGCACCATTTTTGATGGAAATGGCAGGCTTGTCTCCATATCTGAACACTTGTAACTCTACAAACAAAATACATATGTATCAGTCTATTAAATGTTCACACAGCAGTTTTAGCAGCCAGGAGTCAAATAGCAACATTATAGCACAAACAGAGAATTTACAAGTTTGCCAACCTGATCAGGAGGAGAAAAAACACCGTTTTCTTCAAACAAGCCTGTTTCCTGAGGCCTCACCGCAGACACTTGATTCAAATGAGCTCTTGGGGGCACCAACAGTTTGAAGTTGAATGGTTTTTGCATTCTGTGGAGTCAAACGAAATATCACTTCAAAAAATCCTCAGAACTGTATACCGAATAGTTTTATTGTTGAGTTTTTCCCTTTCTGAGATACTTGCTAGCTGAGAAAGTAACGTTAAGTCGAAAATGTTGAGACGGTTAAACTGTTCATCACAAACTCCTCAGTTAGACAGTTATTCCTCACAAATGATCCGATTTTCGTTACTTTTCTTCTTTTATAAACTACACTTACGTAATTAAACTTAATTTTAAAACATTTTACCTTCAAACAATTCACCCGATCTCTTTCTAAACGGATTTTATGATCGATTCGACTCCGCTAACCAACGGATTTTACCTTACGTCAGCTGTTTGAGTCACGCGACGCCGATTTTAAATTCTTTGCGCGCCGCTGTTCCAGCCACGCGCTGATTCAATTTAGCAATAGCAGTAGCAGTAGCAACACGGTTAGTCGCAACTTTGTAAATATTACTAATTACAAAAAAAGTTTTAACTTTGATGGCACGGCGCCAGAGACCCAAGATAACATAAATAAACGCATTGAATGTTCACATGCTGACATTTTCCGATATCCAATTATTTCCAAAAGCACAACTGAACATTTTTTTCTGTGGATAACGTACCTGTCACATTTATGAGAGGTGCATCCAACAAAGGGTTAAAGCTTCACTATTATCAAATGGGTTTTGGCTATAGGTCAGATAAACATTTTGCAAAAGGGCAACACTTTAGAATACTGTTTCTTACTTACTGCATAACTAATAAGGAATTACTGAAGAACTAATAGGTAATTCTTCATTAACACTACTGTTAACTACTAAGGAAGATGTGTTAACTAATCAGTATGTAATAGAATTTTATGATTATGTTAAGTAACAGTTAGCTAATCAATAACTAATGAATTATGTCATACCTCCTGAAGAACTAGGCTACTATTAATTATCTACTAATTAATGTTCAAGAAATATAACTATGAAGTAACTACTAATAAACAGAAAATGATTCATTTTCTAACTACTTTGTACTACTTTGTTACAGTCCACCACTTATTATTACTTATTATTATTATGGAAATTAAATATGTATTTTTATGCTGCATAATACTGCATTCCCAAAAAGAGTCATTACAACAAATTGTTCAGAAGTTTTTGCCTGTATGGTGATTAACTGCGCATGTTCTGTAAGAAATCAGCTTCGGAAAGAAACCCCACCCCCACTGCCTTGCCATAACTATCCAACTTATCACAGATATAAAATGTTTTATTTATTTAGTTAGTTACCAAAACGCTGGGATGAGTCATTTTTGGGTTATTTTTTCAGTGTTAGGTAGTTTTTGTATTGTTATTCCCCCCACCCCTCCCCGAAATACAGGTTTGTGTATGTTTTATTTTATCTATAAAATCATTGCTGTGCTGTAAATCATTTTATTTTATGAATAGTAACATACAAGTATGCAATGTCAGTCACCTAACTGACAAGTGTCGCATCGGTCTTTTTGCATGATAGAAACGCCTGATCCCTTGCATAAAACACATTATTTTATTTCTAAAGATACTAAGTTAATTCTAATTACTTAAGATTTTAAATTATGTTCTCAGAGCTGTGCACTGCTTGTTTATGGGCAGGTTATGGAGTCAGTCACAGCATCTTTCCGCAATAAGTGCAACACAGGGCGGCGGTCTGAAGTTAGCAGTTTCCCCGCCGAACACGAGCCCAGCTCCCGCACGAGATTCAGCACCGCTACTCTATGGAAACGGGATAACAGAGGCCGGTTGATTACACTTGAATTGCTTTTAAATGTTTTAACTTTTGATTTTAAAACGTTTGTTAAACGAGTTTAAATGTGAGTATTGTATACATGTTAAAATGAATAAAATATACTGCATTAAGAAGTGTTCTCATCTGAAATAAAGGAAGACATCATGTAAACTAGTGGTTGTGTTGTGTATTTCACAAAGGTTTTTAGATTATTACGTTTTAGTGCTTTTTTCAGAGTGTAGGTTTGATTTGAGTCAGAATTGTTATTAATTACTAATGGGTTCCTTAAATCTTCACTTTAGAATACTGTTTCAGGTTCTAAGTAATTACTGCAGAATTATCTAATAATTCTTTATGAACTGCTAATGGGTTCCCTATGTTCACTTTAGAATACTGTTTCAGGTTCTAAGTAATTACTGCAGAATTATTTGATAATTCTTTATTAATTACTAGTGGGTTCCCTGTATTTTCACTTTCCCTCAGTCATTGCCTTACATACTGGAATTTACTCAATGGTAATGTGACATGCTGAGGAAAACAGACACAGTACTGTAATGAAATATAAAAACTAATCTGAGGTAAGTTGGCTATGGCAAGGCATTTAGAGTGGGGGTTGGGTTCCTTTCCGAAGTTGATTTCTTACAGAACACACTCACAAAACAATTATTTACCACACAGGCAAAAACCTCTATAAAATGTATTTATTAATATTGCATTTTCATAATACTACTACTAATAACGTAAGTAAATAAGAAAGGGCCACAACTCAATGTAATAGTGTTTAAAAAAAAAACACTATTAAAACCTATAAAAACCTTAATTAGTAGATAATTTAGTTCTTCAGGAGGTATGACAGAATTCATTAGTTATTGATTAGCTAACTGTTACTTAACATAATCATAAAATTCAATTACATACTGATTAGTTAACACATCTTCCTTAGTAGTTAACAGTAGTGACTTAAGTGTTAATGAAGAATTATCCATTGGTTCTTCAGTAATTCCTTATTAGTTATGCAGTAAGTAAGAAACAGTATTCTAAAGTGTTACCTGCAAAAGAAGTCAAAGAGAAAATAAGATGTACTTACATCATTGTAAATCTCAACAGAACACAAGGGTTGACACCCAGCACTTAAAAGATGATGAAGCATATACAATTCTTATTTAAACTAGAATCATTTTTATTTTAACCGCAACACAAATGATAAAAATTTAAACTCTGACAGCAAATTATTTGGCATTTCAAGAACAAATTATCATTAGGCTATATACAAACAGTGGTTGCATTTTCAAAGTTTTCAACAAGTAAACAATCTTTCTTTACTACAGTGCTAGGCTACACACATACATACACATGCATAAGAATACATAAAACAGACACTGACAAAGTGCATTCACTGAAAATATTTAGCAAGTTATAGGTTTCATTTGTGCAAATATTTAACAACAGACACTCTTTGCATATCTACCGCTTTTTCATTACTCCAATGTATTTTTTGTTAGAAGGCAACATTTGTTTCTTGTAGGCCTAATTAATTTATTTTATAATCACTGATTTAATCTTTGACTCACTGCGTACATAAACGCCCCAAAATAGATGTGCCACAACTCTTGTCCTACAGTAGTGGTGTAATGTAACGAAGTAATAATACTTCGTTACAGTACTTGAGTATTTTTTGGGAGAATCTGTACTTTACTTGAATTTTTATATTTCTGTCAACTTTTATTTTTACTCTACTACATTTCCTAAATAAAATGCATACTTTTACTCCGATACATTTTCCCCAAAGCATTTTCGTTACTTACTACAAAATAAAATCGGAAGAACACAGACTACAAGCAAGCATGTGCAAACAAGTGCTCGCACAACCGCGGTTGATTTCATTTTCCGGGTTGCGTCCGTAGCTGGAGCGGCTGAGAAGAGTGCGCTGCCATTATAAAGTACGAGAGCGGCCTCTAGAGGCGAAATAAAAACCATCACTGATGTCTCGTAGCGTTTGTTTTGACACATGACGTGAGGCTGCGCGCTGCACAGAGCGGGACACTTCAAAAACGGATTTAAAACATAAACAACAAAACGGTATACAGAGTACACTACAGTAACGTTACATGTTTTCATATCATTATAAAGTAATTAGTTTGTTGACTAGCTGCTGCATTAGTGGAGAACATAGCATGTTTGCCGTCGAAGCTGAGAGGATGCTAACATTACTAGTACCTCAAGCGATTAAAACAATGTGACAAAAACACCAACTGTTTAATGCCACGATTGTTACCATTCATTTGCATTAGTTTATATTCATTTGTTCGCTGTTATGCATTCATTACCCAGCTAAGTTGCATATTTAAACTGTATCCTTATCATGCAGCGACAGAAACATAAATCAGAAATGAATTCGATTTTAGTTCTTTTTTTTACCGGCACTGTAAGGCATATTTTGATTAGATAATCATCAAGTTTTCTAAAATAAAGGCAAATAAAGTGTGAAAGTATACATATAGGCCCGACCTATGCTTTGCCTTTGTGTGTAAAGATTGCAATTTTTAAGCATGACTGTTTGGATTTATAAGAAATGGTAACACTTTACAATAAGAGTCCATTTGTAACATTAAATTAGGTTAATAAAAGTATTGTTAATTGTTAATTTCAACATTTATATTTTAACATTTTAAAGTTGTCTCTTACATTAGTTATGATGCACTATGTATTAACATGGATGATTACTGTATAATATATTAGTATTTTTTATATTTAAAACTTACAATAAACATTGTCTTTTTTTTAATTCAAAGAAAACAAAATGTAAGCGTTAAAACTGAACACAATCTTGCTGCTCAAACTGTGTATAGAACAAGTTTTTAATTTTTTTTTTTTGCTCCTTTTGTATTTTACATTTACTTTTTATAAGTACGTTTAATATATAAAAAAATACTTCTAAACAGTAATATTCTAAACAGTGACTTTAACTTCTACCAAAGTCATTTTCTGGTAAGATATCTATACTTTTACTCAAGTATGGCTTTCAAGTACTTTATACACCACTGGTAAAATGTTTAGCAAATGTTTTAAACTAAAGTTAAATTCTAAAAATAAAATTAAAAATATAATTTGCATGACTATGCGTGCACTCATGCAAGGCATTGAAATGTTTGCATCACTGTCTCAGTAACATGAATAGCCCAGGATGTGTGTCTGTAACTAGATCCTCAATGTGGAAAGCGTAGAAATGTTGGGATCACCCAGAATAACACCAATCAGCCAGTGTTACACAGCATCCTCTGCAGTATTGTCATTCGGTACTTTCAGTGCATCTACAATTTCTTTGCCAGGTTCCTCCTGTAGATTGGCTCTTTTGGATTCCTCTTTTGCCTCTCTCTCCAGTAGCCTGTAGTTGATGGCCATTCCGATGAACAGAAACAGGCTGCCAAACAGCAGGACAACTCCACAGGCCATGTAAGTATACTTATAGTCATGGTAGATGTCATTGAACTTCCCTGTGAATGTAGACAATTGTCATTTAAAAAGGTCAGTGATTCAAGTTGGATACATCAACTCATTATCGAAAAATGTCAAAAGTTTGATTCAAATTTTATTTCTATAGAAATCTTAATTTCTGTCCCTCCATTGACAGCTACGCAACTGACACTTTGACGCTTCAAAGAGTTCATAAAGAGATTGTAAAAATAATCCATATGAATTGAGCAGTTTAGTCCAAATTTTCTGAAGAGACTCGATCGCTTTTTATATGATGAACAGATTTATCTTAGGCTTTTATTCACATATAAACATTCATCAACTCACACATCAGTTGTGGTAAACGGAAGCTCAAGCATGTTTGCTTGACGTGCGAGAACTGTTTGAGCTTCTGCAAGAGGTTTGTTCTCACGCGTCAAACCGGTTCGGTTGAGCTTCTGTTTATGTTCGCCATTCAATGTTTATATGTGAATAAAAGCCTAAATTCAATCTGTTCATTATATAAAGTGATCGTGTCTCTTCAGAAAATTTGGACTAAATCACTCAATTCATATGGATTCAATTTACAATCTCTTTATGAACTTTTTGAAGCGTCAAAGAGGTAGATGCATAGCTGTCAATGGAGGGACAGAAATTGGTCAGATTTCATTAAAAATATCTTCATTTGTGTTCTGAAGATGAACAAAAGTCTTACATGGGTTTGGAACGAAATGAGAGTGAGTAATTGATAACAGAATTTTCATTTTTGGGTGAACTAACCCTTTAATATGAGGTCATAAAACCTCCATGCATAATAAACCATTTGGTTTGCTATTTAAAACTGTTTGAGTATGAGACGTAAACACACTCCATACTCACCTAGTAAAGGAGGCCCCAATAACACTGGCGCACATTCCACAATCGTCACCAGTCCTACAGCACTGGAGAAACGCTGAGTCCCCACGAGATCCATGAGAGTCTCAAACAGCACGGAGCTCAGCCAGCCATAGGCAAACCCAAAGAACATCGCGTAAATCACAAATCCTGTGTAGTCTGTGGACAGAGGGGCAAGCAGGTGGCACACACCGTTAAGGAGAATAGATGCGGCGAAGAAGTATTGCACCCTTGGTCTCACCCATTTTGTGTTTGCGAGTATTCCCATTGAAGGTCGTGCAACCATATCTACAAAGGCCAGGACAGAGAGCAGAAAAGCTGCCTTCTCCTTGGGAATTCCTTTACTCTTGGCATAATTACTGAGGAACACAAGAGGAGTGAAGAGGCCGAAGAACATGACCACGTTACCCACAAGGTAAAGCAAGAAGCCATGATGCTTGAAGAGTGTCAGATCGATAAAACTATTGATGATCTCCATCTTGGTCTTTTGCTCTCTAGCTCTGCTGTTACTGTTAGCAGCTTTAACAGCAGGTTGGGGCTTTGGGCCAATGGGCCTCATCAGTGATCCAGCTACACAACAATTAAGCAGAAGTCCACCCAGAATCAAGAAGCTTCCTCTCCAGCCGAACTGCTCAAAGAACCAAGTGTTTAAAGGAGCCAGAGTAGACAAGAAGACTGGGCTACCAGCCATAGCGATACCATTAGCTATCGGGCGTCTCTTGTAGAAATATTTTCCGATCATTGTGAGAGCTGGGTTGAGATTAAATGCCAGTCCCAGACCTGGAAAACATAATAACAAACTGTTAAAAAAAGAAAACTGTCCCCCTGGGTGATATTAAAATGTCACAAGAGTGTAACATCTACAGGAGTGCTATTACTACAAATTGAATGGGATAAGAGCAACGGTTTATGTTTCAGAGTTTATTTATATTATGTGTATTTAACTACTATGTACTAACATCTAAGTTAATCGTTTGATACAATACACCTGTTTTGTACAAATATATATATTTTTTACATTGTACTTATATTTAAAAAAAACACCTGGATGTAATTAATATCTGTAATTACATCTATAATTACTGTTGACTCTTCACTTACACCTTAACCCACCCTTAAACCCACCCATACCACCAAACCTGTCCCTAACCATACCCATATTCCACCTCAATATAGCAGCAAAAGTGTTTTGAAATGCAATATGAACACAATAAGTACATTGTACTTATTATTTGATGTAAATACATAGTAGTTAAGGACACTTAATATAAAGTGTGACCGAAAATATATATTTTTTAATTATACCTCCCACAACACCGACACAGAAGTACAATCCTTCAACATTATTGCAGAAAGAGGCAGCGATGAGCCCTACTCCCGAGAGACAGCCTCCCAAAATCATAATTGGCCGACTTCCATACTTATTGACCAGGATACTGCTGACAGGACCTGGGAATGAGAATTGGAAATACAAGCTGTCAGAATCTGTACAACAACAACAAAAAAACTATTATTATTAATAAAATATATGATCGCACAAAAAAAAAAAAATTTTTTTTTAATTTTTTTAAAAGCAGTTTTGTCTGCTCACCAAGGCTGCATTTATTTAATTAAAAATACAGTAAAAACAGTAATATTGTGAAATATTATTACAAATTAAAATAACTGTTTTCTGTTTGAATATATTTTATAAAGTAATTTATTCCTGTGATCAAAGTTGAATTTTCAGCATCATTAGTCCAGTCTTCAGTGTCACATGATCCTTCAGAAATCATTCTAATATGTTGATTTGCTGCTCAAGAAACATTTATTGTGTACAATTGTACAAAATATTTGTGTACAATATTTTTTATTTAGGATTCTTTGATGAATAGAAAGTTCAAAAGAACAGCATTTATTTGAAATATAATCTTTTGTAACATTATAAATGTCTTTACTGTCACTTTTGGTCGATTTAATGCATCCTTGCTGAATAAAAGTATTAATTTCTTTAATTTCTTTTCAAAAAAATAAAAATTCTTACTGACCCCAAACTTTTGAACGGTAGTGTATAATGTTACAAAAGCTTTGTATTTCAGATAAATGCTGTTCTTTTGAGCTTTCTATTCATCAAGGAATCCTGAAAAAAATTCCTTGATCACAGGAATAAATTACTTTATAAAATATATTCAAACAGAAAACAGTTATTTGAAATTGTAATAATATTTCACAATATTACTGTTTTTACTGTATTTTTAATTAAATAAATGCAGCCTTGGTGAGCAGACGAAACTTCTTTTAAAACCATTAAAAATCTTACTGTGTCCAAACTTTTGACTGGTAGTGTACATACTAAAAAAGAACAATGGTTTAAGAAACACCCAATTCCAAGTTATCAGGAAATTCAACGAGAGAAAAAAATGTAACCCAGGACTTGATTTTATCCATTGGGGATTGATGGGATTGAAAACAGAAAGGTTGGGGGGAAAGATGGCTTGTCCTTTCAAAGGAATGATGTTTCAGAGGTGGAGCAAGTTATTACATCATGATTACAAAAAGACATACATCTATATTCTTTTATGCACAGATGAACTGTTCACAATTACACCAGCAATGTATACAAAAAAAAAAAAAAAAAGGGTCGATTTTAATTTCATGGCTAAAGTAGTAGTTTCTGTTCAGACCACTAGAGGGCATTGCAGCTCTGTGGGGAAGAACAATAGAATTTGACATTGCATATTACTGCAGTAATCATCAAACTGCAGGTTTTGCTGTTTCCCACCATCATCCAGCTAACTGAGGAAAAGATGTTACCTGTGAAATGCAGAGGCTGAAATACATGCTCTCTTGAATCATATTCCAGATGTGTTTCACTCCTATGGCAAACTTTAGCCCTAACAAACCAAAATAATGTGTTCTGATACGGCCCTGCAGTAGCAAACACAGTGATCCCAAAGTATTAGCAGTTACGTGCATGTTTTAAGTCTTTAGTGTACAGAGTCTAAATCCTATCATGAATGTAGGAAAGAAGCCTGCTAATCGTGAAAACCGGGGAGTGATGGTGAGCGCCTGCAAGTCTTCAGCCTCCCAGTACAATAGACTGCCTTGTTTGCCTCTCTAATCCACCCCATACAGCGGGGGAGTCACTGCGAACATGTACGAAAGAACACATAAACACATTTATAAATGTGGAAATTCATTAGTGTCAGGTACATGCCCTATTTTACCCCACAACATCTACTAATACCAGTACTTTAAGCAGATTTGAGCAGTCACGCTGTAAAAGAAATATGAGTGAAGTAAACATGTAGGACTGCACGATTTGGGGGCGATTTTTCTGATAATTGTGATAATTGTTTGCTGTGCTTTTTTTTTATGGCTGCATAATTTGGCAAAAATTTTATCGTTATAGTATATATATATATATATATATATATATATATAAAAATGTAGTAAAATAAAAACTAAATAATAATACTGTTGTCATTTTTCACATATTTCAGTATTTAAGAAAAATAATATTTTTAAAAAATTTTTACATTACAACTAAAATTACAAGTCTATTATTCATGCCGGTCTTAATTTCTTCCTTTTTAAACATTATACCATCAAACCAACTTCTCACAAATGAGCTTAAATACTTGCAAAAGACCAGCTCAATACAACAACACTGTCTTAACCAATGGTGTGAGTCTAGGGCGGGGCTATCTATTTGACCAACCAATGGCAGACGACTGCAGTCTTCAGGAAACCTGTATGAAAACAGTCATTATTTTGTGACATCATAGTGATGCAGAAATGACAGTTTAGCATTAGCTATTTAACCTTCAGGGTAATTTGGTGCATTACTACATTCTGTACACTTTCTTTTGTGCATATTTGGTATTAAAACCAGAGTAGATAAAATTAATGTGACTTTAAATGTGGTACGGGCAGTGATTTTCAATTAGATTATTCACTGACTAAGCCCTTGGGTGACATTAAGTCAAAACCCACTCCTGGCATATCATATCAGTCTGCATTCATGTAAATATCCTCATATCTGGACCTCTCTTGCTCCAGGCAAATTACCTCTGGGCTGCCTGGGTCACCGACAACAAGCTTAAATGCACTAGAGGTCTATGTAGGAAGATGTCTTAGCCTAGAATGCCAAAACAACATCCCTGGAAAAGAAACGAACAACTTCTGACAGTATTTAGCTTAGAGGGCATTCAGACTTCTTTGCAAACGGTGGGTGAGACAGTGGATGTATTCATAAAGAGGCAGAGGGGGCATCAGAAAAAAGCTAGAAAGAGACATGACAGCAAATGGAGGTCCACAACACATGTCAGTCATGAACAACATCAAACTAGATGCTAAAACAATGCCATTCAGATTTATTTGCGAGCATGTGAATTATTATGAATATTGAATATATTGCTACACAGACCTCTGCATAAGTCAGCATAAAATTTTCACAGTTATGTCTTGCCTGCAAATATGTTAGTACAAACCATAGCACTACATATTGCGATTCTGTACATCATTTTGTTCAGAACAAAACTCTTGAATTTTCCATGAGTCGTTGGGTCTGTGATCATCTGGGTCATGTGCTCTGTATTGCCCCCTGCATTACAGTAGGGAATTAGCTCTGCTGGGCCAGAAGGGGCAGTGTAGGAGTATGAGGTCAAATGTAAAGTCATGTGCTTCTCACATGCCTTGAGTTCTCAAGGCCATAATGTCAACACCACTGACAAACTGAAAGGTCTGTCTTTCAGAAACACATCCTGATTGAGCACCTTATTCTTGTCATGACAAATGTGAGGGAAAAAGCTCAGGTTTGACGCAAGTATGTGGGACAATGACATATACAGCTTGACTGTCCACATAAAAGAAAAGGACACATTGTAGAATCAGAACTAACTAACTATATATATATATATATATATATATATATATATACACATTTTGTATATTTGATCAGATAAAATTAGATTTTTCTTTGGTTATAATATACAATATTGATGAACTTGATTGATGGTACATTACAAAATACATTAAATGCAAGTAATTAAATGCTATTTTAACGGTTTCTCACCTAGAGCATGTGGCCAACTGAAGAAAAGACTAAAATCAAATAATTTTTTCATATTCTGAAACTTTTTTATCTTTTTGTGGAGCTTTAAAATACCTAGTCACTGTATTCTTGCTCTGAATGGAAAATGAGAGTGTTAACATTCTTCAAAACATCTTGTTTGTCTTCCACAGAGAACAGAAAGTCAAACAGGTTTGGAACGACATGGATAAGGAAAAAAGTGAAAACAGTATTTATTTTTGCCTCTTTTAAAGGTTGTGTGTAAGCATACACTCAAACCATACTGATAGTATAATTGGCTTTTGCAATAAAACTTTGACTTACAACTGAAAAGTAGCACCATACTGTCAAAAACATTAAAGCTTTTTTCCTTCTATCTGTAATAGTTTATATTTTTTAAACTCATGTTTGATCTGCTCAGTAGCGTGAGAAGGAGAGTGTGCAATTTAGTCTGCCTATGTGAGTGTGCTGACATCATTTGGTGGTGCTCCACTTCCTGAGACAAGTTTGCTATTGACGCTAGTCATCACAAGTCTGTGCGACTCCTGAGTTAGGCGTCTCATCTCCTCATCTCTCTCCAAGGAAAACATCTGACACTTGCAGAATAAAGAGCTGACTGAGAAGAAAGACTCCAGAGGGAGATAGAGTTGCCCATTCAGAGCTCAATCTCTCTGCAAAGCAGCCGGTGGCTGATGTCTAAGCCTTGTCTAGCATGCCTCTCGTTTCTACATTCAAATGAATAAGGGTCTTTCACTCACGCCATATCCATTGATAAACAGTGTCTTCATTACCTGTGCCATGATCTCACCACTGGCTTGAATGGATAACCAAACAGCATGATTTAAAAGTGACTCATGAGAAAGACTTACTGTATTAAAGGATTAGTTCACTTCAGAATGAAAGTTTCCTGATAATTTACTCACCCCCATGTCATCCAAGGTGTTTATGTCTTTCTTTCTTCAGCCGAAAAGAAATTAAATTTTTGAGGAAAACATTCCAGGATTTTTCTCCCTATAGTGGACTTCACTGGGGTTCAATGGGTTGAAGGTCCAAATTGCAGTTTAAATGCAGCTTCAAAGGGCTCTACACGATCCCAGCCGAGGAATAAGAGTCTTGTCACACATTGCGTAATCACATTGGAAAGGTCACGTGTGACGTAGGCGGAAGTACCGTGGTAGGGCAAAAAAACTCCATCTCATTTTCTCCTCTAACTTCAAAATCGTCCGACATCTTTGTTTTACCTTTTTTTGTAAAGGGCGTTTGACTTAGTCTTTGCACGTTTGCTTTTGTAGACATTGGATTGGTACTTTCACCTACGTCACACTTGACCTTTCCAACTTGATGCGTAATGCGTGGCGCATCGCAGTGCAAGACGAGCATTTGTGGTTAAAAAGTATATAAATTTATTATTATTCTTTTTTTTTTTAGAAAATGACCGATCGTTTCACTAGATAAGACCCTTATTCCTCGTCTGGGATCGTGTGGAGCCCTTTGAAGCTGCACTGAAACTGCAATTTGGACCTTCCATCCATTGTACCTGGGGTCCTAAGTCCACTATATGGAGAAAAATCCTGTAATGTTTTCCTCAAATTTCATTTTAACTGAAGAACGAAAGACATAAACATCATGGATGACATGGGGGTGAGTAAATTATCAGGAAGTTTTAATTCTGAAGTGAACTAATCCTTTAAGAATCTCAGTTTTAAATCAGTGCAAAAACTAGTATGAAATTAAACCATTATGTATTCAGAAAAAACTTTTTATGATATATAGAGCGTTTGAGAGTTTTGAGTGGAAGAAAAAAGGATAAAAAGCAGGAAGACACTGCTTACCTCCTCCATACATGACAGCAAGCATGATGGAAGAGATCCAGGACACTTGACTGCTGTTGACTTGGAAGATCACTTCAATTTCCTTGAAGAACACAGTGATGGACTTTGGGAAGGCGTAGGAGAAACCGATAGAAATGAAGGCACCAACCACCACGGCCCAACCCCAGCCCCCCTCAGGAGGGGTGTAGCCCACAGGACCTCCAATAGCAGGTGCCATGGCTCTAGGTGTTTACAAAGTTCTCTCTCTCTAAAGAAATAAAGAAAATGGTGGGTGAAAAAGAGTTCAAGGTCAAATGATTAGGTCATTAAAACAATCAGTATGTTTCTAAGGCTCATTGTAAAAACATTTTTGACTGCATATTTGAATTGTCACCTTGTCACCAAGAACTTTAAAAAGAAAGCACTAAAAGTTTGGGGTCAGTAAGATTTTTTTTTGTTTTTGATTTGATTTGTTTTTGGAAGAAGTCTCTTATACTCAAGGCAGCATTTATTTGATCAAAAAATACAGTAAAAACAGTAACATTGAGAAATATTATTACAATTTAATTGTTTTTTTTCTAAAATAAATACTGTTTTCTATTTCAACATATTTTAAAATGCATTTATTGCTGTGATGGAAAAGCTGAATTTTCAGCATCATTACTCCAGTCTTCAGTGTCACATGATCCTTCAGAAATCATTCTAATATGCTGATTTGCTGCTCAAGAAATATTTCTTACCACTATCAGTGTTGAAAACAGTTGTGCTGCGGTTTGTGGAAACCATAGGTGCGTCCCAATTTGTGTACTTATGCACTATTCTATGACGTTTTTAAGTATAAATAGTGCAAGTAGTGCGTTCACACTGAAAATTCCAAAAAGAAAAAGCACACTTTAAATACCCGGATGATGCACTAAATTAACGGAAAAAATGAAGTGTGGAATGTTGGACACTTCATGCACTCAACTGTTGCAGCTTTAATTACGTAGTGGAGGGGAAGGGGCTGTCAGACTCCGATGTTAAATGACAAAATAACCTTGTACAATTCACGCACTACATGGATGAGTACATAGTGCATAAGTACATAGTGTATAAGTGCATAGTGTATAGTGCGTCATTTGGGACGCAACTCATGATACATTTTCTAAATAAATGTCTTTCAAAAAGTGACTCTAGTGATTTTAAACGGTAGTATACATTCAACTATGTACATTTAAAAAACAACAACAACTATAACATATTGAGATTTCAACTTTCATAAATATTAATAGTGTTTTTAGCATGTTGCTAAGTGTTTACTAAGTCTCAGGTCTCAAGATATGGCTCAGGTCACTCATTCAATCTAATTCTATAGGATTTTCTCGTCCACTTAGAAAGTGAGAAATGTGAGTCTAGTCAGAAAAGCTCCTTTTAAGGATCATTCATGTTTGAGGCACAGGTGGTGTGTGATATGTGACGTGCTGAAGTTTAATACCTAGGGTTGGGGGTTTGTTCAAATTTTTAACACTAAGTACGAGTAATAGTAATAGTGATTCTAGCACCTCTTTTACTTTGATTCATGGGCAGGAAATACAACATTTTCTGCACAACTAGTCCTCTAAAGGTAAACCTAAAACTTCAAAGCATCACACATCAATAAACATGAATCACACCAAACAGCTTCAAGAAATCATTGTGCATACATGTGGCAAAAAAAAAACATTCAAAGGAAATGTAGATGGCACATAAAGACTCGTGGTGCCGTTACATATTAAAGCCTCACAGCCGACCTGAGTGCAACGAGTATTTGTAAAGCCACAGCAGGAGGCTTTTAAAGTGAACATTCCCCCCAAAATGGAAATGTGACTTACATTATTTAAGGAGGATCAGTGGTTTATGTCAGAGAGAGGCACCTTATACCAATATCAGGTTATTTTCCCCATTGGCATTTAAGCCTCTCTACATGTGCTCTTGGATTTGTTTTGCTAGCCCAAACAGCATGATTTTGAGGCATCAGGGCGCCTTGCCATTAGCTGCTAGATCGTTTTTTTAAAGAACAACTTTCTCATTAAAACAACAATGTGCAGTCATTATCACAAAACAAACCCAGACAAGACAATCAGGACCCTGATGCAAAGAGGGTCTTGCATCACTCTGAAGAAGTTTATTTTGTGATAATGACTGGCTGGCTGTGTGTTGTCCTTAATATTACACAGATACTTACCAAAAAAATAAATAAATAAATAAAATGAACATGAAATTATGGTAGCACTTAATTTTACAGTCCTGTTCTCCATGTACATACTATGGCTAATGTAACTGGGTAATAACTAGGTACTAACCTTAACCCATGTAGTTGCCTTACATTACCCAGTACTTTCTCAGGTAAGTACACTGTAAGTACATGTAAGTGCACGTCCTGTAAAATAAAGTGCAACCGAAATTATTTTAATACATTACCTACTAGTTTGGGGTCGGTAAGATTTATTAATGTTTTTGAAAGAAGTCTCCTATGCTCACCAAGGCTGCATTTATTTGATCAAAAATACAGTAAAAACAGTAATATTGTGAAGTATTATTACAATTTAAACAGTTTTCTATTTTAATATATTTCAAAATATAATTTATTACTTTATTGCTGAAGAAACAATTATAAATGTCTTTACAGTTACTTTTGGTCAATTTAATGCATCCTTGCTGAACAAAAATATTGATTTCTTTTGTACTACAGTGTACAACAAAGAATCCATGAAGTGATTGGTTCCCTGCTGCAATGGACAATTATAGAAAAATATTTGACTGCAGAATGACCGACCAATCAGAAACGAGTATTCCAGAGTTGCGTATAGTAATTTTTAAGGTATTGTCAAACAGTTTCAAATCTGGCAGAATTACCTGAATTCATACAAGCTTTATTAACATATCTCGTCATTAATATAATTTTGTATTAAATTCTTACAAGATGTATTTTGATTTAGCCATTATTACATCACTGGGACTTTGAATTTGGACAATCTGACAGTTTGATCATGTTGGCAGAGCATATCGTTCCTCTCAGCTGAAGTGCTGTGTGGTTTAAAAAGAAGTGAGAATGAAATGAATCACTTTACAGGTAAAACGGGTCCTAGACACGCCGTCAGGCTAGACATTTTAGCGCATTCAAGCTTAGAATCACACATTCCACACAGAAGTGCTCCTACCTTTCTGGAACAGTCTATAAATTCTCTGCATAAAATAGTCCAAAGTACTCTTCTATTCCACTGTGACGGAAAGCAGCATTTTAAGAGACCGGACTGGGTCAAGGCAAGCCTCTAGTTATGTGAATAATCCAGAAGAAAAAATACGGTGGTTGGCCAGTGAAAAAAAATGAACTGCTGAAACTTCTATAGGCCTATGATATGGTCAGCCTTGTCAAACTGTATCTAACTGAGTTCAGGCCAGCTCTTATTGGCCCCCAATGCAACAGAGAATTCAAAATAGTTTTCTATTGGCTCCTTGATGTCTGCCACCATGCGCTCTTGGGTCCCTGCTCTCCTCCTCCTTGTTCTTTGTTTAAGCCACCCATTCAGGACTCTGTTGATGTCTCCACTGGAGGATACAGGTTTCAATATGGGGTCTTTGAGATAGCATGTACATTGCTTGTTGATTTAGTCAATGTACCCAATGTCAACAAACACCCATAATAGGCACTGACGCTATTATACTTCCTACATGCTAATTTATAATGAGGTCTGATTCATGTTACTTGTCCTTCTATCAGGTCAAGGAACAAAAAACAATGACTGACAATAAGGATGAGTGTTTGTAGCTGCGCATGAGACGACACGTACAAAAACCATCACGCACACTGTTTCCTAAGGGTCAAATTCTTTCCTCTGACCACGACAATTGTCTGCAATGTTAATCTCTTTGACATCTGTGAGAAAGATTGCATAAAATGCTCAGAAGAGATTTTTTTTTTATTTGCCATGCAGTTCAAGGTAAAATCGCTACAGTGCAAATGCTAATGTCAGAGTTGTCACGTCCTCCTTTGTTCCCAGTTTCCCACCACTTATTGGTTACTCATTTGACTAGTGTCTTCAATTCAGCTGTGTCTTGTTTATTAGTCTCGTTAACTCCTCTGTTTGCTGTGTTTATAAGCCCTCAGTTTCTGTCTGTTCTTTGTCCAGTCACTGTTATGTTTTGGATGTGCCTTACCTTCATTTTGAGCTATTATTAAAAGCTTTTATGTTATTTGGAAACCTGCTTTCCTGCCTTCTTCTGCCTGGTGACACACCATTACAAGAGTTAGATGCAATTTCTTAGAATAATTCACAAGACTATAAGCTCTATCTATATCTATCTGTCTATCCCATTAAGAATGATTTATTCCTTGACATATTATATGTAAATCAATGATTGAACATTTCTCTAAACTAGGTTTAATACTGTTAGACATCAAAACCATTCATCAACACACTGTTTTCTATGGAAGCTGTTTCCACCACTGAATAAAAAATAAAAAAGGTATAATTGCGACTTTTTTCTCAGAATTGCTTGATATAAACTCCCAATTGCGTGTTATAAAGTCAGAAATATGTTATATAAACTCCCAATCGCGAGGTATAAACTCACAATTGTGAGTTATAAAGTCAGAATTGCGTGATATAAAGTCACAATTCTGTGCTATAAAGTCAGAATTAAGAGATATAAATATATTTTTCCTCAGAACTGGACTTTATAACCCGCCATTGCGAGTTTATATCTCGCAATTCTGAGAAAAGAAGTCAGAATTGTGAGATAAAAAGGTCGCAATTTTTATTTTTATTTAGTGGCGGAAACAAGCTTCCATAGTTTTCAGATACAATTTTATAATACTGTGTGAGTAATTCACATTAAAAAAACATTTTATATAGTAATAAAAACTGTAATGTGTAATGTCCTTAGGAATGTGACTGATCGTACATCAGTCACATGAGTTTCTTTGAATTTCATCCCATTTTAATTCTACTTCCTTAAATTCACATTACATTTGTACACCCTGTTTGCTACCCAAATTCAAATGTTTAATTCAAGAACTAATTGGAATTTAAAAGGAATT